>CAUJNA010002935.1:0-490000 GCA_963377175.1 Effrenium voratum | reverse complement strand
GAAACCAGAGGTTTCTTGGGGTTGCTAAGGGAAACCAGAGCTTGCTGCTTGAACAGAGGCTGGATGTTAATTAGTGCTTGGCCCAGGGGCCCCCCGCGCAGGCTTGCGGGAAAAAGGTCAGTACTTCAAGTACTTCTGTGGAATGATGTGAAGGCCGTGCCATTTATCGCAGTGGCCATCCAACCCAACGGACCAAGTTTGTGTTGATGGCCATCAGAAGCCCCATCAGAACCATGGAGGGATGGGGAAAATCCAATGCCAGGCACCAGTTGGCAGGGTTTACCCCATTCACACTGCTTCATCCATCTAGTGCAAGTAGTTTATCGATCTACCTGGCCTTGAATCAGTGTATTATAGTTAACTTCTGGCCAGTGCAACTGGAACCAAAGGGAAACTGGATGCCATACTCTTTGTCAAAATTTGCAAAGCAAACATGTTGTGCGCCCAGGTGAGCTCTTTCAATTTGTGCAAATAGTCTGAAGCCGCGGGGTTGTCCAAGATGCTTTAGCAACGCGGTTGTCAAAGTCAAGCTGCAAACCGGGCTTCTGGGTACCCATACACAGGCATTCAACAACGCGACAGGAAAATGTTGGTTGCAATTATTGGGTGCTGAGGGCGCCCCAGATCTACGTCCACAGGCAAGGGCCTGTTTTGTTGCCCTCATGTGTAAGGCACTCAATACTCAATAGAAGCCTATGTTGTTCAGCTCTGACACGCGCTCGGGTTTCCGAGTAACTCCGGTAGAAAACACTGGCCGCCCTTTCTCGGACTGACCTTTCTGTAGCAGGGAACCCGCCAAGGACAAAGGGTTCCTCTGAATAAGTGGGCGCCAAGTCTCCGATGCAGGTCACACTGCGTCTGGGCTACCTCAATTGCCAAGCGAAGCAGCATATGTTCAGATTCAGTTCTGCGGTCTTCCACAAGTGTCAAGTCAAGAAACCTGAACCCTGATCAACATAACCATGACACAAGCGATCTCCAGCCTCGGGATGCACACGAGCCACGGCCAAAGCTATATTCTAGGCGAAGCTTCCCCATTCTTTCCAGGATAATTCTTTTCAGAAAGACAAACACCTGGGCGAAACGCCGGTTTTTGAAAAGAACGATGGTTGAAAAGAATGAGGAATCAAACCCTACATGTATAATTGTGCTCACAAATAATAAAAGGACATGGGAACATCAGGGCTCATCACTTGGCTCTTCTGCAAACACAAATGCAAGCTTGCTATGCCATGCCCCATGCTTTAACCATAAACAACCTCGTTGACAGAATCTTAAATCCAACCTCAAGCTTCAGTTGACTAGCCTTTCCTAAAGAGAAACATCCGCACGCATACCCAAGCATGTTTATGTTTCAAGTTAGACCGGGTTCCTCCTGAAAGCTTGCATGGGGCCTGGAAAGGCATCTCCTGGACAACAATATCTCGCAATGTTGTCAGGTTACATGCTTGTTCTTGGGAGCGTGTTTTGAGTGACATGTTCTTACTGCAAGCTACTCTTGAATCGACCGCAGTTCAGCTATTGACTACAACACCTAAAACGGCAATAGGAAAACTAGCAACCGCTGGCCGCTGGACTTTGAAAGACACCAAGGCAACAGCTTGGTGCAGGAAACCTCTGGTCTGGCAAGGTTGCAGCATGGGCTCCATACCCCAACGCTGGTTGCCTCGCAGGGCTGGCCTGTATAGAGCGTGGCTTAGCAAAAATGGTTGAGGCCAAGAAAGGGGGCTTACCCAACAGTGTGCCAGGAAAAATCCTAAAAGCAACGTTGAACACTCACAACACTTACCCAAGAAAGAGGAAACAACCTTGGCCAGCACCTCCTTTCTCAACTAAAACTGGGCTGCCCTCAGACCCCCCGCTACAAGTTTAACTTTTAGTGGGTTAAATGGAAACTACCACTAAACACTAAAAGGCTAAAAAGCTAAGGAGCCGGATGGCTGGGAGCCACCAAGAAAAATGCAACCAAACAACAAAAACAACACAACACCTGGCGCTTCAGCCCTGAAGCCAGGCCCCTCCAACCACCGCACCTCAGGCCCCTCCGGAATTCTTCCCGGTCGATGGCGCCGTCCGAGTCCTCGTCCAGGACCTGCGAGAATCTCAGAAGAAAGCGCCAAGTGGCTCGCTGCTTTTTGGTTCACCTGTTTCCCCAGCCACGTTCCTTGCCCGCTGAAAAAGAGAAAAACAAACTGAATTCCTCAAAATGACAAGTTTTTTTCCAAGAGAAGCTGGCGATCGGAGGCCTAAGGCCACTTTCCTTTTGGGGAATCCGGTCTAAAGGTCCAAGGCCATAATTGGAAAGAGGAAAATTCATCCAGCCAGGCGGTTCACCTATTGCCCCCTGCCGAGATTTGCCGAGGTAGCTGAGCTTCCATTCATGCCTCGCCTGACATTTTGCAAATACCGCATAGGAAATGACCTCAAATGGACCCCAAATGGGGCCTGAAGGTGTGCTCTTGGCTTCACTATCAAAAACGGTGCCCTCAAAAGACACTTCCATGTCTACACCTGCTTTCACCACAGAAACAACTACACTTGTCAAATGTTGCAATTAAACACATTTAGTGGAACCTTTGCTGTAATATCATGCAAACATTGGTCCCGCTGTTTGTCTGAGTTGACTTCCGACCCACTGAGCAAGCACAAGAAAAGGGGCGCACCTATACTTTCCGCGCGCCGTGCCTTGCTGGACAAGGGTTCAGATCGCCAATTCCACCGGCTGAGCCGGCGAATTCCACAGCTCGCATAGGCACAGCGCAGAAAGAACGGTTGCACCGTGGCCCGTTTCCGGGTGCCCATGCAGAAGCTATGTTCAGCGTGTGGCTCATACGTATGGAACCTTCAAATGTGACATGATTTGGAGGTGCCTCCTGCATAACCAGGCAATAAAAAAACATGCAACATGACAAGCTAGGCTCCAACCCTCAGAAAGGAGACACCTGAACCACAAGTTGAACAGCAAACCGGAGCTCTGCTGAAGAACTCCCTGGCGAACACGCCTTCGGTGGCCAAAAGACCGTGTCGATAGCTAGCTTCACCGAAAGAACGCGCCAGAGCTGTTTCTTGGAACGAGTAACGAACCTGGTCAATTCACAAGGTGGATGTGCCATTTGAGAGGGGATCCGGATCAGTTTGGGAGAGATCGTCCGTTTTTGATGCACCAAGTTGAGAAAGCACAGTCAACACTAGGCGCTCCAACAAGCTGGATGGATCACATGCGCCTATCACCAAGGCTTCAACAGTGTCCCCTAAAGCCCTTGGGGGAAGAATGGAAACCACTCAGCATAGAAACCTGACCAAAAGGGACTCTTAAAGACCCAAAGTTCTAGTGGCGTTCATGCTAGTGCAGGGAGGTCGCTTCCTTTGCCAGCGCAATCTGCGGATGGATCTTCATTGGGACCCTTTGCTGCCCACCCACCATGTTTGAGGATGCTCCAATCATCCTAAAGATAACTCCAATCGAAGAATCTCCGCTCAAGGGTCGGGTTTCAACCTTGTTCACGGTGGCTTTGAAGGAAGCATAAGGAAGCTAAGTCTGGAGACCTGTTTAGGGCTGGTTTTACCTAGGAAAGGTGGCTTGGAGCGAACCTGATCGAAGGGTTCTCTGCGAACCTTTCCGGTGGGTAGGGGGGCTGCCATGTTATTGCCCCGGAATGCACGGCATGTTCAACATGGGATGGTTCTGGACTGGATGGTTGCTGGTTGACCTTTGGCAGAACCAAGGATCTGAAACAGTTCCCTACATTTCCCTGTAAAGATCACCCCTAAAGGAAACTCCCCCTAGGGGACCGCCAGGGAATCTCGAAATGGATTTGTCTCATTGAATTGGTCAAAGAAGGTGTTGCACCCACAGGCGATGGCACCCTGACACATTGCACTCTACCAAAATGGGCAAGCTGGTGATAGATTCCTTTTCAAACCCAAGAAGGGGATTCCAAGCACTCTTCCAAACCCCATCTTCCCTTCAATTCTTAGGCAAATGGAAGCTGGGGAGCCCAAAATCAAAGCCACAGCCAGCCGCACCTGGAACACTGCAGATGCGCAGCCCGTGGTCGTGGACCTCAGCTTTGAGGCAGGCCGCACCTCCGCTCACGCAGTTTGCCGTCGAAGAGCTGGCCCGAATCGGAAGGTTGCTGTAACGACCCCTGCAAAAAGTCACTTTTTGGGGGTTTAGTAGAAAAACCAAAAGATTTCAACCAAAAGTTAAAGTCTAAAGATCCAACCCAATAGCAGTCAAGGAATGGGGAAGAACTGGACTCACTCCTGTTGACGACTGAGCGCCTGCTACAGGAAACAAGTGTCGCCGAAGAATTGCCATGGACGATGCGCGGCAAGCTGCAAGCCCGGGGGCCCAAGCAACTTGCAATGCTCAAGTTCGGCTCGGTTTGGCATGGGGTCCCAATATAAGCTGGCTTTCGGGGTCTAAAACAGCTCTGGATGTTTCTCAGTGGTTTTCTCAGTGGTCATATGTCCCACCCATTCGCATCCAAGTTCGAACCCCTATTGCATTGTCATGACTGTCAAACAAGCGTCAAATCCATCATCCCTGACGGCTGCGGCCAAACATGGCTCGGAAAATACGTGCGATGTCTCTTCCGGGGCCATCGCAGGGCACGGATCACGCCCTGAGTGGAAGCCCAGCATTGGCTGATCTCTTCGTCCGTCCAATGTGCCATCTCCTCTTCCATCTGAGTCGTGCCTCGTCAAACCCACGAGAGTCGCCACGCAGACGCCCCGGGCGCACCGGGCGCCCAGAAAATTACTGGACTTAGAGTTGCCTACTGGGTGACGGATCTCCTGAGACTCTCATTCCGACTTTGGGTGGAGTTCTGCTTTTCTTGGGGAGGGTGGGGACAGGTGAGAAAACTTGAATGTGAAAGCACAAGTAGTCAGCACTAGGGAGACGCCTGGGAGACACGCATCATGACCATCAGAACGAGCCCTTCAAAAGTGTTCCCATTAATCCATTGGCAGCGCATACCTGCTCTTGCTCCTAAACAAGGGGTACAAACAATTGAAATCTGTGACCTGAACCCCTTGTGGGGGTTGACAATTTTTGGTGGGGAACCCGGCCAACGGGTGCCCCGTCCGGGCGGTTCATGCGAGGACAACCTAGCTGACAATTGCGAATCATTGCTAGTCAGGAACTCGCCCAACAAAAGGGGAAACGGGTACCACTGAACAACTGGGCCAGCCAGGCAACTGCTCAGGGATCCGTTTGATCAAAAGAGTTTGGAAGAGTGAGTGGTGGCAGCGTGTCACGATGGCAGCAAAGCCTGCGGCAGCAACGCAACTCGTGATCCCTCGAAATGGAACTGGTGTCACGCTGCTTCCCTTCGCCCACAAGCCCGGAACAAGACGTAACAAACATGTCCCACCCCCTTTGGCCTGTACCCACGTGCGTCTTTCAGTTCAGGGCACACCCATGTTGGGGATTGGCTTCAGAGAAAAAGAGCTAACAAAGCCCGTTGGACCTACCCCGAGTTTGAGGCTACCCATGTCGCCAGGACATGCCCCCGTCCGCCTTTGCGCACGCCGCCGCCTCGGCGACGCTAGCATGCCCACGTGGCTTTTGCTCGGCAAATCAGACATGGGAGAAAAGCTAGTTGGCCTTTCATGGGCTTGCAAATGCCCTCCCACCCTTTTCACATGGAACCGTTCGACGTTCGGGGGGCCTTGGTTTGGACCATTTTCCCTTTTAAAGGGACCGGGTCCCGAAACGTCAGGTTCCATGTGAAAAGGGTGGAAGGGTAACTTCCACCATTTGCCAAAGGTTCCCTAGTAAGTGGGAACCAACTTCAGGCCCATGGGACATCACCTGAAACCTATGACGAAGTGGTCCATCCATATGGCCTTAAGACACGGAGGAACCTCCTGGCATCACAGAACCTTGAAGACCCCCGTTTTCCACAGCTGTGCTGTATTAGTGTGTTGACTAATTATTTCGGAATTGTATTTGGTATGTGTATTGAAGCTGCATTTTGCCTTGTACATGCTTGCATGGGCTGTGTTTCGGGCTAGTACTTTGCTGTGCTGCTCCATGGGCGAGTCCCTCCTCTGCTACCTTGAATTTGATGGTCCTAGTTGGCGAGGAGCTCCAGATAAACTACAGTTTCAAAATAGACTGAAGTAGATTTGGACAAAATATGTCCTATAAAATTATATGAACATTCTAAGTAAATCCCAAGATAAATGCTCAACTGGGAAGGGGAGTCCTGCGCAAATACTAACTCCGAGTAAGAGTTGGAACTGCCTCCCCTTTTTGGATTCAATTTCGATTCTAACTTGGAAAAACACTTCTATTGTTTGTTCCTCATTGACAAATTCCTAATTTAATTCTACGTAATTAAAAATGACACTTTCGATTGAATTATATTCATGCCAAAATCGTCTTAAACACGTAACAACATTCCAACTAAGGTTCGCTAACTCTAGCTAAGTGCTTGCCTCGTAAAATCCTATTAATACATGTGGACACCTCCCAATTCAGGTCGAATTTGCGAGAACATTCTGATTAAATTATCACCTGCTAAACCATGATTGAAATTCAGTCATTAAAAGTCTATATAAAAAAGGAACTCTAACAAATTCTACTTAAATTACTTGCTCATTCAACTCTGTATATATATATATATTATATAGATTCTAAGCGAAATCCCAATGCAAAACATACTTGGAAAGGAATGCTTATGACATTGCTAACTCGAAACATAATCATCCCGATTCAATCAACTTCTATTTCGAAATGGATGTTTTGACTGGGTCCTCCTCTATCAATACAATACGAGTTCTAGTTGAGTGTCACAGGCCTATTTGGCCACAAACGAACTCTATCTACATTCAAGATCGCAAATAGTTCATGTGTAATCGGACTTGAAACAAAGCAACTGTTTCGCTATTGCATTAGACTAGAATTCTAGAAATCCACACATAATAGTTCACATTTCTAGCTCAAATTTGTGAAAACAAAATATTTGGAGCGGGCTTCATGTGTCAAAGCTTGATTTGCCATAGAACATCTACTTGAACCATTTCCGTATTAAGTCAAGTTAGGATCTGCTTGAATTGCACCGTACTTACTTGGAGATGACTTCCTGCAGGCTTGCTGAGCTGAAAGGAGTAACTTGTTTGGGACCTCCTGGTTTTGTGAGGACCTCAAAAAGTTCGCAGAGGTCACAAAGAAATCAAAAAACCGATAAGGCCATGATCACACGTCTGCAATGGTCCAAAAAACAGCCCATGCAATGTCGATCCTCGCACTACAAGAGTCAATGAGTACAAGAAAAGCGCAAAAATGGAGGTATGGAAGAACATGTGTTTATTTGTTACTTGGGGGGGGGGGGGGGCAAAGTGGTCAAACGAGGGCAGCTGTGAGAGGCAGGACGCGCGACGTGGGTGCATAGGACCTAGGAGCCCACACATTTTGTCGAGCCAATTCTCGGGAAACCACAACACGACCTCTTCAACTGCCAACCCACAACTTGACAGAAAGTGCGATGTCATAGTAGTCGTTGTGGTAGTGGTGGTAGCAGCAGTAGCATCAGCAGCAGCAGGAGTGTACCGGTAGCAGGTAGGCAAAGGACAAGGTCGAGGAGGAGGAGGAGGAAAAGCAGCAGCAGCAGCAACAGCAAATGAGCACGATTGAAGTTTGGTTAACATAATAATGGTACCTGGACCAAACATGCCAACGTTTACCAACTCAAGTATGCTAGTCACCCCTGCCCACACACCCCGCAGCTGAATTCAAAGGGGAACCTCCAAAACAAACCAATGGGGAATCAAGGGCGACATCTGGGGGCTGGAATCGCCACTTCGATTCAAGCCGCGTGAGTGTTCTTTCGCATCGTCTTTCGCCTGCTTCCCCTCCTCGTCTTGCCTTGGACCCGCCCCACTTGCTGAGTTGCCTCTAGGGGGCAAAACCCAAATGATGGTTTATGATTTGTTATTTACCACCCAGTGTATCAAAGAAACGCGAAAAGCAATGAATCACCATAAGGTTGGAGTTGGCGCCGAAACAATTGTGACAGGCAAAGCAATTGTGCAACTTGTTGGCCCTAGGCTAGAGTGACAGTTGAAAGCTTTGCAACTGAACAGGTAATCAACTCGTTCAAAATCGTCTAGCAACCCAATCATACATACTCTTGGAGTCATTGTTCAGGGGTTGAAAAGGGTCACAGCACCTCCTTACAAGGCACTTGGACCATTAAGGCATCACTTCACTGGCACCTACAAAGGAAACATCCTTGTATCTGCAAATCTTACAATGATTCCAAGACCTGAAAGAAGAATCGGATCCCCAAGTAAATGATATTTCCCATAGCTCGTTTACCCCCAGGTCGCCCTAAACTATGCAGCATTGGCCTACACGGATCACCACGCTACCATGCCATCTGAAAACGAAGCGACGACTTCCGGGCCAAGCTGCAAGAAGTTAACGCTGTAGGTTGACAGGGAGAACAATCAGAGCTACTGAAAATTCTACAGGTATGCGTTCTGGTGGGTATTTAGTCGATTCCTGTAGAGATTGCTGTGGCTTGTTTAATCTCCTGTTGAGAAGGCCATCGCCACACCTTGGTCCTGTCAAAACTTACATGTTTGGATATTCCACAATTGCCGTGTATCGGAAGCCTATCCCAACATACTGATTGGAAGAAGGGTTGCACTGCGTTTCTTAAACAACAAGTTGGATCCAGAAGTATCGCTCATTAGGCTCATTAAGTAATTCAAGCTGAGACTTCTGACACGGATTCGCAGGGTGCAACTTTCTATGCGGGGCTTGACGCATCCCGCCGCAAATCAACATCAGCAGGTACATGGATTGTTGCGTCAAAAGATCAGTTCTTGTATTGTCAGCGTGCACAAACAAATCCACCCCCCACCGCACACACACACACACACACACAAGCACACACAAACACACACAACACATAACCATACACCCACAACTTACGGCTTCCTTTTGACCTGGAGATCCGCATTTGCAGCTAATGCGGAGCCAACGCTGTAGGCATGTGACAGTGAAATGGCCTCTTGGATCGCCACCCAAAACCCAGAGTGGCAGCACAAAGGGAGGCGGTGATATCCATAGCTTGTCGAGGATCTCTGAAGGAAACTTCAGGGGTAAACCCCCAGGCGGAAGCTGAGGGGCCCACGACCCTTACCCTTCCTAGACCTCCTGTGGCCCTGGAAAAACCTTTCTGTGGCGGTTGGCAGTGAAAGGGTCACCCCCTCTGCAAAAATCTTAGATCTCCTTGGGCCACATTTGAAACCGACGGAGCGTCTCTTGCGGGAGAAATTAAGGGAAACCAAGGCAAACAACGCTGATCTGGCAAGCTCTCCTCCAACACTAGCCACCGGGAAACTGGGTGGTATCAACAGGGGCTTTGGACATGAACCGGAAGTGGATCCCGTGATCCCGTGTAATGTTGCCCCCGATTTAATCAACCCCAGTTTATTCATAGGGATGTGCCTGTGATTAGTGGGAAATCATCACTTTTGGAGGGCAAGACCGCGCCTATTAATAAACTGGGGTTGACTAATATGGGGTCAACATTAAGTTAAATTAAAGGACACTTCCAACATTAAGTTATGCCTATCCCAACAGTAAGTTAAATTGTGGTGGTTCAGTTGATTGAAAGCCGGGTAGCTCGAAGCTGGCCAGCGAGAAAGACTCGGCGATCAAGGACTCGCAGTTCAGGAAGCGCAACACACTGCCAATGAACTCCTGAGCCGCTCGCTTCCGCGTGCGGGGTGAACTTTCTGGATCCAAGTAAAGCTGAACAGCTGAAAAGTCTAGGAGCTCAGGGGGCAAGTGTTTTGCGAATAGCTGCTAGCACCTCTTCTTTCCAACATTCGCCAACTTTCAGGTGTGAGCTTCGCAAGTGTTCTCGCCGAGATTCATGCGTGACGTGCCTCCGCAAAAAAACAAAAAAAAAACTATGGAGAAAGTAGCGGCACAGCAGGGGTGGTCAATTTGTGGGCATCACTTGAGCCAGGCATTCACTCAGGCCCCAGGCCGTCAAGGGCCGTTTTCGGGTCTGGGGAGCAGAGGGCAAGGAGAAAAGTTGCTTCTGCCAGGTCGGGTCCACGTTTAGTACGGAACGCACCAAACAAATTTGGATTGTAAGGCTGGACAGCGACCTGCTCTGGAATGGAACCAGCCGCTCTGGGACAAAACATGTTGGCCCTTCCATGCTGATGGGCCGCGGATGGCGAGTCCAAGAGTCACGTGACGTGCTTCAAGAACTGCAAAACATGAACAAGTGAAGCCGCAAATAATGACATGTAGCTTTTTGGGGGATTTGAAACCCAAAACAAGTATGTTAAGGCAGATTCTTGCGCATACATGCCTACTTCAACCAATAATTTCACCCTTGCTCAAACTGTGCTCCAAACATTGTCAAGCCCAAATTTCGGCTCATAGCCCAGCATGCACTGCAAAGTGTGCATTGGAAGTCATGGGGGGGCACAAGCACTGCAGTTCCGCGGAAGACCACACTCTCGCGCCACCACACTTTCGACAGGAAAGCCGACTGGAGGGCTTTCAAGGACGACTTTCCCGTCGGAGCTGCCCCCCACCCACTTCTCAGTCAAGCGAACAAATTGCTTGGAGGGGCACAAAAAAGCCTTAGTCGACGTTGGAAGGGGAGCAAAACTAAATACATTAGCAGTTAAGCGGGGATTTCCCACTAAACCACAATAAGAAAAAATGCAAAATGTTTCCCCACAACCACCATGAAGCTGTTTCTGAAAATCACAACTGCATTCGCAGTTTGGTAAAACTACGGCTATACCCGCCCCCTTTCCAGAGGTGTCTCAATGTTTGGAGTGTTTTCAGGAAAGAAATGATGGGTGCACATCGTGGCTGGAATCAGCTCAGAGATTCAAGCACACCGAACAAGAACTGAGCACCCAAGAAAGGTGGAAAACAGGACACCTCCATGAGCCTTTGGCTATGGATTTCACTAGAAAACCTTTAATTCAATGCTGTGCTGGCAAAGGGTAGCACTCAAGCACTGCGCGGCTCCTCGCGATCCACGAACCCCGTCTTGTCCTTGTCCATGACCTCACGCCCAAGTGCGAAGTGCAAAAAGAAGCAAACAAAGTATTCCCTGGGCCCTTGCACTGTCCTTCCTGATTCCCGTTTGGTTTGAAACGGAGGGTCTGACTTGCTGGCAACTGCAGAAACATGGGCCCTAAAAGGTCAACGAACCAACAGAGTTTGCGCCTATCTAGGCTGTTCAACGTGGAGTCGGCCCATCCGTTTCTCAATCACTTGGGAAGCCACAAAGGGGGGTCAATTTTGTTTTTGACCCGTTTTTTGCAAATGTTCAATGACCCAATGCCCCTTTTTACCATGTTTAGCGCGGAGCTCACCCAACAAAACGAAAAACGGGGTGCCGCCTAGGGCCTCACATGGCCCTTCGATCCCTTTCCCAAACCGCGCTGCAGCTGAGCCACCATTAGCAAGCCTCAGTGGAACCCGCGCTGAGCGCGGATGGTTGTGTTCATCCCTTCCCGTCCGATCGGTAGATTTTGAGAACGGAGCAATTACAAGTCCAGTCAGCCACGGGCCATAGTCAATCACGGCCTTCCCTTGTTCTTCGCACTTGAAAGATATTCAGATGACCTGCTCGCAGCTGTGCATGCTTAGAGCGGCAGAAGGGCGGAAGGGCGTGCCGCAATTTCCGGAACCCGCCGGATGTTTGGAGCTAAACGAACCCTCCGGAATTCATGTTGCATGTTCATCTGTCCCAAGCTGTGCTTCCAAACTGGGGAATAGAAAACATGAAACAAGTGTGAACAATAATATATATATAGAGACATGTATGTACTGAGGTGGGGGACCCCACATTTTTGTTGTCCACTTGTTTCGCCCTGCAGCCATCCCAAAAAAGGGTGCCCTCAAAACTAAACACGAGCCATACTATCTTCCTGGCCTGGGGGTATGTCGCAAGATTGGATCGATCCATCAACCCAAAAGGAAACACAACTGGTGACTGGGAATTGGCCTGACAGCAGGAGGCATCGACCCACGCCGTATCCGGAAATTCCTTGTCCGCCGTGCTGAGAACGTCTCATGTGCTGAGCTCAAGGTGGCTTTGTTGCTTGTGGTGGATTTTCTAAGTCATGGGTCGTGCTTGATGAAAACATGTGAAAACTAATCTCGGGATACGACCAGCTTGCATGGCCCTTCTGCATTTGACATGTGGCAAACCCTGGCTCACTTCCAAGACGCATTCAAGGGGCAGGTGCCTGTGCCGGCCATTAAGTGGATTTCTTCCATGCCCCCTTTGGACATCACCCAAAAACATCAGACATCTCATTTAAACATAGAAGCAAGTGTTTCTAAAACATACAGAACACAAACCGACCCTTAAATGTGCAGCCCGCAATGCATCAGCTGACGGAAACGATGTGAGGCGATGAGGCGACTTATGCAGCCTAGGATCTGTAGATGTGGTCTTCCATAGTGATCCTGGAAAAGCGGTGGCTACCGTGTGGCTCGTCATGGCCGAAAGCGAATTACCAATGGCAAACAAGCAGTTTGTTCGAAAGTGACGTATCCAGGGTAGAAGGGACCTCAATATATACGCCACTGCTTCGGCCTTAATCTAAAGCCGCTACTTTGCACAGCTAGTCCAGGAGAAGGATGACAAAAATGGTTGGGGCAACCGCCTGCCTATCCACCACTGCTCGATGGCAGCAGAATATTCGTGATTTGGCGCTTCAATGTTTCACATATGAAGCCGACAGCGGTGCTCGCTTTCGGAAAATGCACAACCCAACTCCGAAGAACAAGCTGCTACCCGGAGAAAGCTTGGATCATCCGGGTCCTTGCATGGAACAGCCAAAGGGTGCAAACATGAGAGCATGTGTCAAATAGGGACCCAAACAGGGTGGCTTTCCCTTTCTAGCAACCTCAAGGGGTACCCCCAAAGAACACGCACCTGATTTGGCAAAAGAACGCTGTTGCAGGACCAGTTGAAGAGATTCTAGTGTTGACATGAGGACACATGTCGGCCTGTGCTTCAAAGGCATCACAAAGCCAAAGTGTGACCACAAATTGAATGAGTCAAGCATGTTGGTTTCCTCCTTACAGTCCATCCGTCCGTGTAGCTCGATGTGGGTCTTTGGCAAGTTGCATGTGCAGATACATATACGCATACATAGGTACACATAAACCTCCATATGTAAATTCAATAAAGGGGTGAGCGGTCGCCCCAAGCCCTTTTTGCCCTCAAAGGACAAGTGGAGCTGTTTTGAAAAGCTCCTACCGCCAGTATTCCCCAATCGGTGCTTAGGGGCTGGTGTGTTGAAGGGGCCTCTCAACAGGGAGTGTGCTCTATATACATAAAATATAAATGTTTTGATGCTTGGGCACGTCTGCACAGATGCTACATGATGCTGCTTGAAATATGCCTGGGCTTCTCCTTCCCAGTTTGGCTTCGTTGGTGCAACGAAGCAGGCTGGGAGCAATGAAAGGCGTTGCACACGCGGCCTTCCAAGCAGCACAAAACAGATCAAGTCAAGCAGGAACCCCAACAGCCACAAATAACAGGTCGCAAGGAACAACCGCTGCTTTGGGCAACGAGTTCTCATGCTCCCAGGTTCGCAAAGCAGTTGCAGAAAACAAATGGCAATTGAGGAATCCAGGATTTGACTACCCAGCCAAGAACTTATCTCACAGATCCATGCACTCAATGTCACTCAATGGTCAGGAGAATTGCCTGGTTTTTTGGCTGCCAAGCCACTTGTCAGCAGCATCTGTAACGCCACCTGGGCAGCTAGAAATCTTTATCTGCCACCTTGAATCATTCCGGAGCCAGACATTTAAGTATTAAAAATGTGTATTCCGGGAACTGGCCTAATTGGAAACCCAGGTCTGATCTGATGTACATTGAAGCGCTTGAGCAGGCATTTTCAGCCGCAACGGTGCAGTGGCAAGGGGCCCTGCGAACTACACAAACGAATTTGTGCGCAAAGCGCGAAGAGTTGTAGCTTTCAAAGCAGAAATAAGGAAACCAGTATATAATGGGCCGTGGGATGTTTTTCCTCGTTTTACCCCTAGATCGGCAGGCTCATATATTGCAATGTTGCACTATGGCCAGAAACTCATATCTCTCCATCTCTGTCTCCAAAGCGAACCGCTTGCAAAGCTGGATGTTGAACTTGACATTACCAAAGTGGCGTACACATGCAGCATGACCATCAGGGGTTGGCTTAAAAAAGGGAGGAGAAGGTTCCAACCTAACTCCTTTCAATCATGCCCTGTGAGTCGTGGCAAGAAATCACAACCTGTCACTCCAGTGTGTGAGCACGCCTTAAAACCCCCTGCTTGGCGGCTGTGTTGGCAGGCGGCTAAGTAAGGACTGGCCTTCCAAGGGGTCTGCAATGAACAGGCGGGCTTGCTGCCATCTGAAAAGGGCCACTCTAATTCCACACCCAAGAGCCAGGCGTGTCTCTCAAAGGTCACGTCGTCGGACGACTTGCTGGAAGGACAAAAGAGGCTGCTGCACTAACCGGAGGCTCCCTCCGCTTGATGCGTGGTTCTATTGCCAACACGTGTGCTCCCTCCGCTTGCGTCGTTCCGAGTTCCCCCCGGCTCATTCCAAGAGATCCTCAAAACAGGCTTAAGTACTACCAAGCGAGTCACCAAATGACTCCAAAAAAGAAATTCCTCAATGGATACCTGCTAAACCTCCAGTACCAAGGGCCAAGGCCACGGATTGAGTCAAAGTGCTGGAGGCCCTGAGGATGGGCCGAAGCTCCTGGTAGGACAGGCGCCCATCGCCTGAAGCGAGGCGAGAAGCGAATCACAACAAAGGTTGGTGGACCATGATTAAAACCTACTGGCTAAATCGGGTGACTATTCGAGTAGGCGATTCCGGGGTTGGACGGGGCGGTTTCAGACCCACTCTAACCCAACCGCAATAACATACAGTCCCTCAACGGCTTGGCCAAAACCAAGGCTGGTACTAAAAAACGTGGCTCTCAGATCTATATTTTTGGGTCCGCAAGCACACCACCACTAAACCAGAACAAAGCTGGAGGCTGAAGGCGTGTTTGTGTGGCAGCAGCAGTTGTGTGAGGCCAACCTTGCTTGCACAACTAGAATTAATCACATTGTTCCTGTACTCAGCAAGCCCACCAAAGGTACCATTTGGGAATGCACAAGAAGAGGCCCCCTACCCTTCTTCCTTCCTTCATCCCTTTCTTCCCTTTCCTCCCTTTCCTCCCTTTCCTCCCTTTCCTCCCTTTCCTCCCTTTCCTCCCTTTCCTTCCTTTCCTTCCTTTCCTTCCTTTCCTTCCTTTCCTTCCTTTCCTTCCTTTCCTTCCTTTCCTTCCTTTCCTTCCTTTCCTTCCTTTCCTTCCTTTCCTTCCTTTCCTTCCTTTCCTTCCTTTCCTTCCTTTCATTGTCTTTCATTGTCTTTCCTTTCCTTCCTTCCTGTCCTTCCTTTCCTGCCTGTCCGTCCTTTCATTGCTTTCCTTTCCTTCCTTCCTGTCCTTCCTGTCCTTCCTTGCCTTTCCTTGCCTTTCCTTCCTGTCCTTTCCTTTCCCGTCCCTTCCTATGACGCAAAAGACTTCATGCCTTGTCCTTGCAGGGCGAAACAAATCACTGGACCTGGACTATCGCCGAAGAACAAGGCCTGCAGCGAATTGCTGACGTTCGTGCGAATCAGGGGTCCTCCCTATGCGTTGGGGAGGGGGTGCCTATGCTGATTTCGCCGGGCGTCCGTTGCGGTCTACCGCGGACCAGGCCCGCTCGATGTCTTCCCTGCTCTTCACACCAGGCAACACTGCCATCATCGAACCTGGCGGGGGCATAGACCAACGCCCAACCAACATAAGTCCGAACTCAGCTTTGGCCCGCGGCCAGCAATGTTCATTCCAGTTTAATCGTTCATGTGTAGTGAACCTTTAACTTTATGAAACCAACAGGTGAACAAGATCTCACAGGGGGCATCTGCTGGTTTGGGTAGATTCCGTATATAAATTGATTTCACCAACAGGGAGGGCATAGCCCCCTAATCCAACAAGGAGGGAATGAGCGAACGGAGTCTTCTTCTCTAGCCCCCCGGACCTTGAGATGAAGCGTGCAATCCACTCTTCCAGCGGCAGGCATGGGAATTTCAACAGTCCGCGCAAGCAACGCAACTTGCTCAGCAAACCATTCGACACACACACAGAAAGAGATTGCCCGAAATAGATTTCAAGGTCGCGCCCAAGGCAGGATCGCAACGCCGAACGTTTAACGGTGCGTCTTCGTGCTTCCCTGTGACCACTGGCCCCCGGAGGCTTCCTAATGCACGCTCCCTACATTTCCTTTCCCCGCCCAGAGGAAGCTCGCGGGAAGAAAGTCATGTTTAGACGGAGCTGGGCGCGGCGCATGGCTTGAGAGGTGTTGTGGGCACACATAAGTATCCAAATCACCGAGCTGTTTGGGAAAAAAGGCGGCAGCCGCTGAAATGCGCGTGATCCGCTCTCTGTCTGTGTCGTTGTCTCTGTTGTCTGCCTGCCCTTGTCGCCGATTAGTCAAAAACAGCGGCCTCATAGTCACTGGATTGCTACAATTAGAAAGGCAACGGAATCCAAAAAACAGTCGCATCATGAATGAGCTCGTTTCACCACCATATGAGCTCCGCATAGTTTGTGCAGTTGCTACGGGTCTATGTCGGGCTCCAAATCAGTGCTGACCTGCTCAAATGACTGGCCAGGGAGAAAAACACATTTTGGCCTTCACCAAAACTAAAACCACTACCCACAAGAAGCTTTCGAGTTTGCCGACCTAAAAGCTTACTCAGCACTCAGCCGGCATCTCGCCTCCATAGAACCGCGAGGCAAGCTTCCGAGCCAGGGAGTTCCTAGGAATTCAGCTCAAGCCATCCGTACCCCAGGCTTCATGGAAAGCTCGCGGGTTTATACTTGAAATTATGACGGAAAAGGACAAGAAACAACTTGAACAGAAAGAACTAGACATTGAAAAAGAAATAGATATCCTGGGAGATGATTGAAGTCAACAAATTACCTGTCAAACAAATGCTTGTCCGGCTCACTTCCTCTAGAAATTTAGGTTCAGAGTTTGCAGCTTCCACAAAACGGTCTCCGGGGCTCGCTAAGGCTACCCAAGGGCCAACTAAGGCTTACCAAAGCGGAACATGCTGACACCCATGTAAATCTCTGAGAATATGCATAGATAAAAATAATACATGTACATGTATAAATAAATATATATATATATACATACATACATGTGTTTGTGCATATTATGAGCATGTCTCTAGCTATATGCATGTGTCTATGTGTATAAATGTATATGCGGTATGTATGTATTTGTTGAGAGCAGTGGTGGTCCACGGAGTGTGCCACTATAACTCCACGCACATCTTCCAAACAACGCATCAGGCACAAGACACTAGCCGGGATCCAACCAATCAGCAAACCAACAAACCAACTGCCTCGCTGTCAAATCGGTCCCTCCCATGTCAAGTAAGAAGAGGGCTACACATTCCTGGTAGAACAGGGGAGGGGGGAAAACAACGTTAGTGGCCCTGACCTACTCGCTCAGCGGGTTCAGGCTAAACATCCGGGCGGCCCATACTGGCTCAAGAAGACCGCGTAGTTGAAGTCTGGCGAGTTGCCCTGGTGCCGCCTAGGCTGTGGCACGGGTCTTCAGCTCGAAATTCGAAGCACAGAATATGGCTTTGAATTCCAGTAGTTGGAACCTCTGTAAAACAGTGGGTGGACAGGAATCCCCAGCAAATGTTGATGTCCAAATGGGTTTCCAATTGAAACTCATATTCACCTACTGGCGATTCCATGGAAGATTCCGGGTCCTCCCAATGAATGGGAAGAGAAAGCCTTGAGGAAATGGCCAAGACTCACAAAACACAACTGAGCGGCGACAAAATCAAAAACGCTGGTCTGTTGACCCATGGCCACAAACAGGAGGACAAAAGAGCACCAGTCGAATATGATCATCCATCACTTTTGGCACCTAAGCGGGCAACCAGAAACCTGAGCCGGTCGTTTGGCCCTGACTCGCTTCCCCGTCTTGACCCGTAATTGCTCCGATTTCGCCGTGGAAGATACCAAACTCTTTGCAGTTGTAGGCGCAGCATGTAGGGCTCCAGCCACTCCTGAGTCCCACACCGTGGCATTTGGATTTGGCGCAAAGGAAAACCCACCAACTCCGGGGATCTGCTTGGGATCATTTGGTTCAGGGCAAAATGCAAGCTCCGCTATGCAGGGACGTTGAAGACCCCACTACCGTGGACCCTGGTGTCACGAAACCAAATCCGAAGGCTGGAACCCACAGGCTACACCGATTGACCACGGACACAGGGTTACAGTGCTGGACTTGCGTTGGTGCCTTGGCTGTTTCTTGATCAAACATCAGCCAAATCAGAAAACACTTGCAATAAGTTTACCTTAATGGGATGGCTGGTTCCAACATAAACTCAAGTTCCGCTCCTCATACCTGGGAAGTGCGACGCTCGTTTCACATCCAAGCTTGAGTGCCACGTTGAGTCCTAGCGTGAGTTCCCTGTAATCTTCAACTTGGCTTGGGCCTTGCATAGCTGCATCATATTAGAATGAATAAGCCGGGAATGTATCAATGACTTGCCAAGCTCTTTCCCTCTTGCTAAAATCAAGGTCGAATTCACCCTGACTCATCCCAAGCAACTTGTCTTGCCAAACCAAGTCCGAGTCCTCCCCCAAGAAATAAATTGGTAGCTTGGGAAAGGTGCCTTCAAATGGAGACACCAGTCACTAGCCTCAACTGCATCCTTTCTTTCTAAAAGACTTTTCTGGATGGAAAATACCACTTCGCACACCACTAACCTTGCCAGCTGGCGAGCGCAACATTGACCCACTCTCACTTGCCCAAAGGACCCGGAAATAGAAGGTTGACCTTTTGGCACCTCCACCAAAAATGGACCAAAGCAAGAAAACCAAAAGGTTAAAGAGCATATGGACCCTGCAAGCAGGAGCATACGGACTCTGAAAGCAGGTCAAATTCGGCCAAGCCACCCATGGAAACTCATCATCCGTGATGACCACTGCACGCATTGCGCGTGCCTTGGGAGAAAGACGAAGCAAGGGCCGACAAATGACAAACCGCCATGCACAAACTCGAACTGCACATCAATGGTGCATGCATATGAAAAGAGTCAAGGACCATTCTGCGAACCCACTTCTCAAACCCACAAAAAGCAAAGGAGTGTCCTCGGACCCATGCCTTTGCTTCAAGGTTGGGCAAGGCTCCCGGCACCAAGGTGTCACAATGCGGGAGCGTGTGAGTGAAGTGACTGGGTGGATGCGTGTCTCGCTCTAAGTGTGTGTGTGTGTGTGTGTGTGTGTGTGTGTGTGTGTGTGTGTGTGTGTGTGTGTGTGTGTGTGTGTGTGTGTGTGTGTGTGTGTGTGTGTGTGTGTGTGTGTGTGTGTGTGTGTGTGTGTGTGTGTGTGTGTGTGTGTGTGTGTGTGTGTGTGTGTGTGTGTGGGACTTGTCCGCTCTATACGTGTGGGCGTACGCGAGCGTGTGCGGTAGCGTGGGCGTGTGCGTTCTTGCCTGCTGCTCCTCTTCGCATCGCAGTGCGTCTCTTCTGTGCGGTTTGCCCTTCAATAGGGCCATTGCCTTGTTGTTTCAACACATTTTGTCCAACCCTGCAATGAGATCAGTGAAAATGTTAGACATCCAAACATGCATGCAAAGGGGCAACATGCTCAGAGCTTTCTAGTCCAGTGTTTCAATCCGGTAAATTTTGCGGTGCAAACTTTTAGTCCCAGGATTGAAATTTGAAAGGCCTCTCTTTTGACATGCCAAAGTTCAGCACCTTCCTTGCCATCCTCGCACTGGGCTGCCTGCGCCCCTTCGGAGTCCACAATTGCCGCGCAGTTTTTGGTCGGGAAGCCAAGGGGAGAAGCACTTCGGCAGGCCCACATGTTGACAGCCCTTTGATGGCCCTCGCCTGAAGACCGGCTTCAGGCCTCAACGTGGCTGGCCTTTCAACTGCCTCCCAGCTTCCCTTCGTGCACCAAGGAGGCTTCACATACATTAAAGAGCAATAACAAAACGCTGAAAGCCATTGGCTAGAGCCTGCACCCCCCACTCGCTCAGCGTGCTTTGTCCGAGCCCGACTCTCGGCTCCCGGCCCAATGCTCCCTCTCGATGACACCTGTTGCCTGCATCGAAGGCGCATACAACTGCTAGGAGGTACTGGGAATCGACAAGTTGCCAAGTGACATGCATCATGACAGGATAGGTACGTTTTTTTTGATCGAGCCACTTCTCTGTTCAGGATTTGCCAGGTCAACAAAACGTAGAGCTGTGCCATTGGTCCACACACAGTTTGCCTGGCTCAACGTGGCAGTCTGCACGGCAAGTCAATTCGCACCCCGGGCCAGCTTTCCACTGAGCTCCAACATGAGCCAACTGAGCAAACACGAGCACGGATTCTGCACTGGGCAAACAAATCCTCACAAGCTCACCAGTGGTGAAGGAGCAGGCCCATCATAAAGGTCCCTGATTGGGGGGATTCCTTACATATTTTGAGTGAATTCTAGTATACCATGTAATTTGGCCAGATGCTACAAACATGGGCAAAATATCTGCAAAAGCGCTCCTTATCCCCCTTTTGGACACAACATCCTACAACAAAAGTAGCTCGATTGAGACTGGCAATCGAGCAAAGAGGCGTGAACTGACCCTTTGCCCCCATTTGCTTAAGCCCCCTGGAAAACAATGCTATATTTGCGATAGCAAAATCGGTTCCCTTTAAAACCAACAGGAGAAAATTGAAGAACAAACGATGCCACAATCGCCAGGCCCAGCTCGGCCTCTGTATCCAAGGCCTGCCAGTAGCTCAGCAGCCTCAAGGCTTCGCAGCTTAGGATTGAACTCCATCGCTTAAAAAGCCTTTGCGCTCCTCAAAACCTGGGTGCTCAAAAGAGGCCTGGAAAATATGGTAGAAACAAACATGCCATTTTGGCTTCCCTTCGCGCACATTTAGCAATTCTGAGCTGTTCGGCACCCTGCTTTTCGTTCCTAATCCTCAACAGTCGTCCTCTTCGAGCTACCATGGAGAACACCTCAAGCCGACGTCTCTCGCCCTTGACTCCAAGTTAAAACAGTAAATAAAGGTCAAAGGCCAAACTTGAGTTCAACGTGGCGGTTCTCTGAAATTCCCTTGTTAATGTCGACCCCATCTTAAGCAACACCAGTATATAAAAAGGGGGTCGCCGCTGGATGTAGGGTTGACATTAACGGAATCCCCGTCCTCGCGGAGATGTAGTGGGAATCATTACTTTTTTGGAGGGGAACACCTCCTATTAATAAACTGGAGTTGATTAATATGGGGTTCGCATTGACATAATTTCCTTCTTCGCGGCAAAGGCTTTCGCGACCTCCATGAAGAAGCTTTTTATCGTGGGGCGATTTTCTCGCTCGAAAACCGCGAAGCAGCACAGCTGACCTGAACTTAGAACGGAAGAACGGCGCAACTGGATTTGCAGCCAGGATGCTGTGGACGGCTGCCTGAGGTGGGAAAAAAGGGGAAGAGGACTTTCGGAAATCGAAGTGGCAGGAGGCAAATATGAAATGTTGCGATAAACAAAACCTATGTGCCTTTGCCAGATTCCTCTACCAACCGTGGTTTCTGTGGTTCTATTGATTGATGTTGGGGTGTGGGGTGTGCGTGTGTGTGTGTGTGTGTGTAGTTGTGTGTGGGTGTGCGTGCGTGGGTGGTTGTGCGTGTGTGGAAATTCCATGTTCAACCAAGTACCAACCAAAAACATAGGCAACAAACAACATGGTGTCTTTTTTGTGACTTGTCACTGCTCGATGATATTTTTTTTCTCCCAGGTGCTTGGCGCGAAGGACACACACACACTCACACGCACACGCACGCAGGCACGCACGCAGTCACTCACTCACTCACTCACTCACTCACTCACTCACTCACTCACTCACTCACTCACTCACTCACTCACTCACTCACTCACTCACTCACTCAGTCACGCTCGCGCACTCGCACACGCACAGGCGCACCTACTGACGCACGCGCAAGCGCACACGCTCACGCAAACGCACGCGCACAGGCACGCGCACGCACGCACGCACACACGCGCGCACGTGGACACGCAGGCGCACACACACACAGACAACACAAACAGACACACACAAACAAAACCATAGACAAACACACAAACATACAAACAAACAAAAAAACAAGCAAGCAAGCAAGCAAGCAAGCAAGCAAGCAAGCAAGCAAGCAAGCAAGCAAGCAAACAAACAAACAAAAAAACACAACCAACCAAGCAAGCAAGCAAGCAAGCAAGCAAACAACCAACCATGCAAGCAAGCCAGCAAGCAAGCAAGCAAACCAACCAACAACCAAGCAAGCAAACAAGCAAACAAACAAACAAACCAACAACCAAGCAAGCAAGCAAGCAGGCAAGCAAGCAAGCAAGCAAACAAACCAACAACCAAGCAAGCAAGCAAGCAAACAAACAAACAAACAAACAAACCAACAATTAAGCAAGCAAGCAAGCAAGCAAACAAACAAACAAACCAACAAGCAAGCAAGCAGGCAAGCAAACAAACAAAAAAACAAACCAACAAGCAAGCAAGCAAGCAAGCAGGCAAGCAAGCAAGCAAACAAACAAACCAACAACCAAGCAAGCAAGCAAGCAAGCAAGCAAACAAACAAACAAACAAACAAACAATTAAGCAAGCAAGCAAGCAAGCAAACAAACAAACAAACCAACAAGCAAGCAAGCAGGCAAGCAAACAAACAAAAAAACAAACCAACAACAAAGCAAGCAAGCAAGCAAGCAAACAAACAAACAAACCAACAACGAAGCAAGCAAGCAAGCAAGCAAACAAACCAACAAGCAAGCAAGCAAGCAAACAAACCAACAACCAAGCAAGCAAACAAGCAAACAAGCAAACAAGCAAACAAACAAACAAACAAACAAACCAACAAGCAAGCAAGCAAGCAAACCAACCAACAGCCAAGCAAGCAAGCAACAACGAAGCAAGCAAGCAAGCAAGCAAGCAAGCAAGCAAGCAAGCAAGCAAGCAACAACGAAGCACGCAAGCAAGCAAGCAAACCAACCAACAGCCAAGCAAGCAAGCAAGCAAGCAAGCAAGCAAGCAAGCAAGCAAGCAAGCAAGCAAGCAAGCAAGCAAGCAAGCAAGCAAGCAAGCAAGCAAGCAAGCAAGCAAAGCAAGCAAGCAAGCAAAGCAAGCAAGCAAGCAAGCAAGCAAACAAACAAACAAACAAACCAACAACCAAGCAAGCAACCAAGCAAACAAACAAACAAACAAACCAACAAGCAAGCAAGCAAGCAAACAAACAAACCAACAACCAAGCAATCAAACAAGCAAGCAAGCAAGCAAGCAAGCAAACAAACAAACCAACAAGCAAGCAAGCAAGCAAACAAACAAACAAACAAACCAACAATTAAGCAAGCAAGCAAGCAAGCAAGCAAACAAACAAACAAGCAAGCAAGCAGGCAAGCAAACAAACAACATTTAAAAAGGCACGGAAACAGGGAAACGCCCCCCAAAGCCAACCCGTGCTCGGCTCCAAGTGGCAGTAGGTGAGTTCTCGAAGCTTGGCCAGCGCCCTGGGCTAAACTCTTGTCACAAGCCATGCAAAGTCACTTGCGAACAAAGGACTTAATGGGAAAAAGGATTGGACGTGGAGCCCCGTTCGGCTTTCCCTCCACTTCGTCTTCCAAATCCGTTTCAGCTTCCAAGATTGGGGGTACCTGATGGCCCCTTGCAAAAGAACGAAAAAAGAAAACAACTTAATTAACATTATTGTGAATGAGGCAAGCTGAAAAATGAACATATTAGCAAGGGCAGCACTCTGCCAGATTTGGAACTCCCGTCACTCGACCAAGGATTTCCGCAAGCAGGTTGTGGGATATATTCCTGCCTATCCTCTCTGGCCTTGGGTTTGGTTGGGCAGGTCGCTCGATAGCTTCACCCCTAGCCGTGCCACCATTTCACTACTGGCATCATAGCACATCCCATGGCAAAACAACATAACACCAAACTTCTGTGCCTCTTGTGCTCATTAACCTTCACCTATTGGGTCAAAGAAAGCTGTGGCTCGAATGCGCTATTCGATCCCCATTCGTCTGACACGGGACGCACCAACAAAAAGGCCCGGTTGTCAAGAACGTGACGCGGTAGAGTGAGCCTGGCCAGCAGTGAAAGATGGAGGTTGACCACAGGGTTGACGAATCACTGTCTTATCTTCAAGCAAGCATGACCACCCCCGCTGGCGAGGATGCTTATCCTCATGCAACTTGAAGCCTTTGGAAGCCTTTTGTCTCCCCCCCCTCCCTTTCCGCCTCGCACGGGGCCCCAGTGTGAGTGCGGCCTGGCTGGAGCTGGTGTGTCTCAAGTGCCGAAGAAGAATTTAAAACAGGCTAAGGGCTGAAGGCCACAAAAGGCTACATGAGCCATGGTCAACCATGTCATAACGTTACGTGTTCAAGCTAACATGGGGAGGTTTTTACGGAGTCCACCATGTTCCTCCGATAGACTCCTGGAAATGCTGACCGAACCTCCGGCCAACTGCTGGTTGGGTTTGTGGATTTAAGGAAGGCTCCATTCCAGGGATCTTAGGAATCCCTGCAGCAATGGGCGCATGCCCCGGGAGAGGATGAAATTGTGCGTGCTCTCCCTCAAGCCCTGTGATCTTCTTGTATTTTCGTTTCGTGGAGCAATCCAGTGATACTGGATATGCTGAAGGAAGAGACCTCCAAATTCTACACAGTATTTCCGAAACGTGAGATACGGGATCCAAGCAGTCAAGACCCTTTACAGTAAGCTGTTCTACACCCAGGTGAGCTCGCCATCAAAAGGACATACTCAATCCACGGTGCAAAGGTTCTTGGAGATGCGAGAAGGGCCCCTCCTTGCTGAGTTCTGACTTGCCAACCGATGCATCCCGAGACAAGTAGTAGCGACTCCCAACACACGTGCCACAGTACGATGCAATTTCTTACCCATCCCCACTCCTAATTGAAAACACCGACTAAAGGAAACCATTTGCATACTTGTATACAAGGGGCCCACCCCCTTTGTGAACCTCCCTCCCTGTACATTAATTTGGGGGTGAGGATACCGCGTTGCTTCCAAGCAATGTAGGCCTGGGAAAGCAAAGGGACCTGGCGGGGATGCAATGAGCAATGTAATCAAAGTAAGACGCATCTGAAAATACGAACAGTGAAAAACACAACCAAGCGCATCACTAACAGGTTCAAACTACACCCTCTGACTTTTCACAAATATCAGCAAAACTGAGATCAAAGATGGGTGGTTAAAGTGGGCTCAGGAGCCATGCAACAAAACGCAAAGCAAAGCTTAAAACACTACAAAGCAAAAGTCGTACTACAGGTTGGGGCTACCTGGCTAAAAGCATTCAACAGATTCAAAACAACCGCGTGTTGGTTTTCTCTCCTGGCGGACCAGGGTGTGGCTTTTTTAACATGTGTGCCCCACTCTGCGGGAAATGTTTTTTTTTTTTTTTCTGAAGCAATCCGCAATCCTTGGGCAATGCTATTTGGCCGAGTCCGTTCACTCGCTTTCTTTGCATTGCGGCCTTGCGGCCAGGGCGCCACCTAGACTGGATCCCTGGGAGAATTCTCTCCCACATCATGCATCCTAAGACAGAACACAACTTCAAAGCCAAAAAGTTCAAAAAGTTGGACGGTGGCGCGTTTCTTCAAGATATGTTTCCCGTTTATGCCCGCATGGGACCTTGAGCGCGATGGGAGGCAGATTACTGCGGCTAAGTTATGGGTCCCGAGGTCCAAACACCCTTGCTCTTCCCAAACAAATCCATTCTCTTTGCTTCTTGTTCAGCTTTCCCCAGTTGAACACTTTTTCGTCTTTGGCCCAGGCAGTTCCTACGAGGTCGCTTTCAACCGCCGAGATTCCAGGGAAACGTCGTCGCGCCTGAGCTTCCTGGAACTTGGACTTCAGCTCCTGGCGAGAGGCTGGCACTCATGATTAGAGTTAGGCCCAGTTATAGAATGTATATTCTATTGGTTGCTTCGCTTTGAGTCACTGGTAAAATGTGCAATGTATCCTAAGTCTAACCCAGCACTCTTTCCGGGAACAAAACAATTCCACCAGGACTTGGGTCGTAGGTTTCGGAGCAACCAGTTGGTGGGGAGGGGGCCCAAGAAGCTCCTGCCACAGAAAAAAACAGACCCTGCCCTTAAGACCGCGTTTGTCTTGGAAAGGTTTCCAGGGTGCCTGCGCACACGGAGGCGCTATTGGAGGTCTGCTAGCCTCCCCCCCCCCGTGAATTTACGGGATGGGGCTGGAACAGCCTTTCGGTGGCATAATGAAATGGTTTGGATGAAGTCTCTGCAACATGAGGTTGTTTTGAGGACAAATTGTTTACAACATGGATCCCTACAAATTGCTAGGGATCTATGTCGTGGCCTTTGAAATCCAAATGCCATGTTGGGTAGTGGGCTTGTTGCCTCTCAATCCTGCCAGTGTTCCAAACAGCTTGAAGCGCAAGAGCTACAAAATGCAAACAACCTCACTTCTAGAAAATGACATACCCAAGCAATAGTCCTCAACATGGACCGGGAGGAAACCACGTTGGATTTAACCTCCGCAAAGTGCATGCATTTTGAAGAACTCGCTTTGCAGAAGAAAAAACACATGGGTTGCTACAAACCGGGTTTACAAACGTTAACAACTGGATCAAGGCGAGACATCCCCTTTCACTTGTTGTGTGGTTTTTAATGGGGAAATCAACCACCCATTTTGTAGAGGAAATTTTTCGGGGGATGCAACACTTGGGATGGTGAAGGCCGCGTAAACGGATTGGGTTGCGACCATCCCCAATGCAGCTTGCTTTGCTGCTCTCACTTAAGTTAGTAAGTTTGGTCAAGGAAACGTGGGCTGGCTCCTTCTCAGTCTTGACACCTTCCCCGGTTTGGGGAGGCCAAAAACACTCCCCCAAACAAGAGTGTAAAAAACCCTCGCAAAGGGGACCATCAAGCCTCCCTAAGTCTTGCAGGCAGGGTGACCGACAAGAATGCTTTACCTCTGGCATGTCCAGTTGAGTCGTTGACGGGGTGCCAAGGGATGGGTATGCGCTCACTTTCCCCAATTTGTTGACACTCAGTGGAACTTCTTTGCGGGCTCTGACGCAAGCTGCAGCGCCTTTTGCAATTGCCGTCAGTATATACCGCGCAGTGATATGCAGTAATTATGGTGGTTGCATAGTCAAGGAAACGCAGGAGGGTTGGTACTTGGTAATTGCCCTTTATCCAGACCCCTTTTCACACCGGGGATGCGTTCATCAAGAACGAAGAAGAACATCCTGGTGAAGTGCTATCTCCATGGCAGGAGTTGAATGTTTGAAGGAAACGACTCCCATCTACCTTCACTTGTCTAGGAAAAGCTGCTTTTGTTGACCTTCATGCCTCGTGCCTTAACCTCCAGGGTCAAGCGGGTCAAAACACGAGACCCCCCGGGCTGCCGCACGTCGCTGAGCAGGTTCGGCGCCATCAAGCCATCCTGCTGGATCCGAGAGTGACCCGATTTCGGGAGCAACAGGAAGGTCAGGGGAGCCCAGGTACCCATTCCATTGGGTGGTTCCCTTGGTTTCCTACCAAGGAGAGGGACCCCAAAAGTAGGCCAGCTAGTCTCCTTTTGGTCTTTCTATTGGGTGGTTCCCTTTGTTTGCCTACTATACAGGGAAGCCGAAACAAACGGGAAACCAAAAGGAGGAACCTCAATGTGTGGGGTTGACTACTGCCAGTGAGGAACCCAAACAACCAGGAAAATATCGAAGCCATTCTATGACGGCACTGGCAGTACCTATCATATCTCATCTAATCCATGCTCAAAGCAAAACCTATGGAACATGCCCGCATTCCTCGCAAATCCAATCCTTGGGATCCTTGGATCCTTAGCTCCTCCGCACACTTAGGGCTTGAAAAGGTGCAGTGACTCTGCATAGACTCTGGCACAAATGCGAAATCCTTCTTTGTTGGGAATCATAGCCTGCTCCTCCCAACTCCTGCATGGAAAAATCTGATTCACGAGATTCAGAGCACAACTCAACCCTGGGCAAGACCTATGCCCCCGGAGGGAGATGAAGCACAGGACACGAAGCATAATATTTAAGAGGTAAGCTAGGCCTTGACAATTACACCAGCTGGCAAAGCAAACCAATGTCCATGTTCAATTTGAGACCCACTCCATTGCCCCAGCCGAGGCCCTGCCAGACCCAGCCTCTATTTGCAACCCAACCCCATCAAGGCACGGTGCTTCAAAAAGAAGAACCAGAAGTGTCCATCCTTCTCTGGCCATCCCAACCTCGACCCCCCAACAACCCACTGACCAACCCCCTCTTGCCGCCACCTCCACACAGGTGACAATTGCGGGAAACCGACAGTGGTGGATGTTCCCTTGATTTTTCCTTGGAACATTGGTTGCTGTTGACCCTTCCGCAAAAGTTTAACTCTTCTGTGTGCCCAACAGGAAATCCGAAAAGCCCAAAGATCAACCAACTCAGCCACAATCAAAACCTGGGTAGATGACACCTGGAACATCCCAACCATAAATTTGACTTTCCAACTAAAGAAGAAAAAAAACAAAGATACCCCAAAAGACACATACTCCCCCACACATTTTGTAGGTTTTCCTGTTCCTTGTTATGGTTCTGGGTCCCCGTTTCCGCAGCCCCCCCCCCCCCCCGCACCGCGCCTGGAAGCCCACCCGCCAGGCCGGCCAAGAGATCAAAGAGGCCGACAAGTTGCCTCCGAGCAAAGAGGCTGGAAACCGAAACCCCTTCGGGTTTGGTTTGGTGGGAAGCCAAGCCATGTGGCCTGGCAAGTCAAGGTCACCAAGGGCAAGCCTGACGTTATACCAAAAAAAAGCGGACCTGGGGCAAAACCAACCCTTAACCATACCCGATGTCAGTGGGGGTTCCCCAGTCGTCGCAACAACGTTGCAGTTTTCTTTGTCGCATTATAGAGAAGGAGCGCATAGCCAGCCGAGCAGGTCAAGAAAAGTGTTTGCTAAAGCTGCGGCTGGGCACATGCATCCCTTTGATTGAGTGCAAAACAATGCATTCCGTTTAGGCCTGGCTTGCGGTGATTAGTACGGCGTGGCTAAGGTTTGGTTAAGGGGTGGTTTAGGGTTGATGTCCAAGCGTGGAAATGGCACACTGTCAAAATCACAACGCTCATCCCATCTTGGATTGGACCCCGTCTCGAGAAATCTTCAGGGTCTGGGTCCCAACCTGATTTGTTGGGCCCTAAACTGAGCAAAGTAACATGGAAGTCTAAAAACCTGTTGGGGGTTGGAAAAAGCCGCCCCCAAAAAGACGGGTCACCAAGCTGCGCAACTTGAAATCAAGCCACCTTGGCTCACCAAGTCCGGGAAAACAAGTCTTTCCTGGGTGTGGCTTCCGTTGTGGATGGAACAAGGTAAGCTCTTGAATCTTAAACAAACATCAGCCTGAGGCAAAACCTTCACTAAGGAGATGTTCAACTACCAGGTGGTAGGCCACAAGCCACCCTTGTTGTTGCAAGTTGCCAAAATTTGCCAAACATCCGTTGGTTGCTTTGAGCCTAGAGCCCAAATCGAGTATGCCACCGCGGCCTTCGTGTCACGCCATGCGGACTCGGAAGCAGAAGTCTAAAACGCCATTGGGCGTGCAGCGAAGTGGCCTGGTTCCTTCGGCTCCATGACGACCTCGGGGTGCGATCGTCCGTTTGGATGTTCAACACACATACATCGACCCATGGGTACAAATGGGACAAGAGGGCGAAAGTTAACCATCCAAGCAGGGACATGATAACATTTGGTATGTATGTTGTTAATTCTCGATCCATGGCATGGAATGATTAAGGGTTTGCTGCAGGCCACTAGGTGATCAGCTTATGGAATATCACTCGTGTCCCCCAGCACAGGTCCCGGGGTTGTGGCTAGAACCAGTTTCCCAAAAATGAAACGCGCCCAATAAACGAAACCACCCGGAGAACACATGTTTTGATTATTTGGGCGTCAGTTCCAGGTCTGGGGTGCCCAATTCCTTCTGGTCAAAAAAGTCATGAGGCATGTCCAATGCCCCCCCGGCGTTCCGGCCCCCAAAAAGTGAACGGATGCCTGTTTTTGAAGCATCTTAAAAAAAAAAAGAGAGCAGAAACCAGTGTTCGTGGATGGGTTGCTTGTTCTCCCGAAACGGCTGCTTGGTGACTGATGGCAAGGAATCCCCTGAAGGAGACTGGAAGAGAGGTCGGTGGGAGAAATCGCAAGTCGTGGTATTGGTTTCAAGTTTGGCTATTCTAATTGAGCATCGGGGCCCCTAGGGTGCTTTGGAAAACAACACGGTTTATTGTTGCGGGGACCTTTGTTATGGATTAGGGAAAACGGCTGCAATTATTGAACCAATAACCGACACGTTGGTGCGCAACAGGCAACTGAGCCTGCAAGCCTGCAAGCCTGCCGCCCATAAGCCAAACCAAACAAAGCTATCGGGATGGTAGGGGCTCATTCGTAACGAACATACGCAGGGATCGGCAAATATTTGCTTAGATCCAAAATCGGAAACAGGCTCACTTCCTAAGTGGATTGGTTAGGAAAAGCAACATGAGCGTCTCCAGCGATCTTGTCCCGAAGGGGCCCGTCTTGGGTCTCACGCCACAGCGGCCTTGTTCCCTGCAGGCTCGCCGGCACCTCACGAAAATGGCCGGGTGTTGAGCCGAAGGCGCCCCACTTGGAGGGACCGAGAAGTAGTACGCTGTAACCAGGGTACATAACATTTTGACCACAGAGACCGATGATCTGACGTGGGTTGACCAAGAAGTGGCACAACCTGTTGGTACGGCGGGTCCCGGCCGAAAAAAGGCGTGCCGTTTTCGGGGCCATTGACCATTGTTCGTTTGCGGCAGGTTTTTTGACTCTTCGTAAATAATCGTTGAAGCACTTCAGAAGGGGCCTGAGTATATTCAATTGTACCTTGATTAGTTGGACAAATCGTGGGATTCCACTGAGCAAAACCAGAAAAAACACGTACGGCCATTTGTGGCAGGCTGGGACTTGATTCCGCTCCCAAAACAAATCAGTCGGATCGTTTTCAAAGGAGCGAGAACAGGGGTTGGTGTCATTTGATTAGTTGGATTACCGCTTTGGAGGAACAGCCCGGCCCGATTCAACGGTCAAAGCATACATGCCTTTTGGGCGGTGCTTGGCATTCCCTGCAAATTGATGTCCGTGAATCGTAGTAATTGAACCGCTCATGCCAAGAACGCTAGAAAGTGCGACGTCAAACGTCGCCCAACGATTGTCCGGCAAAGCACCCTTAAATGCATAGTCCTCTAATATTATTCTGGATGGTTGCAGTTCTCCGGTGGTTCTTTCTCAGGATTTCTCAGGCAAAGACATGAGGTGGCCAGCGCTGAACCAACCACAGACATGCAGGCATTTTGGTGCTGAACCATACACATGAAGGATCGAAACGGTGGCAAGCGCCACCCTCGACCCAAGCTCACTGAGCCAAATTTCGCAGCTGTCGCTCCCCGGCCTTTGGGGTAGTTGCTGGCGGAGAAAACGGTCGCGGCGATCATATGCCTGGCATGAAAGATAATCATAGAAATCTAAAGCAGGGGTTCGAGGGCTCTTCACCGAAGTAGCATGTGACTTCCCGAGCGAATCAGGTTGATTAAAAAAAATACGCTCGTTCAGCCTCGTCAAAGAGGCGAGGAAGGATCTGTCGAGGAACGTCGGAGCCAAAAACCCATGGGCCTCGGTGCCTTGAAAGGTTTTGAGGCAACACGCTACCAGGTACCCCCTATGTCCAACATCCCTCCCAGGACCCGGGCGCTTCGATTTGCCTTGAATGGCCGACTCCCCGCAACTCAAGTCCAGTTCATCCAGCCTGACACATGACGCCCTCCCGGAAAGCTGCATGGATCCACTAAACAGCAAAACAACGAGAAAAGCAACCATGAAAAACCAATGATCAACACAACCAACCTCAAATTTCGCATCTTACTACTTCAAAGCCACGAAAACCAGCTCTTGACCTGAACCAACGCGGGCCCCAAAGGCGTCCGTGCGGAAACGGACACCGCGCCCCTTGGAGTTGGCATGCTCCACAGAGAAGCCTCGGATGCTCTCTGCCGCAGTCGTGATCCATGGGGGATCGAGGGTCTGGGGGATTTGGTGAATATCATTCACACGATCATGGACCGGGGGGGGGGGGATGAGGGAGGGGGGGGGGATGGGGCGATGGGGCTGGGGCTATCACCTATTAAAACCTTTGGTGCATCTGGAGCCGTGGGTGGATATCATTCACTCTGTTGGCCAAATATGTTGAGCACATCCCTCATCCATTGCAAGCGTCAAAATTCTTCCCAGCCGCATCTCATGCTTTTGGGGTCCGGGGTTGCGCCGCACAGCAGACACTCTCCTCCTGAAAGAAAAAACGGAAAGGGAAAGCGCACTGCCTAGCTGTTGGAAGCATCGGACATGTGTGAAACTATGGGGCGCCCAAAAAGATGCGGTTTATCCTTCCAGTTTCTCTGAAAACAGAAACACAAGGGCACACACACACACAAACACTTGAGGATGGTTGGATATGAACAATAGCAGCTCTAACAGTTGCATGACTGGTGCCAATGCGCTGAATACATAGTTGGCTCGCTTCATGAGCAGCCTCAGCCGAACAATTGCAAAAGAACTAAATAGTTGTTTCCTCTCAACCAGTTTTCCCGCAAAGCACCATAAGTCCTCAAAGTGGGGGAAGTAAGCAGCTTTTCCCATCGGAGCCATCCGCGGCAATCGGGAACCGGGAGGCCGGTACATGCTTCATTGGACTGAGAGTTCACACAAGCTGCATGCAAAATTTGGAATAGGACCCCCTGAGCGCCGTGAATGTGAATAAACATACCCTGGCGCCAACATGGATGTGCGCAAGTCCTTGTCTACAAACAATTGTCTTTCACAGAAGCAGTTTTCGCACATCTATGTTTGTCGGTGGAAGTTTCATCGCGGACGGCCTCTGGAAGAAAATGACAAAAGAGTGCTCCGCGTTGCTCCACACATCGTGGGAAAATTGGCGGGGCCTTTTCTTTTCACGTGCTTGCGCCCATAGCATGGATGAATGATGATACGTGGTCAGCTAACCAAATGGCCGAGAAAGCTGTGATGCTCTCACTGGCGGACTCACTGCTATGGCAAGATGAAAGTGCCATAGGTATCCAAAGCCAAGGGCTAAACCAATACATCAAATGGCAACATCCCGTCTAGAAAGCTCCAGTAAATCTGAAATCCGAGTCCCATCTCAACAAAAAAGAGCTTGAGCAACTTGACAAAAATGTAACCAATGGAACCTGAATTCCCATGAGGGCAACACAAAATCAACTGCAAGCTCAAATGTATCTTTCCACACTGAACACGGCTGGTGGGTGTCCAGCAGAGCCTTGTCAGCAGGGAAAGCGAATCCTTCGTGAGTGAGCAATGTTTCCAGCCATTGCATCCCAAATGGATCTTGTTCCAGACCTCAAGGTGTCCAGGGTGCAAAGGGAGGCTTCATTTCCTGAGCGGAATCCCCTCAAAACCGTGGTTTCACCCACTCACCTTCCTTTTGACACGAGCTGACCCCTGGCTGGTCGAGGGGCCATCCTGGCGCTTCTCGTGGGAGCGGAGGAGCACCTTCAGCTTGTTCACTTTGAGGAACTCCTGGCGTCGAGGCTCCCACGAGCTTCACCCAAGCCGATGGGCTCGATCCGGAGCCATGATTCACTCATGAAGCCCTTCTGGATGTGGAAATAAAAGATGATCACCTTTTGGAGCCATGACGAACATGGACCAAACAGGGGAAACCAAAAGGTCAAAAGGTCGGCTTTGGGCAACTGAGTTTACAAGCTCTGGATGAAGGAAGCCGTCTGAATCATGAAATCTGCCCAACATGAAATGAAGGTCGATTTCAATCGGACCGAGGGGAGTCTGATTGACATGGTTGTTAAACGGAATGGGGAACCAACCCTTAGACTTCACCCAAAAACAGGGAGACAAACAAACTGCCTTCGCCCAGCTAAACCCCGCACAGCAGTTGTTCACCATCTATGGTCCTACCTACCGATATCGACAGACCCCAAGCACGTATCAAAGCTACAGGGTTCCAGATCCCCAAAACCATCCGTCTAGCTTGTACTTTGGGAATTGTTCTTTGGGGGAAAGTATGGGTAGCCTACACCTAAAGCCATCACACGTAGAACTCGGCAAGCATGACCCTATAGACCCAAGCTTCAACCCAGAACCCCCCCCTCCCCCCTCTGCATGGCTCGCTGGCTCCTGGGTGATCTTGCTGTCGAAAAAGGCCCCGGCGCCTCGCTTGCTGGGACCTCGCATGCCCGGCTTGGCCACCGGGTCCTTGGTGCTTGCCGAATCTCCGCACAAAACTTGCGGGTGCGATTGGCAGGGAATGGGACATGGAATGACCCAAATAAACCACCTTGTGGTTTCCTTTAAGGGGACCCCTGGGCTCATTCCCATACATTCCCTACTGAGCGCCAGCAAGAAAAATGAGGGAATCACCCCGAACCCCGTTGATTCCCGAGACCCAGCGCAAGTAAATTTCAAGCCCTGGCCGATGTAGCTGGGAAGCCTGGGCCAATAACGCTTTCACTTTTCAGGGGCTGCATAGTTTCCGAGAACGGGGAGGTTGAGAACAAAGCCGGACCCAGCTCAAACGGAGCAAAATCATATGAGGAGCGGACGAAACCCTTTACTTGGCCTTAGTACTTTTTTTAACGTCATCGTTTTTGGGGGAGACCTCATCGTTTTACAGTGTTTTCGAACTTTGGCAGATCCGGCTCCAAAATCGCAACTTTCTAGCACAAGTCTAGTACGCGAAGTACACTTCCGCAGCTCCAGCTCGAAATTCGCAACTTTGTAGTACAAGTCTAGTACGCGAAGTACACTTCCGCAGCTCCAGCCCGAAAATTGCGAAAATACAATTCCGCAGCTCCAGCTCGAAAAGCGAAACTTGGCAGGCAGTACAAGTCTAATACGCGAAGTACACTTCCGCATCTCCAGCTCGAAAATCGCAACTTTGTAGTACAAGTCTAGTACGCGAAGTACACTTCCGCAGCTCCAGCTCGAAAATCGCAACTTTGTAGTACAAGTCTAGTACGCGAAGTACACTTCCGCATCTCCAGCTCGAAAATCGCAACTTTGTAGTACAAGTCTAGTACGCGAAGTACACTTCCGCAGCTCCAGCTCGAAAATCGCAACTTTGTAGTACAAGTCTAGTACGCGAAGTACACTTCCGCAGCTCCAGCTCGAAAATCGCAACTTTGTAGTACAAGTCTAGTACGCGAAGTACACTTCCGCATCTCCAGCTCGAAAATCGCAACTTTGTAGTACAAGTCTAGTACGCGAAGTACACTTCCGCAGCTCCAGCTCGAAAATCGCAACTTTGTAGTACAAGTCTAGTACGCGAAGTACACTTCCGCAGCTCCAGCTCGAAAATCGCAACTTTGTAGTACAAGTCTAGTACGCGAAGTACACTTCCGCATCTCCAGCTCGAAAATCGCAACTTTGTAGTACAAGTCTAGTACGCGAAGTACACTTCCGCATCTCCAGCTCGAAAATCGCAACTTTGTAGTACAAGTCTAGTACGCGAAGTACACTTCCGCATCTCCAGCTCGATCATCGCAACTTTGTAGTACAAGTCTAGTACACGAAGTACACTTCCGCATCTTCAGCTCGAAAATCGTAACTTTGTAGTACAAGTCTAGTACGCGAAGTACACTTCCGCAGCTCGAAAATCGCAACTTTGTAGTACAAGTCTAGTACGCGAAGTACACTTCCGCAAGCTCGAAAATCGCAACTTTGTAGTACAAGTCTAGTACGCGAAGTACACTTCCGCATCTCCAGCTCGAAAATCGCAACTTTGTAGTACAAGTCTAGTACGCGAAGTACACTTCCGCATCTCCAGCTCGAAAATCGCAACTTTGTAGTACAAGTCTAGTACGCGAAGTACACTTCCGCATCTCCAGCTCGAAAATCGCAACTTTGTAGTACAAGTCTAGTACGCGAAGTACACTTCCGCATCTCCAGCTCGAAAATCGCAACTTTGTAGTACAAGTCTAGTACGCGAAGTACACTTCCGCATCTTCAGCGCAAAAATCGTAACTTTGTAGTACAAGTCTAGTACGCGAAGTACACTTCCGCAGCTCCAGCTCGAAAATCGCAACTTTGTAGTACAAGTCTAGTACGCGAAGTACACTTCCGCATCTCCAGCTCGAAAATCGCAACGTAGTACAAGTCTAGTACGCGCGACTTTCGCCGTAGTACAAGTCTCGCGAAGTACACTTCCGCAAGCTCGAAAATCGCAACTTTGTAGTACAAGTCTAGTACGCGAAGTACACTTCCGCATCTCCAGCTCGATCATCGCAACTTTGTAGTACAAGTCTAGTACACGAAGTACACTTCCGCATCTTCAGCTCGAAAATCGCAACTTTGTAATACAAGTCTAGTACGCGAAGTACACTTCCGCAGCTCCAGCTCGAAAATCGCAACTTTGTAGTACAAGTCTAGTACGCGAAGTACACTTCCGCAGCTCCAGCTCGAAAATCGCAACTTTGTAGTACAAGTCTAGTACGCGAAGTACACTTCCGCATCTCCAGCTCGAAAATCGCAACTTTGTAGTACAAGTCTAGTACGCGAAGTACACTTCCGCAGCTCCAGCTCGAAAATCGCAACTTTGTAGTACAAGTCTAGTACGCGAAGTACACTTCCGCATCTCCAGCTCGAAATTCGCAACTTTGTAGTACAAGTCTAGTACGCGAAGTACACTTCCGCATCTTCAGATCGAAAATCGTAACTTTGTAATACAAGTCTAGTACGCGAAGTACACTTCCGCATCTTCAGCTCGAAAATCGCAACTTTGTAATACAAGTCTAGTACGCGAAGTACACTTCCGCATCTCCAGCTCGAAAATCGCAACTTTGTAGTACAAGTCTAGTACACGAAGTACACTTCCGCATCTTCAGCTCGAAAATCGTAACTTTGTAGTACAAGTCTAGTACGCGAAGTACACTTCCGCAGCTCCAGCTCGAAAGTCGCAACTTTGCAGTACAAGTCTAGTACGCGAAGAACACTTCCGCAGCTCCAGCTCGAAAATCGCAACTTTGTAGTACAAGTCTAGTAAGCGAAGTACACTTCCGCATCTCCAGCTCGAAAATCGCAACTTTGTAGTGCAAGTCTAGTACGCGAAGTACACTTCCGCCTCTGCAGCTCGAAAATCGCAACTTTGTAGTACAAGTCTAGTACGCGAAGTACACTTCCGCAGCTCCAGCTCGAAATTCGCAACTTTGTAGTACAAGTCTAGTACGCGAAGAACACTTCCGCAGCTCCAGCTCGAAAATCGCAGCTTTGTAGTACAAGCCTAGGCTGTACGCGAAGTACACTTCCGCATCTCCAGCTCGAAAATCGCAACTTCTCAGTACAAGTGTCGTATTTACAGAGCCGTGTGTTCGTTAAGGGTCATCGTTTTTGGGGGAGACCTCATCGTTTTCCATGGTTTTGGGATGTGCTACTCAAAAGCGTGCCCCGTCTTGATAAAGTGGTCTACGCGTGTTTTGTCCGTGGCTCATATGATGGCATGCCTGAACCGTGTTTGCTCTTTTTTTCAACCCGCCATAACCCGTCTGTGCAGCAGTACACCCCGTGATAGCCTTGTACTTTCAACATGGTCAAACACGTCGGCGATAAATTCGGGTCGACTCAAAGGGTTAAGCCCTTCTGGGTTGGGAGTTAAGGGCGTGGGTTAGTTTGTCCAGAATCAAAATCGGTCAACGGGGCTTCGCTGCAACGCTTCCCACTGATACAAACTTTCTAGACGTCTAGGCTCGCCAAAAACAGTTCTCACTTTTGATTCTCTTGCAAGAGACACGGAAAAACTGCACCTCGATTTTACCACTCAAACATTGCAGTGTTCGAGCTGGAAGCCCCGTTCAATGGCCATGAAGACACGGGAAACATCCGTGTTTGGGAACCTTGGGACCCCCTACTCCCAAAACAGGTTCTAAGAGATCCGTTATCTCAGGATATCCCAGACCCCCACAGGCCACATGTTTTTGTGTGCTTGCCTTTCGGAGAAAGCTCAAGGAACCAAAATGGCCGCGACTGGGGTCTGGAAGAACCCCCAAAGTTCTCCGAACCTGTCTTTGGGGCCTTTCGAACTTTGCCGCACCCCCTGGCTGTGAGAAATCACAGTTGTGATGCCTTCCCATGACTATTTTGTCACTTTGAATTGGATGCCTCGGTATCACAAAGCCTGGCCCCAGACCAAGCTTTCCACAACCAAAACCCATTCCAAGCCAGGGCGCGCTCCACAGCAAGGACACAAAAATGCGATGCTGGCGTTGCCGAAGCCGCTCTTTCCTCGGCCGTAAGGTGTATTTGAGGCTGGCTTGGTAGATGATTTTGAGTTGGCTCAGCCAAACAAATAGGAGTTGTGCGTACCAGAAGCTTCTGGAAGACTCGCTCGATTGCAGGAAAAGGCATCGGGCATAGCTGCAACTTAACGACCAGAACAGGCCAAGGGAAGTTGAAAACCAGGCCTCACAATATGCTTGATTTTCTGCTTGATGCTTGGAGGTGGGGCCTAGTAACTCTCAGCACGTTCTTTCTTGCCATGACCACGCACGCACAGAACGGCAAGCCCGTATGGGGTTACCCAGCTGCCCAGTGCCTCAAAAGGCGGAACTACGAATAACGCTTTTTTGGGGATACCGAACCGACCAAGCCACGAGGAATCGGAAGGGGTCGACCCGGTGAGCAACTGGGGCCATGTGCTGCACCCACAACACAACACAAAGGCGTGCAGTCAGAAAGCCACGCACATCGGGTGTCCCAGCACATGATGCAGTTCATTCTCCTGTATTGCCGAGTAGGCACCCGAACTGAAGATTTGGTTGGAACGACACAACCCCATTTCAAGAGTCATTGTCGAATCCCTTATCGCCCGCTCCCTGAATAGAACCACTCGCGTCCTTACCAACACCAAATGGATTTTGTTGCATGGGACAGTTTGGTTGTCCCCCTGCTGTTTGTGGAAGTTTGGGCTGTATGTCGTCCCGAAGCCAACCATAGACTGCCAACACTAGTAATGCCAGTGCAGTTTATCATATCAAAAGACAAGATAAAACAAACAGCTGTGGCCTGCATCTCTCGATCTTGTTGTTGCTTGCTTTGCGAGGTGCAGCATTCCCAGCTCCAATCCCTCCCAGAGCCTCCCCTTTCATAAAACACGTGATGGCACAATTGGCACCACCAAGGAGACTTAGCTAACAGTTAAACCTTGTCGAAAAAGGCTATACGCCATGTCCAACTAGCGGGTTTCCTTTTAGTTTCTCTTGAAATCCACCTGGCAGGCAGGGTGCCCAAGACAAACCCATGCGACTTCCAGTCAGCCAAGCAGCTCTGAGGCGTAAAGGATGTCCTCGGGCAAGGTATGATGCCCCCTGTAAATGAGAATGGAACGAAGAAAAGGTCCCCCAAAGGAGGTTCCTCTACGACTGATGGGTTTGTTGTTTGCTGTATGCCAATTCGTCTGGGGGGGTTGTGCTGCGTCCAAGTGGCCCCAGCCAAGCCAGCCAACCAGCCGGGCAGCTATCCAAACAGCCCAATCAACCATGAAACCAGCTGCCACGCTAAGCCATCCCGACAAAACAAAAGTTTCAGTCCGAGACCCACCGGGCCAACTTGAGTTTTTTACCGGCCAAACGGGAGATGAAGGAAAACCCAGTGCAAAACACGCATAAACACTCCCCATAAATATGTCGCTTCTGTGGTCGTGGGGCCCGTACTGCGCAACCAGATTTTGAAGATCTACACCGAAGCATCGTGGCACATGGCTGAGCTCCAGGCCACATCCTCCTCCAGCTCCGGCGCTCCGAAGATGCGCCTCGGGGCGTTTCCGCAGGCGTCGGAGCTTTCCTTTGGAGCACTCCACTCATTGACCGGTTGCAGTTGAGCCACCAAAATTTGCGGGAAACCCCTTTTGACCAGCGTAGAACCAAAAGGCCATGTTTCACCGGAGTGATTCAAACAAGAAGCAATTTAGAGCCCTGAAGTTACGAAATTCCGGGCCCTGACAATTGAGAGCTTGCAATGATTCTGTTGAACAAAATGCTTCTGGCTCTTCAATTAGGGACCCTGCAGATTCGTTGTTGTTCTTTTAGTGGCCTTGAAGCCCTGTCCAAAAGCAACAAGGCAAGTACCAATTACACGGTAAATATCATCTCCGATCTGTGTTGACGTACTTGGACCAGGGGCCAGACATGGGGCCTGCGCCCGTCACTGTGCACAGTTTCCCAGAAGCCAACTTGCTTTAAACTGCGAACGAGTCATTGAAGGTCGGTTACTTTCAACTAACTTCACGATTTGAATCTGCGACCCATTCTGCTGAAGACATGGGTGCGTTGCCATTGCGCCATGGCCACACTCTCACATTCATACGCATGATGGCTTCCCGTTGATTCCAGCAAGCTCCAGCAAACAAAAGCGAATGACCTTAGGCAAAAAACAAGCAAAACATCTGGAAATCCCGGCCAAATGATGCCGTGGGAGAAACGCTTTGGCCTACGGGATGAATATCTTCCCTCATTACACGCGCTCCTCCGAGTATCTGGACATTCGTGGGCAGCAACAAAATAAAGGAAAAAAACCGCAAGGGTCAAAACGGACGATTGGGATGTGGCACCGAAAAGGGATTTCCACTTTGCTTTTGGCACAAGGGCAAAGGTTTCATGGGGCCAAGCGGGACACGGCTTACTGCACCCTGGGAACCTTACGACTGTATACAGGCGCTGACGACGCAAACCCCCAAATGGGCGAAGCTCAGTGTGAAGCTGTTCGGATCCTACTTGGATGTTCAACGGGCGTATATAGGTTAGCTATTACTTAGAACCATGGCATCACTGGGGCAACAGGGGTTGGCGGACATAAAACCATGGCTATATAACGTATAGGCTATGAGCTTTTGCCAACTAAACCAGACTTGTGCATTCTGGTCCACATATGTCCACATATCGTATTCGCAAAGCTTGCAATGAACAATCATACCAAACAGTATTACACACTTCCCAGAACAAGGGCTAAATGGAAAGCTCGGGACATCTCGGGACCCAGCCCAGTCGCCCCAATGGAATATCCAGCCAAGGCTCACCACAACCTCATCGCTGACACCGCCACCGCTGAACTTGACGATTGCCTGCACGGCAACTACAGTTGGGTGAAAGTCGACCTCTTCATTTAGGCTTCACCATCTTGTTTACTTCACAAAAAAGGTGTCGTCTTCTTTCACCCTGGTGTACTGGCATCAAACCAACTTCAGCTAGGATTTGCAGCAATCCTTCAAGGAAAATGCAGAACATGTCCCCGGGGTGGGTGTTCAAGCGTAAGTTGGTGGATGGCCAATTCCGTCTATGACTTTCCTTCGAGATAAACAAGTTGCAGCGCTTCAGGCTCATTCCGCAAGCCCCTGGGTCATTCAGCCGACCTTGTGCCACGAGACGTTACTGCATGTTGGGTGAATTGAACGACTCACTCGCGCTTTTTTTGGGCACTCCTCAAGAAAAGCGCCTTCGTGGGTGAGGTTGCCCGGCCCTTTTCTTGGCTCACATCTTGGGCAGAGAATGATACTTCCAGATTCAGATTTGGTCTGCCCCCCAAGCATCAAACATTTTGCCCAAATGCAGTTGCATCACAGATTCAGCGCATTGAATGCCCTCACTCACCTTATGAATCGATTGAAGAAACATGTCCCTCTCACATGGGATGTGCGCATGCATTGAACTGGCAGGAAGAATGATTCAACGATTTCCTTCAACAACGGCAAGTCCATGAAATTCTATGGAACGTGAGCTGAGGCCAACGTCTGGAAAGCACGGTCTTGACCCGCTGTTCAAAGGCAAAAGGACACACTTGGCTCATGAATGGATGCTCCTCAAATGGAACCCCTAAACACGGTGGACTTCCTTACGGTGTCCCTTGAAAAAAGGTAGGGGGAAGGGGGTTGAGGGACCTGTATTTGAGCAACTCCTAAATAGGTGTGGGCAAAACTGGGTGCTCAAGGGAATCTGGAATACATCCGTCCCCCCCTTTGACTCATTGAGCGAAAATTAGAAACACATATGGCCGAAATTGCAACATATACGTATGCATAAACCGGTATATTTTAGACTTGTATTCTTCTTGCTGTTTGCCAAGAAAGCACAAAGTGCGCTTTCACAGCAAACACGTCATTCAAATTTCGCTTGACACATGATCGGGTGGTCGGGGAAAGTCACCGCTTGGTCGGGAAAAGTCACCCTGAGTTTGGTCGGGGAAAGTGGCCGTTTGGTTTCATTAGATTTGACCCAAACGGGCCAAATCATGAAAAGTGCCTGGAGACGGAGACGCAAAGCAAAGCCTTAAGACTGAAAACATACTATTTTCATGAAAAGGCACCTTGGAAGATCTCCTTTCGGTTTCCCTTTGCACCAACCAGAAAAGGGTGCCCTCAACAAATACACACGCACACACACACACACACACACCACACACACACACACCACACACACATACACACACGCCCCTTTTTTGTGTGGCGTGACAACAAGACGTCCGCTGGACCGTAGTCCCGGCCAACTGCTCAGTGCCGCTGCCTCGTTCGACTTGCGGACTCGCTCGCACAAACGGCCTACGCAGCAGGACCGAGCCCGGGCGTCCACAGGATGTATGATGAGAAAATGGGGCATCATGTTTCGGTGCTTCGGGAAGTTGATCTCAAAGGGGAACCCCCCCAAGAACAAGGAAAACACGCGCACCATGGCAGGTCTGGGATTGCCAAAACCGATACACATCAACAAGCATTGGGATGCTTCGGTTTAGCCGGTTGAACGTATTCTGCACGGAGGGGAGGGGGGGCTTTGCTGAATGACCAAGCTGAAGCCGAGGTCGCCGACCAGATTTGCACGGAACGGATCAAGGAGGGGCGAAGAACACACCGTCTTTGATTTCAAGCCACATTTCGGCGGATGAAGCTTCACCCCTTGATTTTGCATCTGGAAGTAAACATCCTGTGGTAGACAAAGGACGTTTGCTCTTGGAAGGGCCTAAGGCCCAATGTCCAAACTGAGCGGCACCTCCCCCTCACCAGTTTCGTTCCCTGAAGTTTATGGGAGTCTGTGCAATTGCTAAAGTCCAGGAACTGGGTAACTGGGAAGTCAGGGAGTGGGGTCTAACGACGATGCAACCCAGCAGAAACGGAAAACGCCTGCCACTGAACAATTAGAGAGCCAAATGGAAGTCTTTCCATGGAAAGGTGGCTAACCCCTAAAACTGGTGGGCTTCCTTTGGCCTTCCTTGACCCACCATGGAAACACAAAGTGTCTCATTCTTGAACAGACATGGAAACACGTCTCCCTCGCCCGGTTTGAGCATCTGCCATCTCCTGCCTTTGCTGCCTTTGAACACCTTCTCCCCGTCTTTGCCCTGAAGGTCCTCCGGGGCATCACAACCCCAAAGGAAACCTAAATAAACCTGGCAGCCACGTGAGCTACGGGCGATTTTGCTGGTAGCCCGCTGGACACATGGGAATCTGGCTTTTGTGGAACAATGATTCCAAGACAGCTGGATTCTGAGATGATACAAGGCTGCTCGCATTCCGCATATGCCGACAAACAATACTACCTGGGTGTCGCAGGTTGGTGGGTATTGGTTTGGGTAGTCCCCCACCACATGTACTTATCTGTTTCTGATGTTTCTGATGGTATACTGGTGGGTCCTTTTCTGGTGGTAACATTGTTGGGTGGCCTTTGACCTAAACACCAAGACGGCCAGGCAATGGGCATTACAACATTCCCCCACAACCAAAACAAACACAAAGATGTTCAACCACAAACATGGTCCCAAATATCAAATAGTGTATCCAAGGATGACCGTAATCAAGCAAAACCGAAACCAGCCTACAACTCTACTGCGTCTCCCGGCCCAGGCTCGAATCGTCAAAACGTCTTGCAGGTGGATGTTGACCCCGGATTGATCGGCCAGGGGGAATCTTGGGATGTGTATCGGACGCCCCGATTAATCAACCAGGGGTGTACGACTGCACGAGTCATAGATGTTCAGTGAGAGAATGCACGTTGTCCAAGGTTTACCACGCTAGGCCAAGGTGCAAAATTCAACCGAAAAGCGCCAGGACAAATGCCCAACGTCCAATTAATGTTTGCGTAAAACACAAGGGGAAATCCAACCTGGGCAAACCTCTTAAGGTCACAAAGTGGAAGTAAGGAATGCCCAAGTACAGAATGTTCATCATGTGTGAGCTCGTATTGCCAGTATAGCTCGTTCTAATTTGCCCAGATCCAATCCAAATTGACATCCTGCGCTAACGCTACAGCAATCCTGGATGAAACCAAGCGGGGTTAACTTTCAGCCAGCCCTGGAAGACGAGGCATATCCAATCCATTGGACATAGCAAACAATTCCAAGGTGCAAGGGCGGGTAGGAAGCGCGTAACAAAGAGGGGGGTCTACTTTTCAAGGAACAGCTCGACCTGGCATTCCGTCCATCTGCCTAGGTTGCTCACAGATTCACAACTGAAACAAAGGGGGATTTGCGAGAAGGGAACTTTGGCAACAGGATTAAGGCTTGTGTTTGAACAAGGTCACGGTTAGGCCCCATGTTAAAACAACCCTCTATGTTGAAACAACCCCCTTATAAGGAACGAGCAGGCCCTGCCAAAACTGCATGGGCCTGTCTCCAAGGCCCAAACCAATCAGCTCCTGGGAAACCTGTGGTCGGGCAAACCCCTCAGCAAAAGGCGCCATGCTGAGGTCCTGGGGCCTGACCCCTGTGTTGCCTTGACATGCGAGCCCGGAAGATAGTTTTCGGGTGGTTGGGAACAGGCCCCCCCGACTTAGTTTCCCTACATGACCCAACTTGATTCGGCAACTCATGTTTAAAACCACTCTTTAAAGGGGAAGTACTGTGTAGAGAACACTGGGGGCAGGAAACGGCCCAAGTCCCGGTTCCCCCTCGGAGCCTTCTTCGCCACCACCTTCTGGCCTTTTGGGTACCTCAGCCGCAACCAAATCGATCCGAGCAAAAAAACCATCGAGCTGATCCAAAGGCTGGCCACTGGGGTGGGTGATACAACTGACCTGGACTGGGTTTTGAAGAAGTTTCCACCTGGCGGGCCGGAGGACTCAGTTCACCTGCGGCAACGATGCCACAATCTGGTCATGAGCCAATGTCTCTCTCATGAACATAGTAAGGAATGTCACAAGCGTGGTTCGCTGAAGCCCTCCGAAAGGACCGGGCGCATAGCTTCAGGAAGCGTTTGAGCAAACAATGTGCTTTAGAGTGAGGCATCGCCGGTGGCCGCATGCGGCCGGGACGAGTGTAACTTGGGTACTGGGCATTGCGGTGGATCGACAATCAGCGGCCCACGTGCCCAAAGCAAAGGATTCCTGCTGAGAGCAGCCCACAACAGAACTAAGTATATGTCCCCCTCAAGCATTTCCACAGCAAAATCTCACTGCACAAATGCACTACCGCCCATGGTGCCCTTGCACGCAACAGTCACAGTGCTGGCTTCCTTGTAGTCACATCCTCAAGACAACTCAATGGTGATTGAAAGGAACCTCACTCCGAAAAGCAGCTTCGAGAACCCCTCCAAAATGCTCACGCAAACAGACTCAACAATCTGAGTTTAAGAAAGCCCTCCAAATGTTCAACTCAATGGACGCATATTTCCCCTTGAAATATCCCTGACAACAAAAAACTGCCCAATAGGTATGTTTGAATCACCGCATGGCTCAGTTTGAGCGCGCTGCCCCATCAGCGCACAGTGCTTGATTGGAACATCGTGGCGCCTGACGGGGCGAAGTCCGAAGGGAAGGACAGAGTCTGGGGTCGTGTGTTTTATGGGGGGAAGGAAAATCCCATGGTTTGGGGGACCCGCTACCTTGATGCACCCATAAGCTGCCAGACCCGGTTTTGCAGGTCAAGGAAAACCGAGTGACCAGTGCTCCAACGACACGCTCATCAGAATCTGAGTCTGGGCAAAGGTCAAACTGAGGTGAGTGACAAGTCCCTGGCCCGGAGCGCCCCGCAACTTGAGCGGAGGCAAACACCACAGCCGAACGCTGAATAAATGGGCAAACAGTCGATCGACAAATCAAACAGGCAAGCAACAACTCAACCAACCAGCCAAACCAAGCAACCAAGGCGACCAAGCAAGCAAGCAAGCAAGCAAGCAAGCAAGCAAGCAAGCAAGCAAGCAAGCAAGCAAGCAAAGAAAGCAAGCAAGCAAGCAAGCAAGCAAGCAAGCAAGCAAGCAAGCAAGCAAACAAGCAAGAACACAAGCAAGAAAACAAGCAAGAAGCAACAAATGACCATGCCCCTGTCAGGTCATGGCGCACCTGCTATCCGACCGGCCGCTGGTTTAAACGTCCAACAGCACTTGAGAGCGCGCCGGCCTGTCGATGCCATTGACGTCCGTGAGGGTGACCATGGGATCCATCGGGAGGCCGCCGTGAACCACGAAGACCTTCCCAGCTTGAATCGTAAACCCAGGAGTCATCCCAGGAAGCTACAAGCAATATGGTTGGGTTCCCCTCACATGGCAAACGCCGAGAACCCCTTTTCTCAACAAAGGGATCTCTCAGCAATTGAGACTGACTAGGTAGCTTGGTTGTAGTTGGTGAAAGTTGTCCATCAACCCCTGCCCCAAGTGCAACTATGGTTGCTAGTTTGGGCTCAATCTTTCTTAAGCCCGGGCCATGAATGACCATCAGGTATCTGGAGGGCGGCCAAGGTTTCCATAGCCAGGGTTTGTCGGGTTCACCCCCCCAACCGAAACTAACTGCCGCGTTGCAGATTCACATAGAACTCAAACACCCTCATATATAAAGACATATCTTTTCGTGGTGCCAGTTCCATGTTAACAACAAAATGGAGGGACTGCCCGAGTCAGCTGGCAGATTCTTGCTGAATTGCTGATGGCGTACTTCATATGCTGAGTTCTCGCCAACCCGCAAAAGCCTGTTGCAACCAGTCAGCCTTGCAGAAAAGGGAACCCTGTCTCGTGGCTTCACATGTTTGTGGGCAACCTACCAATCACAAAGAACAAGGCAGAACGGGTGCCACTTGACAACTGCCGAAGGCGAGTGTTGAATAGAATCGGGGAATACAACAAACACATTGGTTTTTGGCGAAATTCACAAAACTGGGATTATTCGCACCCAGAAAGGCGGAAAGCAAATACCAAGTGCGCCTCCTGCTTTTCGAGACATTGGACCAAATGCGAGTTGTGTGCCCTTCTCAACTCGAACCAAACGCACCCCAGTGGCAACCCTGTTAAAGCTGTTGAGCCCATATTTGTTAGTGGCTAAATCGACATGGCCCTCCTATGGTCAAACCGTAATTTTACTTCATTCGATCCCCCCCCCCAAATCCCCATTCCATTTAGGCCACTGTGGTAAATCTGGGCGTCTGGAACAAAAATGAATGCAACACCTTGCACTGCGCGCTTTGCCCACTCAGGGCCAAAGCATCAACTGACAAAGCGCGTCTGTTCGATTCTCGGCCTCGCCACCAATCACGTGACACAAAGGCAGCCTCGGCAGCAACAAGTGCAATGCAGGCTGGGCAAAAAATGTAGAAATCCACCAGGACCACATTCTCTCCGTCAGCTTCCCCCTAAAAACAAACATGCATGCATAGTTATGGCCCGTACTTGGACAAATTAAACATGCACCATGCCTTCCAAAAGCAAGTCAAGTTTAGGCCAATGAGGCTAGGGCGATTCTATAACTGGATACCCTCCCACCAGCTAACATGGAAGTGCACAGACCCCTGTAGAAAGACTACTTTCCTCTTGGAAAGGGCCGTTTTGCACTTCGATGTTAGTTGGTGGGAGGATAGTCAAGGGAATTTTACGGATTTTCTCTGTTGCCCACAGCGCGCCGGATGGCGCATGCCTCGTGAGTCACGTGCAGAAGTCGGCCTGTTTCATCTTTACACGGGCTGGGACGAGCCAAATACGTCTATTTCTCTGGTGGTACTTGGGTCCTTTAAGGGGTGCTGGGTTCGTGCCAGCCGAAGAGTCTGCAAACATTGCGGCGTGAAACTTGGCAGGGCTGGAAAAGTGAGTAGCAATGAAAGCGAAAAGAAACAAGGAATCAATATTGTAGCCCTTGGGAACTAAATACATTTTTGCTCCGCTTGGGGGGGGAATGCAATACCTTGTAGCGTCCCTAATTGGAAAACACTGATTCTGATTTGTCAATTCATGCCAAATTAACACCCAGAAAGCCGGGCACTTCTGACTTCAATCTTTCGGCTTTGCGTGAAAAGAGCGGCCAAAGAAGTCGGTGAGTTCAGACACCAAGTCCTAGATCAGAAAGTTGATGCAAAAGCTCTTGCAACTGAGCCATTTAATTTGCGCAGATCCCTTGGAGGACCTCCCAACCGTCCAAACACCAACTGGGAGAGAAGAGGTATCATTCATATACTTGGCTGATTCCAAAAAACGGTCGTTTGGATGGGACGTTTGGAGGTGTTCCAGCATGGTTTCGCATTTACCCTCAGAACTAGAGGTTCTTGTCCCCCGAAACCAATCCAAACCACCAAAGGGTTTTCTGAGGTCCAGGGCCGAACGCTGCGATTTGATCCGAGAGCCGCGCTCTTTGAAGCTCTTCCTGCAGAGGTAGTACCTTGGCATTGTGGCTCCTTCAGTCCGAGTCATACTGTGGATGGACGAAACCCTGCACCAACCTAAGAAACTCTGGAATGATGATTACCCTGTAAATACTAGTAAGTACCAACAACAAATAACTTCCTGTGGTTTGAAAATGGTGCAGGATTTCGTCCATCCACAGTACCTCATGACCAAGGCTGATGAAACAACTGGGTAGTACATAGAGGGTCTGGAAACTAAAACATACATTAATCCCCTCATAGCTTCATTTTGCGAATTCCTCCTGTTGCGGAACCTCCGTTTGGTTTCCTTCAATCGCAATAAGCTGTGCCGGTCCCGCGTGTTGCGCTCAATCCGGTGCAGCCAATTGTCAAGGGCGAATCCCGTCACCCCCCAAGATGTACCCCAGTTTACTGGAAACCACACCCTGTTTGGCTACAAATCACCCATACATGAATATATTTCAATATAATTAATAAACACCATAATCTTAATAATAAACATTAACAATAGTTTCTTTCGGCACTTTGTTGCCAAAGCGGTATAGAATGCTGTTGCTCTTTGTTGTCATGCACACTCCCATTCACCAACGTGGCACCTGACTACAATATGCCAGAACACGCAGAGCCAAGAAGCCAAACAGCGTCCCCCAGACTGGCCCAAGATGTTCGTTCTGTATGGGGGCATAACCAAATGGCATGCCCTAACCGTCGCAATCTCAAGCCCCCGCCAACCTCCCGAGACTCTTTCTGCGGGCTCCGAATGTATCGAACGAAGTGAGGAAAGGGATCCGAATGGCAACTTGGCCCAATCCGAGGGTGCGGGTGCACAACAAACAAGAGGTTCAGCCTATATGTCATGTTCAGCCTATGTGTCATATTCAGCCAACCAAACACTCACAAAATGAGCTTCGTGCAAACCCCCAACAACATAGCGTCGCCAGACCTCATCGCGCCGAAATGAGACCGAAGCAGCCTTTCAAAAAGACATGGGTTTGCCTCAAAAACAGGGCACCACCAAAATGGAGGGAGGGGGATCCGCGAAGAACCAAAGGAAAACTGTGATTGGTGATGCCATGGGCGTGCTTTGAGACATGATCGTATCTTCCGAGACTCACTCAACAGGGGGGGGCTGTCTGCATCAACCCGCTTTCCACTCCGAAGCGCATGGTCAGCGCTTCAGCGCCGAAGGCCCGGGTGCAGTGGGAGTGCACGAAGCCGTTGTCTGGCCTATGGATTTCCCCGAGAAAAACCTGGTGCCCGTTTAGGGGTTTGATTGGAAAGGGAAACGCGTCCCCCCCCCTGGGCAGCTCCCCCCCAATAAAGCAAAAACATGAAAGAGATGTCAAGACATGGACAAAAGGGGGGGGGCAGCGGGCAACTGGGTGTTTGCAGGCCGTTCCGTGATGCCAAAGCGTGGATTCCCCATGACGATTTTACTAGGGGATTGCATTGGTATCACAAAAAGTGGCCCTCAAACCCTGCTATTCAGGCAGGGAAGGCCAAAGACACCAGGTGCAACCAGTGTTTGCTGGGTGTGTGGCTGGAACCAGCAGGTTACCTGCAAACAATCCCAGTTGCCGCACCAAGCAGTAGAAAGGAAGCCTTTGGGCTCGATCCCTCGAGGGAACTCACCAAACAAAATTGGATGGGAGCAATTGGGGGGTGCGATCAAACAAACAAACAAACAAACAAACAAACAAACAGGAAAAAGGCGAACTGTTGGACGTCTTGCTATGGGCAAAAACCAACAGACAGTGCCAATAGGATTTTTTGATGCAAGCGGATTTGCTTTGACATCCGCGCGGTCCCATTGCTTTTTGAAGCTACCGAGTCACAGGTGTAAGGAAGCTCCACGTTTCGATGACTGGTCGGTGTCCAACCAAACCCCGGAGGGGGTGACAAAATTGGGAATTGGGATCAACTAGAGGTGGAGCCAATTACTCTTCTGCTCCATGTACACGTGTGTTTGATGGGCTCAGTGTTTGATCGGCCGAGTAGCAGTTGGTTCTGCGACTGGTCTTCGTGGTTGCCCCTGTTCAGGAAGACCTGACGCCGAAAATCGCTGGCACCATTTCCGAGCGATCGAGGCCTCAGACAAACCGGGGACGGGTTCAAACTGTTTAGATGTGGGAAGCAACTTTCCCCGGATTCGTCCTGACAAATTGACAAAGTGGACCCCATTGACCAACAGGATAAGGAACCATGACAGGCAATGACAAAGTTGGGGTGTCAGTCCTTTCCTGACTGAAATTCTAGTAGCAAAGGGCTCCTCTCAAACGCTTTCCTCTGTCCAGTAGACCCGCTCGCGAAGAACAAGACCTCCCGACTTCGATAACCAGGGCATGAATGTTGATTTGTGGCACCATCGGACGTACTGCAACTCGTATTGGGCTTGGGTAAATTCTGCAATAAACCAAGTCCTGCATTCTGCGAGTTGCATCCCCTAAACAGACCTATGAGCTATCAACCTCGCTTTACCCCCGGTCGTGGAAGCTCCTGCCATGAAATAGGCAGAACTCCCCTGATTTTGGGCTTCGATCAGCCAAGATAGAAGACATACCGGGCTTTGATCATACCCACTCGCACCCGGTCTATGCCCTCCAGTGGATTCCTGCCAGGATACCAGGGGCACCCAAAAGCTGTTTAGAGCTCCCCAACTTGGTTGCTGTAACGACCCCTGTCCAAAAAGTTTAACTTTTTGGGGGTGTAGTGAAAAACCCCTTGACTTCCCAACAGTCTAAAGTCCAAAGATCCAACCCAATTAGCAGTCAAGCCAAAAGCTTCCGTCCGAACATCGGCCGGGCAGCTGCGGTGGGGAACTTGATCTTCATCGCGTAGAGCAAGAGAAGCACCTCCGGGCCCCAGGTGCCCCGATCCACAAAGTCCCCGTTGAAGAGAAACCGCACCTCGCACTCCGGAGAAGGAGACGGTAGGTAGGTATGGATGGACGAAATCCAATTCGCACCACCTAAGAAACCCTGGAACCATGATCCCCCGGTAAATACCAACAAACAATTATTTCCCATAATTTCTATTTGGTGCAGGATTTCGTCCATCCACAGTAGGTAGGTATGGGGTACGGGAAAAGTGGACACAGGGTGGAGGGCCGAAAAATGGACCATCCTCTAAAAAAATGGAATTCCTCTAGAACAGTGGTTGCAGCTTTCCAAGTAGGAAAGCGGTGAATCAAACAAACTCAAGGGAGAGCACGTGAGGTACATTGCCTACAGCCCTGGCTCCGCGCAAACATCACGTGTCAGGAGTCCAGGACTCGTCCGGAATCAACAAGAACTGGGCTAGTGCTTGGCAACCTGCAATTTGCTCATCTGGCCATGTTGGCTTGAGCTCCCCTGTTCTTTGCTTGTAGGCCAGGTGTGGCAAGCGCGGGAGTTCCCAAATCCAACGGCTTCCGGGACACAGCTGGAGCGATCCTTCACCTTTGAGGATGGGACAGGTTGCCAAGGCCGTCGACAAGAAGAATCACATCTGAGGCTCAAACACAGCCCTTGACAAATGCCAATTCTGACGCTACGCCGACGCAAGCTCCCGAAAGAGCGGCCATCGTTTTGGTCATTCAGTGTCAGTGGGAAACCAACTACAACGAAACGGCCGTTCCGCATTTGTTTTTGTAAACTCCCTGACCTCACAAGCTGCGGGGAACTAGAAGATCGAAAGGATGGCTTTGGGCAATTGAGCCTTTCAACCCACACACGAAACGTCACGTCGTCCTTAACACGCTAAACATTTTGTTTAACAAAAGCAGAGTGGATCCCTGGCGACAGAAGGGCATTTGGAGGACCAACGCTTGCCCTCCATAGACGCTCCCGGTCCAATTCCAGGATTGTTGAAAACGCCGCCCTAAGCGTCCACGTGTCTTCCAAAGAAGCCACCACATGCCCCCTTTTGAAGCCATCAAATTCATCAACATCAATTGAAAGGGTACCCCAAGAAATCCTGGAGCCTGTTTCATTGGACAAACGAACAAGCGGGGATACGGAGGGAGCGGGGATACTGTATGGGGGGATTCCCTTGGCGCCCTCCCATATCAAACTTAGTCAAGGTGCATTTAGGAGGAATCCTCCCGTATCCCTGGTTCCCCCCTGTATCCCTGCTTGTTGGTTTCCCTGATTTCATACCTCGACTCCAAAAGCTTTCTGTCCTGGCTTGTGACGTCAAGGCGCCGCCCCCTTGGGGCCGGGAGAAGGCTCCCCGTGGTCCTCCAAGAGGTGGATGAGATCTCCGAAGTGGCCATGCAAATCCTGCTAGCGTTCGGTTGCTCAGTTGTCCAGTGACCAAAGGGAACCCTTTTTGGGGAAGACTATTCCCGAAAGCATGGCGAAGGGTTCTTCCGCTGGGTTCACTTGAGTTGTTCTCATGAGAGTCATTACAAGGTGTCATTGCAAGGAATCATCATCATGAAAGTCAATGCAAGGAGTCATTGCAAGGAGTCATTGCAAGCAGGAGTCATTGCATTGCAAGGGCAAGTCATTGCAAGAGTCATTGCAAGGAGTCATGAGAGTCATTGCGAGCTGCGCATGGAGTCAAGTGCAAGTTGCAAGTGCAAGGAGTCAAGTGCAAGTTGCAAGTGCAAGGAGTCAGGTGCAAGTTGCAAGTGCATGGAGTCAAGTGCAAGTTGCAAGTGCAAGTGTCGAGTGCAAGTTGCAAGTGCAAGGAGTCAAGTGCAATTGACTTGCGAGGAGTTAAAATCTCTTCTTAGGGCGGCGGGGTAGTGCCGACGACACTACACGAAAATCGACCCTCTGCGGGGATCGGCGTGGTCGAGGTGCAAAAACCCATGGTTTTTTGCGATTTCTAACCTGCTCGCGCGACCCTCTGCGGGGATCGGCGTGGTCGAGGTGCAAAAACCCATGGTTTTTTGCGATTTCTAACCTGCTCGCGCGACCCTCTGCGGGGATCGGCGTGGTCGAGGTGCAAAAACCCATGGTTTTTTGCGATTTCTATCCTGCTCGCGCGACCCTCTGCGGGGATCGGCGTGGTCGAGGTGCAAAAACTCGAGGTTTTTTGCGAATTCTAACATGCTCGCGCGACCCTCTGCGGGGATCGGCGTGTAAAAACCCATGGTTTTTTGCGATTTCTATAGTTCCCGCGCGACCCTCTGCGGGGATCGGCGTGGTCGAGGTGCAAAAACTCGAGGTTTTTTGCGACTTTTGTTGCTCGAACTGGTCCTCGGGAGTTGTCTCGTGGTTCGCGCGCCTGCTCCCGGAACGGCGGGTCGCGGGTTCGATTCCTCCCTGGTCCGCGGGCGGGCGTCGCAAGATGCAACTTGCATTTTAAAGCAACTTGCGCAGAGCAACTTGCGCAGAGCAAGTTGCACAGAGCAACTTGCGCAGACCAACTTGCACCGACCAGTTTGCGGAGAGCGCCTTGCCTAGAGCAACTTGCGCAGAGCAACTTACGCAGAGCAACTTGCACAGAGCAACTTGCACAGAGCAGCTTGCACAGAGCAACTTGCAGGGAGCGCAATTTGCACAGAGCAACTTGCAGGGAGCCACTTGCAGGGACCAACTTGCCGGAGCAACTTGCGCGGAGCAACTTGCGCAGAGCAACTTGCACAGTGCAACTTGCGTAGAGCAACTTGCGCAGACCGACTTGCACCGACCAGTTTGCGCAGAGCACCTTGCCTGGTGCTGTCTTGCGCTTGCTTCACAAATGCTTCGTGTAGGGAAAAAGAACGCATCCTGCAGCGTTGGGCCGACCTCGCTTGCGATGTTCTGCTTTCGGGCCAACCGTGGTCTAGTTTTTAGTGGGGCAGCCACCAAAAAAGAGAGGAAAAAGGGTGCCACTGAAGAACTGAGGTTGGGATGGAGGTTGCTGGTGGTTTCTCACGCGGCGCAAGGCTGGGAGTCAACTCTCAACACAAATCCCAGAGATACAACAGGGGTGTTCACCTGGTGTACTCGTGGTTTTCCGCTGGTGTACACCCGTTTACACCCTTGGCAAACTGCTATAATTCACAAACTGAACGCTCGTGCAAGAAGCCGTCATCATGGGTGATCTCGCTTCCCCCGCCCGGGTAAGCTCGTTACAATTCAGGCAGGGAACCTAACAAAAATATGCTGCCCTCATCGATCCTGCGGACTCACGCAAGGTTAGGTGGACACTTCCTACGGACTTTCCTCTTGCAACATGATCCGACAACTTGTTCCTGTCGAAAGCCTTGAAAGGATGAAGCGGGTCGGATCAAGAGACACTTGCTTGGCTATGTTTGGCCTCTGCAGTGGCCCATGCATTGACCATGGAAGCATTGAACGAAGAAACAGGCGCACAAACAAACACACGCACGCACGCACGCACGCACGCACGCACGCACGCACGCACGCACGCACGCACGCACGCACACACGCACACACGCACGCACGCACGCACGCACGCACACACACGCACGCACACGCGCACACGCGCACACACGCACACACGCACACACGCACACACGCACACACGCACGCACGCACGCACGCACGCACGCACACACACACGCACCCACACACACACACACACACACATCTTGGTTGCTTTCTGCTCCCCTGCTAAAAGTTCAACTTTTAGTGGTTTAATGGAAAAAACCTATTAGTTGGAAAAAAATGAAGTCCTAACGTCCAAGCAAAATGCACCAAAGCACACATGCATTCACCAAAGAGCGCAGATGTTTCGGGAGCCGCTTTTGGTATCCGTGTATCAATCCACGCTCTACTTGATGCCCTCCCTGCGCCAACACCTGGTAGCAACCCGAAGTTCTGCCAAGTGGCTCCCACCACCACAAAGCGTGATCCAGGCTCGGGTGCCTTGAGTCAGTGGCTGGAACTGCACTTGGCCCTAAGGTTCTGTCAGCCTGAATAGCTCTTGCCAACTCAAAACCGTCTTAGATGATGGTCCACACTGTCTAAACCTTAAAGGAATGTCCATGAAACTAAGATCAAAGACATCCCATGGAGCAGGGAGCGAAGAAAGAGAATCTGACCTTGAAGCTGTAAGCACAATTCAACCGGATTCTTCACCTGGGGCCAAGCCCCTAGGTGTTCCTCCAAACGCGGATCCCCGAAAAGTCGGACTATCTGAAAGCAGGATCAACCGTCATGCCTAAGCCTTCAAAGGAGTGAATGTCCAGTCCACCACATCGAACCCTCTAGTAGTGAGCCCCGCAAGGGCACAGCATTGATTGTTCATCTCTTAGCCCAAAAGCTGCTTGACATTTAAGCCTCGCTTGGGTGACGCACTCGAATATTATCAAAGGCAAATCCAAAACCTGCAAGTAAAGAACCGTCGTCATGGTGAGCTTGTTTTGCCTCCAGGTGAGCTTGCCAAAAACATGGCAGTTCCGATTCTCCAATAGAAATCGATGTTGCGAACCGATTGAAACCAAAAGCTCACATCTGGCCAATTCGCTTTGCACAAGGGTACAGTGAGGCTGGATTCACTGAGAGGGAGGTAGCTGGATTCACTGAGACTGGTGCACGTCGGGCATAAAGTCAAGAATCCACGCAGGACCAAAGGATTGAAATCGGCCTGAGGGCAGTCGACGAGCCAAATCTAAAAACATTTCAATTAGTCACACGCCCAAAATGAGCAATCCCCAACTACATTGACCATTCAAGTAGGGAGACAATCATGTCACAAGTGGCTGCCAAGTTGCCGGTACATGGATCACATTCGGCTGGTGCGAGTAGTGCACAATGACCTTAAAAAGGGCTCCAAAAGGAGCTTGCTCGACAAGTGGCCTTCCTCCAGAATAGTGGCTCCCCCTTGGTTTTCAGATAAACGAAGACACCAAAAAGGGTACCGAGCCTCAAAACAAGGCACACACAAATGAACAGGGCCCAGGGTTTTATAGCTGGTCTTCTCGCAGGCTGCCCCAAATACCCCACATGGGACACATTCACTCGAGCCAGTCAGCCCTTTGCACTCAGCTTGACAAAGGTTCCCAAAAAGAACACGAGGCCACACGTGGCACCAGCATGGAGCAACCGCGTGCCTCTTCAACATGGTGTGTAAGGAAACATGTCCCTTAAAACATGCGTTGAGAATTCTGCGGGGTTGCAGATTTATTCGATATCGATCCCTTTTGGACTACTTGTGCATGCAAATGCAACCTTGAAACAACCCGATTCTGCAATCCAAGTTCGCCTGTAAGGGGAGGCCCGAGGCTGGGAGGAAAAAGAGCAACTTGCCCACTTCCGATTGCCAGCGCCAAGCGCATCCCTGGAAGCATCTGTTAATGGGGGGTTTGCCTGGAGCAATGGAAGCTACAAAGAGCCCCCTACACTTCCACAAAACACCAACCCTTGGCCTCAACATCTGGAAGGCTGGCAAATGGCATGCCTTGGGGCTGATAGTTGCCCTGCTGCGGCACGATTGGAAACACGTTGAACATGCTCAGCAAACAGCGAATTCTAAGATCGAAGGGGAAAACTGTGTGAGCATTTGATGATTTCCATGACATGTGGTTGTGGGCATTAAACCATATACTCTTCGTATCATGCTTGAAGGCCACACAGCAAAGCATAACTCGGGGAGCGCAGCTCAAATCACAGGCATCGCCTTGTTCAGTCCCGAACATGCTGACATTTCCTCTGCATGTTTTCTCAAGTTTGTGCAATGGAGAGTTGGCCAAGTCTAGTTGATCATCCATTTGGGACACCACGTGACCCGAGGATCTAACGCGGAGAGCCTTGGAACAGCCATTGAACACTGTGTGCATAGGGCGGCCTGGAAAATCAGAAGCTGTCCATATATCCTATTGGCTTTTTTTTGGGAAGTTGAAGCGATTTGGTTTCCCTTTTCTTGGCCCACATGTGTGTCACAAAGAAATCATGGTTCCTGCCTGTGTTCCATGTTTAGCCTTGCCTGAAACAAGCACATACTTACTTATTAGAGAAGACACACATAGAAAGGTCATCACACTCAAACTGCCTCAGCCGCTGAGCGCCGCTTGGCAGCACGTTGCGCCAAGGGGCACTGCGGATGATCTTCTTAGAAATCTGGCCAGCCACATCCGAACGGCGGGGGATCCAATCAGTGGCCCAGCATGCTCCTGTAGAACGCAAAAGTGCCCCGATGCTCGTACCCGAAGCGTCCAAGTATTGATAGGTCAGGGTTGAATTCGGATAGAATTAGGGTTTGTTTATGGGTGGTTTAGGGTTGGTCAGGGCTGGATTGGGGTTGGCTGGATTTCGATACTGTGCCTGGGTGCGGGGGGGGGGGGGGGGGAACGCGTCACCCGCGCACGTGCACGGACGAACCATGAACAGGTAGTAGAACAAGGGCATCCATGGTCTTGCTATGGTAGCAGGCTTGTACCGCTTCCAAACTCGCCAAGCACCATGAGCCGGGCATTTGGTTGCAATGACCTTCCAAGTGAGATGCTGCTGAGCTGGGCCAAGACCGGGCATGGATATGCTGCTTGGAAGTGGTACATTGATTTGCTGCCCATCTTGGTTGCTGTTGACTCCCCTGCAAAACAGTTTAACTGTTTGGGGGTTTAGTGGAAAACACCTTTATTTCCCAAAAGGTTAAAGTCTAAAGATCCAATCCAATAATTTCCCATTTTGGCAGTCTGCCTCTTTGCTGTGCTCGTGCCACTGGAGGAAGCTCTGGGCTTTGGGATGGCATCTATGTGGCCACCCAAAATGGGTCCACCTCTTTTTCAATCCGGCCACGTGCCCAGAAGAAACAGGAGCCGCAGAAGCCCCACTGTGCAGCGTTTCGCCCTGCGCTTTCTCATCCGTGTGTTCGACACTTTTGGAACCAAGGGTCCAAGTACCTTCTAGGGAGGCACTGGCAATTCTTGCGGACCCCATGGCCCTCCAAATCCAGCCTCACAGGAGCCAATGATCAAGCGACCACAAACCAACCCTGAAGCACAAGAGGGCCACAGCCCGCTGGCAACGCCGTGGCTTGTCGAATGTTCATCTAGGATATGGCCCGACAACATTGCCACCAGAAACCAAGAGGAGCCTACCCAAAAAATCAATACATCTGCTCATCTGCAACTAGGGTTGTAGCAGCATAGTGATGCATATTATCTTAGGTCCTCCAGTAGAGAGGTTAGAATAAGGGTACCCTTTCTGCTGTAGTCTATTTTAGTAGGGGAACTATCCCCCCAAAAAAGGGTAAAAGGGCACTACTGGGGGACCTAGTAAGCCAGCACCCGCCTCCATTTCCGGCAACCGCCGGGCGCGAAGGTCCTGGATGGCCTGTGATTGAATGAAGCAACTCTGGGCGATAAACTCCTCTGGACAAAGAAGCATGCGCCCCCCCCCCCGGGCCCATCTAGTAACCTGCCAAGTAGGTACTGATTCCGGCAACGCATCGCCTCCAAACACCCTCAGCCCTCAGTCCAACCAGCTGTGGCGCCAGCACCCAAGTCACCCTGGACCTTCTCTGAACCTAATCTAGGAAATCACCCTCTCTAGAAGTTACAGACCCTTTCTTCATCTGGGGAATTGAAGGTTGAGGAAAAGTATGTGTCAAGACATTTGCGCCATCCTGTTGAAGACAAGGAAGACCGGCAAACAAACAATCGACTGCTATTTCGTAGACTCGGTATCGGATGGACCTTGTACTGAGCCCTGTTCCCATATTGGCAACACAACCTTCCTCTTTGAGTGAAGGGGAAGGCCCCACTAAATCTAGGAGAGCATTGCCAATTCATCAAAAAGCAATGCTCAACAAGCTTCCGTTTTTCCTGACCCTTGGGAACAAACGGAAACGCACCATCGTTGGGACGTGCCTTCAAAAAGTCAGAACTTGCAACTCCCTTGCCTGCCGATGTCGACCCCAAATTCATGTCGACCGCGGTGGATCAATCGACTTGGTGGAGTCTTCGGGGTCCCGTAATCTCTCTGTATTTGGTTTGTTGGTTCCTTTGATTGTTATTGTTCTTTCTTTCTTTCTTTCTTTCTGGCTTTCTTTCTTTCTTTCTTTCTTTTTGTCTTTCTTGTTTTCGTTCCTTCCTTATTGCTTCTTTATGTGTTTCTTTCGTTACTTCTTTCGTTCTTGCTTTCTTTCTTCCTTCCTTCCTTTCTTTCTGTCTATCTCTCTCTCTCTCTGCTGTGCCGGCTGTACCTCTCACATGGGTGACCCTACCAACCCCCAAGCAAATTCTGATAGTATCAGGATAAATGCATAATTCGAGCATTTTGTTGGGGTTTGTATTGTCACCCTTCCTCACCCATATAACAGGAGTTGCGCCTCCACTTTCACCGCGGTTTCACCGTTTGCTTCAGCCAACCCGTGGAAAACATGCACGGAGCTGATCCATTCCCTAATGGAAGCTCATTCAATATCCTGGTCTGCTTGTTGCACCCCTGAAGCAGTACATTCGCTCGCCATCAGATACAGTACCTCTCACAGTTCCAAGCCTTGTTGAGATCCAGGGGCTTCAGCTTCCAGCAGGTCTCGTCGCGGGGGTCCCACTCCTCTCATAGCTTGTTGGCTTTAAAGGGGAACCTCCGGCAGCACTGGAGGTCTGGGCTGAGACGTCCCGGTCCCTTGGTCAAGATATCCAAACAGCTAGTGGGAATTTGTCGGATATGGCGTAAGAATATCCAAAGTTAAACGCTTTGCGGGATATGCCCTCTATCCCTCTTGCCTCTCAGAATGCGAAACTCCAAGGGCATGGCAGCCGGAACCTTCAGCGCGTCTTAAGTGGAACGTTTTGAAGGTGGCCTTAAGGTGACCTTCGCATCTGGCACACCCCGAGGCCAAGGTCGCGGAAAGGATGCCTAAGCCCATGGGCCAAAAGAAACCAAACGGCTCGCACCCCAAACATAGCTCTGCCTATTATTTAGCTTGTGTGTTGGAGGGGCGTGGGCACCCTTCCAAAGCGAACAAATAATCACAGGGGCTCAAGCCTGTGTCAAATACCCTGTGGGCCATGCTATTCTTGATCAACTCAGAAACGTGCTCATGACACAAAAGCGCCAAAGCTCCGCACCACCGACCCGCTAGTCGGTTCATAAACTGTCATCTTCATTCACACCTTCGAGCTTGATTGCCGTCTGATCTGCAAAACTAATTAATGCTACAATAACTCCGACGTCTTCCGACACCCGAGTAAAATTAAGTAAGGCCACTGATCCCTAAGTAGAAGCTGTCATCACGGGCTTCGCTCCTTCTATCCTTCTACCCCCCGAATCGGTGCAAGCCGCTCGAAGAATGAGCATGCCTCCAAAAAGTGGCAGGTGTCCAACGCAAATGGCTTGACCGGAAATAACCCTAGTGGAAATTGAATAATGGGGAAACCACAATTTTTATGGTGGGTATATGGCTGTATATCCCATCAACCTCCTGGGCCTTGAGGTTGGGGCAGTGGAAACCATGTCAGAAGTGAGCCATGGCAGAGCGTCACGACACCCCTGCTGCTAGAACCATGGTTCTAACCCGCTGAACCTTTGGTTGTAGTTGCTATGTTCAGCATGTCTCATGCATCACCAGGACCCAGGATTGCAACCGAGGGTTCCAGAGTCGCACCTTCCAGGTGCCGATTGGCGTCAGTCATACCTTACGAGGCCATTCTTAGACAAAGACTAACTCCAAATGCACGCATTTTCAGAGGGGTGCGACCAGAAGGGTACAACTCTGGAACCCCTGTCAAATGTGCCGCGGCTTTCTGATGGCTTTTGTCAGTGTGAACCTTCTTCATCCTTTTCCATGGTCTTGAAAACCTGAGTACCTTGGGGGGTTCAACATTCAACCCCGTCGGGCTCGCCCGAGTCCTCCTCATCGTCATCCAAGTCAGAGGCCATGGAGGAGAGGTCGTCTCCCGCCTGGTCGGGGTGTTGTTTTGCCCGGCTCGGGACTGCCGGTCCCAAGGTCCCAACACTTTCGCGTTGGGTCCCTCGATGGCGGCGGACTTCGACCAGCCAGGTTTCTCACAGCGAAACCCGAGAGATCACAAACATCCAAAAAAAAGCACGGCCATCTGCAGAACAAACCGCTTGCTGGGATGTCGCCATGGAAACAGCGGCCAATGAACCGCATTCTGTCAGTGACCTGCACACCTGTTTGAGGCACCGTGTATCTGGGTCCAAAGTGACACCCTCACAATGGCGCTCTAAACCTTTGAGAAGAAACAATCTCGACAAGCTTGAGAATCGATGCGAAAAAAAATGAAGATGGGAGCTCCAAACCAAAACAAGGGTGTTCCCGTTCAACCCCATTGGCGCAAGTTGGTAGGGTCTGGCCCCAAGGCGCCAAATACCAAGTTTCTAGCCTGGTGGTTTGGTCATTGATTTGAGGTGCGGAGCAACCCTCGTAAATCTTGGCCTTTCCCATGCTCAAGCAGATTAATCAGTGAAGCTGGACAGGTGTCTTGTGCAAATGCCAGTTCAAGGGACCCAACCTGAACGCCGACTGGAAAACAGAACGCCGACTGATGAGACACAGCGACACAACATGCATAACATGAAGAAAAACAAAAACGCTCATGCTTCCAACACAAACATCATGTCACGTGCGGCAAGCCTGTGCGATCAAAGCCCAGTCCCAATGCGTCTCAGCGCCCCTGAGCTCGTTGCGGGTTTTTGTTGGAGCGGTCCACCCAAGAGCCATTTAGGGTCACCAGGGGGCAGAGGCCACTGCGAACCGAGATGCCAACGTGACTCGAATCCAGCAAAGGATTCGGGGGGAATGAGAAGACGAACCGAACCCAAATGCCTCGGAGTCCCGGTCCGATTGAGTGGAGGAATCGAACTCATCCTGCCTGAGATGCGAAACGGAGTCTGGCTGGGTCTGTGGAGTGTTTAGCCGTGAGCCATGCTCCGACCAAGCCCAAACGCACCTCCGCTGTTGGTCTATCCTCGTGTTGCTACAAGGGGGTAAGTGTGGGGAGGAGTTCTTCCCCAAAAGGGGGGGTTCAGCGCAAAAGGACTGGCCATCGGTTAGATTCTGATGCCTGCCCTCTTCTCGGTTGCCCTACCCAACAGGATCCAACAGGTCTACCTCCTTGACTGTCCCTTGGCCAAGGCCAAACCCTGCTACACACGGCGTATGGGATGATTCCTTGCCTATGCAGAGAGAGTCACATTGGCCAAATGCGGCTTTAGGCCGCAGCCGAAGCTTCACTCTCCTTTCCGAAGTCGTCGCATGCAAGAGTAGAGGTCTTCTACGCAGCTGCCCAGTGACCCTTTTTAGCTTTTGGCAATCGAAAAGGAGTGCCACTGAACTGGGTACAGCTGACCAACGCCAGCAACTTGCCTTTTGAGGAGGGACCGATGGTGCTCCCATGCATATTATGTGGCACAGAACCCAAAGACTCGTTTTTCCGAAGAAGCTCCTTTTGGGCCACCCCCTGTTTGGCATGCCAGCCATGCTGAGGGTTTTTGGGCATCTTATGAGCTGGACACAAAAACCTGGCTGAGGACTGTGATCTCTTTCCATCTTAGCGTCCGTCCACCCGTCAGCCCTGCTTCGGTACCCCAAAACGGGTCCGGACAAGTACACACTTGTATTCTTCCTTGGGCTTCCTTTCGCAGAAATGCACAACTCTGGGCCATGTTGCGCCCCTGTGTCAACTCTTCGAACTACATGATCACAACAGTTTGGCACCGTATGTTCTTTGGACTTGCATGCCGAAAGAAACAAATGGGAAGGGACCCGGCCTTTGCTCAGGTGTTCAAGTATGTTCAAACATGCATGGAGGTGCGTAAATCCGTGCGCTGCCATACTTGTTGAGGAGAGGGTAGCGTCCAACATTCCTCCCAAGCAATGACAGGTTGCATCTCCAGCAAGTCTAGCACGTGGATAAAGGCCTGCAGGTCAGGATTCCTAGCAGAACCTTGCAAACCTATAAGCAACCTAAGTGTTCTGTTGGGACAGAAAGGCACGGATAGACAATTAGAACTGAAGCCAGTAGCATTTGTGTTCAGCACCGACCTGAACAGGGTGCCTATGCCTCCAAAGCCCTCCAAAGCCCAGCCAATTGGCTAACTGTCCCACCACTTGCTGGTTTGTGAGCCTCATTGGCTGGTTAGAACTCATGTCACGCAAGTGCCGTCGAGCGGATGGCGTCATTGACTTCCCAAGGGCCCGCGCGGCCTATTCGCCCCGGGCATGCTCCAAAAAATGCAAGAGAACCTGCCCTCTGATACATATGGGCTCCTTGCAAATTGCTTGGTAAAAAGAGTCGTTGAACCTTGGTCAAAATGCAAACAGGGTCTGAATAAGTGGAACTGCGTGAGTGGCGATATCGGGCGCTCAAAAACTTGAGTTCATAGCAATCACTGGCCACGATAGCTGACTGGCTGCCCAGGACCCATTTTCAGCATGGAACCCACCCAGCCGAAAGGCCCCCCTCAACAGCTACGAATGGAAATTGTTCTGTGAGGCTGGCCTTTGCGGAGTTGTTTTAAAGGGAAACCAATAAGGAGCCCACCCTTGAGAGATCCCAACCACCTACGAGCAAGCAAAGTGCTTGCCGACTCTACGAACACAACTTGCCATTCAAAAGTGAGCCTGCGCATGTCAGTAGCGACGTGTGAAAGAAGGTACACTAGCGCGAACCTGTAGAAGCAACCACCCCTCAGCATCCTGACCCCTCGCTGGACATTTGCCCATGCGCAAATCAAGAGAACCATGGGAAGTGTATTCTAAGCTTACCCTCTTTCCAATCATGGAAGTCGACATTTTGGGGCCTTTCTAAGGGGACAGTAGTCTTCCAAAGCTTGTCTGTCAGCTTCGGGTAAAGGATGCGAACCCCCTTCCCAGTACAAACAAAATGTGAGGTGTGGATCTACGGGAATCTGGGCGCCCTCAGTTCCCCAGTGGCCCGGGTAGAAAAGGGGAAAGCCTTGTGGGGTTGACCAGCTTGGTGGGCAACGCACCCAACAGAAACCGAGAAAGGCTGTCGACTCGACAGGTGATAAGTCGGCCTCGTCTTCTGGCATGTTGTACCACATCTGGTCACCTGGCTCCGGCAAGAACATCCTGAAGATTCATTCTCCGGCTTTTTCCTAGGCGTTTTGGTTTCCTGGTAGTGTTGGGCGAGTTGGAGTTTGGGGCGACCCCCCAACCCAAAAAAAGTATTTTCTGATTTGCTGGTGTTTGCGCGGTTTGCGGGCGTTTGCGGTCTTTTTGGCGGGCGTTTTGCGGGTAATTCCGGGCGGGGAAAACGTAAAACGGGACCAATTCTGCAATCTCACGAACATATAGGAGTTTTAGTAGTTTTAGGCGACTTCACGAAAAAAACCATCGATATTTAGGAAAAGCAAGTTAAAGACGAGAACTACCAGGAAATTCATGGAGAATGAATCTCCAGGATAGGTGTTTCGCTCCCAAACCGATGGACCTATACTGCATGTGTACTTCCTAACTTCCTTTACCTTAGCAGGGCCACAACTCCAAAATACGCAGTCTCCATGTGCGTGAAACGCCCCAAGTGGTAAGATTGTTCTATAGAAATTCACATGCATTGCTACTCCTATCAAGTGCGATCCATTTATCAACACATAACATTGTGTCGTTACAAAGGAGGCGAGCACTGCGCGAAGGTCTGTAAGCCTTGATACATAATATATATATATATGCATATGGTTAGCACGTGCATATAGGTTTGCAAACACGGATCTGAGCTTACTCATGCTCGACAAGCATCCTATGTGGTCGAACTAGTCGCTTGCATGTTCAAATACTGCGTGGCACTAATCAGCGGCTCCTGCGCAGATGGGACGCATTGCTCCCAACCAATCTACATTTAAGACTATGCGTTTGCGCCCAAGCCCACCGACTCATCAATCAACAACATGTTGCACGATTCCCTACCAGTCCCCTTCAAATATCACGCGGAGGGGAGGTTACGCCTTTTTGGCCCCAACCACTATTGAAAACGGATAACCCTGGGGTGCTGCAAAGACCCGATGAAAACTACGTTGTGGCTGTACCTGATGTTCCGTTTACGCTCCAAGGAGAGCCATGCAAAATCGCATAAACAGAGGCCCCTTGAAGGATGTGAACGCCTCTCCCTATACGTTTATTGGGGAGTGGGACAAGTGCAACCCCGCCAGCATGCGCCATTCAGGTGTGGTTCGTTTCTGTTGAGGCTCGGTGCTCTTTTTCAGGCTAGCCCAAAGGAAAACCAAAGGGAAACCCGAAGCCATGCTTAGGGGTTCCCATACCGTGGGTCGAGAAATCCTGCGCCAACAGCGGTGAATGAAGTCCTACGAACCTCCATTTGCCTAAGCCCCCCGGAAAACATACTGTATTTTCAGTAGTGATAGATATTCCGTGGAAGCCAACAGGGGGAAAATAAACCATATTCATTTCAGCAAATGGAAGTGAATATGGGGATATGAAATTTGTCCATCGGCTGGATGCCAAGTGAAGGCCTTCCAAGCCTTCTCCACAGCATCTGCCTGGTGCACCAAGTACCACCCCTTTGCTCGTTGGCTTGTCGCGCGGGGAAAAATAATTAACCTCAGCTTCCCTCCAATGGGTGGCTTGGACGGTGGTTTGGTGCTTGGGGAGGGGTTTTCCATGTACCCTCTACAAAAGCCAGGGCTGCAAATCCCACCAATTCAAACCACCAACAAAGGGTCACTTGATACTGTAGACAGCCCGTTTGTTCATTCGCACGCCCCCCACCAAAAAAAAGATATGGGTGTGGGTCAAGATTAGATCAACAGAGGACCGCTGAATTTTGGTCCATGTTTCCATTTACCAGGGCAATCCATTTTGGGGTTTCCCTACTTTTGACAACCACAGCCATATGGGGTCTAGAAAAAAACAACAGATTGACAATTATTGGCGTCTCTTTGGGACGACTGACGTACATTGGCTATTTAGCACCCCAAAAAAATAAATAAACCGCCCGGCATCCCCTGTTTTTTGCCTCCTCCGCGGCGGCGGCGCGGGGAGCCCGATTGCCCTGTGGGGCTGCTCCGCGCACCCCCGGAGGTGTTGAAGGCGTTCTCCGACTCGCCCCGGCTGATGTTCCTGGCGGTTGGTACACTCCCTCAGACTCATGGAAGCTCCCAGAAGGCCTTTGTAAACGGAACTTAGTCTTCCAACGGGGTCCTGGGAGCTTCCATGTTAGTCTGGCGGAGGTGGATGGGTGGTTGCAAGATCCAGGACCTCCTGGAATCACTTTCACGGATTCATAGAGAGAGAGAGAGAGAGAAAGAGAGAGTCAAGAAAACCCGACCTTACACTGCAACTTATGCCGAACCCCCGTGGGTCTCCCTTTGATGGGGGCCTTGAGGCCAAAACAAATTGGTGAACCAATGCCTCAAGAAGAGGTGGACCTGCAAGCTCTCCCTGGAATTGGGCATGGCTCAAGAACTCCAAAAAAGCGTTCACGGAGCCGAGCGCAAGCCGTTCGCCCCGCCTGACCAGCGAGTCAGAGCTGTTGCCATTTCGCATGGCAGACGAAGTCCCGTTCCGGGAAACGGATCGGCCGACGGCTTGCATCAAAGTGGCCGGATGGCCTACGGGTCGGTTGGCAAGAGATACTGTAAATGCCATAATGTTGCAATCACATACCAGCACAACGTGTCCATTCATGAACATTCTTGGTTGTTTTCACCTTGCACAAGCCTAAAACATCACTTCTTGGCACGTTCCTTCTTGTCCGACCGGCCGACCGTCGAGTAGTGAAACACCCGGCAGGCAGAGTCTTCGAGTCAATGCCTCTGCGGGAAGGATTTGCTTTGAGCCACGGCGAAATCCTGTGAGCATCCTAGGCCTCCAGCGCTTCCATGGCGACCTTTTTCGGTTGGTTCATGTTGCAGGGGAACCCCCTCCAAAAGCAAGTCAAAAGGCAACCACTGGACTTCTATCCGCACTCCCGTCTCAAAAAACCACAGTGATGTTTGCCGTGGCGAAAAATCTTCCACGGGATGCCAGAAATTGCCTAACAGTAGCTAATCTACACACATGGTTCACATGATGGTACAGTCAAGTGACTAAACACCCGTGACAGTGGCCATGAGTCCACACTTCACACCCCTGTTCGGGCCATTCCCCACGATCTCTCCAAAACAGCAAGCCAGACCGCAATAAATGGGAGGGAGTATGAGGGAATCATTCCCTTTTGGACAAAAAACTCTGTCTTTATATCCGGATGGCTAGTGTTCACGTTGGATTAGTAAATTATTACTTTTTGGCGTTTTCGGGATCCAATGCACAACCATCCTTCACTCTGACGCAGGCCTCCCCCGGGATGTCACATTAAAATATAATACATTTATGCCGCATCGGCCGAACTCATTGAGCAACGCCCTCGTATTGGAATGTCCTGGAACCCTTCCCGAGAGCCGACCAAGCAGAACACCAAACACTCCAGTGGCCTGGGGTGAAGGGGTAGGAAGGGACCTGGTTCAAGGGAAGCCCACGCAAAAGGATAACCTGCGCACTGAAGACATCCGCTCATCGCTCATCTGGTCTGCCCAAGCTGAGGCCAAATCTGCCCGGAGCCATCTGCGTCGCAGCTGATGAACTTCTCTTGGAAGGCCACCCGTTGCCTCAGGCAGGCAGAAGTGGACATGGAAATAACAAGCTTCACCTAATGGGCCCGTGACCAAAAGCAGACCAAAGGTCTGATTTTGGTGCCCAAGGACGCCTCGCAAAAGCCACGGACACAAGAGTCTCAAGAGGAGAGTTCTCCAGGGTCCCAACCACACACCCAGGTGGGCAGGTAGGGTTGGGCAGAATTGGTTGAAACCAGCGACCGACAATTTGTCTTGTCTGTTGTTTGTGTTTTCTTGTTTTTCTTCTTTTTTTTTGGGGGGGGGGACCCTCTTTTGGTTGTAGGGCGACACCAAAAGGAAATCTGTTTCCCGCCATTTTGGGGGGTCCAACCTTAAAAGAGACAATCCACTTTACAGATGTACCTCTCTGGGCCTGCCTTGCTCCTTTCGGCGCGGGATCCAACTCTAGCCGGCTGACTGGTGGCTGAAAATTGAGATGCTTCTCCTCTCCCAAATGCTTTGTCTGTCTGTCATTCCTGCATCTGGGAGTGACACCGGGCTTGATAAGAACGGCTGGTGAAAGATAGGAATGGGCGAGCCAATCACTTTCGGGCTCGCATCACACCGATATGGTCCATGACAAGTGAGCCTTCATGTGAATGTCAATCCAGACCTCAGCCTTCCTGCAAAAAAATGGTTGCTTTGCCGGTCAGGGAAGGCCAGCAGGGAAACAAAAGGGCAAAAGGATTGACCGACCGGGGCGGGCACTTGTCGTCGTAGTAGTCCACAATCTGCATGAACTCCTCGCGGCTGACCTAAAAGGCTCAAGAGCGGGGCGCGGCCCCATGGAACCCGACTTGGGAGGGGCTTGTTCCAGGCGCAATCCCAAGGAAAACCGAAGTTCTGAAAGTGCGAACCCCCCTCAAAGCGCACCAGGTGTGCTGGGATAGCGGGCGTGCCCTAAAATCAGCCCATATACTTGCTTGAAACAACGTGTCCATATAGTAGTTGATGCAATGAAGCGTAGTGTCAGGGCATGCTTTGCCGATTGAAGGTTTCTGCTGCTGCCTCCTAGTTTGTCACCAATATTAAAGTAAAGACCAACAAGGTTTGCCCCAAAATAAGACAACCCAAGTGTTTGTGACCTCCAATTGAAGGTGTGCCCTAGCAGTCCCCAAGCCAAACATATGCCAGCAAAGTGGCTGTCCTTTTCGCTGAGTTTTTGCTTACTCTGCACTTAAACCCACCAATGCTAAGCTATACAGCTATACAATTAACATCCTCAAGCCTTTGCAACATTTGTGCTTCCCTCAAAAGCATCTTTCTTACTAATGTTTGCTCAAGTGACAAGTTGTGCAAGCTTGCAAAGCGGACCCCCCCCGAGCCCCCCTCATAAACAGAACCCCCCACAATTAATCAGGGCCAGTTTGGGATCAAACCAAAAACAGATGCTGCCCTTTAAAGTCTTATTGCCCAGAAGGGACCAAGAAGGCAAGAACCGAAGAGATTCTCCAGGCTTCTGTTACCAGTTCAATTGGCTGGCAAGGGGCCAAAAGTAAAAGGACGAGGACCCAAGGGGCTCCAAATTAATCAGGGGGGGTCCTCCAAAAGGCGTGTCCAAACCTTGTTAGCCTTGAAGGGGGGGCCTCTACTAACGAATGGGGTAACTAACCACTATCAACTTCGGGGGCATGCCATTTCCAGGGGATCCCTCGCATGTATGTTGACTTTTGTGGAGGGCAGGTAGAACCCCGAACAATCGCTAGGTTGTTTTTTTCCGAATGCGGGGCCAGCATTACCTGACACCGGCCAAAACATAAGCATCCAGCACCATTCTAGCTTGAGACAGCATGGAGGGATGGATGGCCCCATTGCCACCCAGCCACGCCATTGAACATGGTGACCTTCACGAATGCGTCCTGCGAGATTCATGAGGGTAATTCTCAGGCCCGTTTGCCAGCTGAATGCTTCATCACTCGTCTGCCAGCCTCACTCAACACCGGATCGCAGTACATCACGCAACCGCTACGTAACGCATTGTAAAACGGTCAAGGATTGAAACAGTGTAGCATGGTGTAGCCTGGGTTCCTGTCGTGATTATACCCCTCTCCTCAACCCTGGTGCCCCCCAAACGCTCGTCAAGTTGACAAGTGCCGGCGCCAAACACATCGAATCCAACACCACGCTACAAGATCGTCTACAATATATCCGCTTCTAATCCTAATCGTGGAATCCCAGCCCCATGCCACCTGCCCAAAAGACCAGGAACAAAAGGCCTAGGGAAGCCTATGTGGAGGTTGCTCGTCCGCTTGCACTGGGGGGCGGCCAGCGTCTGGACAGCCGACTCCATTGGCAGGCGTGGCCCCGTCCTCAACCCACTGCTTGTCCGGGCCCACGAAGCCTGCATGGCGTCAGAAGGAAGCGACACCACAGGTCTGCAGCCAAAGAGAAGCCGCTTCACTCATTCAGTGACCCAGACGCGAGTCGCGAGTCGCGAGTCCCCAGCCTATGCGTGCGAGAGCCGGACCCACATCATCGTGATGGATGGCATTGTCCTCGGCGTGGCTTTTCTGCAAAAATGCTCATGGGTGTGTTTTCCCCTTTCTGGTTGGTTTCAAAGGCGAGCAAAAGAAACATAACTTCTTGCATGGGTCCCCCTGCTTTGACACATATCCTCATGGATTTCGGCAAAACCCAACACTAACAGGACCAATGCGTTGCGTTACTGTAAAATACCTGACCCCAACATGTCGAGGTATGATTAGCAACCCCCCCCCCGGCCCCAAATGAAACGATTCATACCCCCCCCCCCAACAAAAGAATGACAAAGGACCCCAAATTAACCCAGGTGGCATCCCCAAGAACAAACCCGGAGCCTTCAGAAGGAGCCCCTGCCGCTCCAAACTCGGCCGACTCCGAGGCCCCGGGCATTCTCAAAGCGATTCCACACGGATTGAAACCGAGCCATGTCTACCCCGCACTTCAACGTCACGAGCTCTCCGTCCTCATCCTGGAGTCGAAAGGCCGTCTTCGTGTTGATCATGTTTGGTGGGGCCCCTCCACTTTTGTTGCCAGTCCAAAAGAGAAAAGCAAGATCTATGCCAGCTGAAGCCAGATACCTGAACGGCAAAGCAAGACTTGGAACCACTTCGTCTTGGCGAGCCCACCAAGCCAAGATGGAAACAGGGAGCCTTCAAGTTTCATCCGCAAGCAGAGGTTGTGTCAGTTTTTGGATGAAGGTGCATTGGGAGTGCCGCGGAACACAGGGATTCCAAGGTCATCGGGTAGCGACAAAGAAAGACTCCACTGGACCGCCGAAGGGTCAAATCCATAAGAGCCACCGAAAATATGTTCTCGCCCACACAAATCTACAAGTCAAAACGTCCAGTCGGGCAGAGCGTCCAAAATTTGGGGAATACTAACTTGGAAGTACCCCAGATGTCGGGCAAGTAAAGGGGGTCCCAAAATGGAGGTGTCCTCTAACAACGCTGGTTTCAAGGTTCCATGCTTTTTCTGCAGGAGTACACCCACAGCTGCCACCAGCCCAAGAGAAAAGTGTACATGAGAATTGTTTGTACATACCATAGGCCGACACCCCAATTTTGGAGGTGCACCATTTTGTTGAAGGCCCGGCCAAGGCCTGGGGAGGATCCACTCCGGCCAAGGCCCTTGCCTCCTTCTCAGAGTCGCTTGGGGTCTGCGAGGCCTCGCGGATCCGAGAACTCAAACATAGAGCCGGGGACCGGAACCGGACCGGCACTTGATGAATCGGTGCGCGAGAGCGGGTGGGGATAAACCAAGGTGAAAGGGCACACACACACACTGTGATTGACATGAAGCCTCAGAGTCAGAATTATTCTTTCTCAGCGCTTAGGCTATCTGGGGAAGCCGGAGAATTGTTTTGATAGCTGCCCGCTCACACAAGAGCTGCCTGGGTCACGTCAACAATCAAAAGCGAAAGGCGCATTAAGAACTGTGTGCAGGCAAGCCGCGCGCAAACTTGGAAAGCACCTGGATGACGGCCCTCTGCTTTGCTTGAACGTTTGCAAGGGGCAAATCGCAAATCATGAAGGAGCCGTGAATGCTGACATCATATAATTAACTTTTGACACTCGGACATCAATCAACATGGAGATGGTACACTGGGGGAGGGAGCTAGTCACCCAATTGTCACCGGTGACCCTGACAGAAACAAAGATGAAACGCTTTCGGGTTTCCATTTGTAGAGTATCCTGAACACATGCACTGAGCCAGTCAAACCAACTTTCTTACCACAAAGGTGGCCCAGAAACTGGAGCTAAACATTGGAGTGTCAACCACCTTGGCAACCTTTGATTGCATTTAAGCCTTGGATCCGGAGAAGACGATTCGGTGTCCTCGCCAAGCACCCGTGTTCCGCGGACATCTAAGAAACCAGCAGTTTGTACAAAAAAGACGAATAAACACTGGGTTTTGGTTGGCATTTGTTTCCCGGTCCACATGGAACCCACCAGGTCATTTTACAGAAACCTGGAACCTTCCAGGCAAACGCCAGCTTCGCTGTCGAGCCTTCTCCTCCCGCTTCCCAGGCTCAGTAGCTGCCTGGCGGGGGCTGCCCCGTGCGAGAACATGGCTGCAGCCTTCCCAGGCGTCAAACTTGCTGTTTTGATTTTTCCTTTTTTTTAAAAAAAAAAATGCTGCTTTTTTGCTTAAAGAAGAAAGTCTATCAAACGTGCGTCATGGTGAGTGCAAAGCTGCAGAAACAGGATGGGTGGCGAGTGGCGTTGTCGATGCCTTGCAAACCGGTGAGAAGGAGCTCCGGCTCGGGCTTCGAAACAAACGCCTGCCTTCTAAAACATCCGCTCAGGGGTCAAAACTCGCTCTGTCGGTCACTGTGTTCACTTTTGCAACCCTAGCGGATGGCTAACATTCCCAAAGGGTTAATCACCATCCCGAACAACCCTAAGGCATGTGGCCTACCATGACATAGCATCGGCCTCCAGTCGTTGGCACGACATAACATCGGCCTCCAGTCGTTGGCACTACGGTGGCAAGTGTTCAACTCCTTTTTTGCAGTTCCCAAATGGTGACCTCTGCTGACAAAGACTTTCAAATGGGGTCGGAAGGCCATATCCATGTTGGACTTCCTGAATGGACTACCCAAAGACAGTCCGGGCTTCTATCGTTTGCCTTTCTCATCCCAACAAGGACCTCCAGGAACTGAGGAATTGGTAAGTCTTCGAGGTCTTGGGCGAAGCTGGCAACCCCTTTGTCGGTTCCAAAACGCCCCCCGCCCTTTTGGGCCGGCCTTGAGCAGCTTCGGCACCCCTTGCATGTCCGTGACGCTGCGCTTCCGCACCGCCTCGAGCTCGAAAAGCGCAAGCCATCCGGATGCCGAAATCACGCACACACCCGGAATGATTCCAGTAAGAAACCTGCAAACTCGCTCGCGAGCTAAGTGAGCTCGTTTGGCCGAGCTCCCCTGGATCAACATTTGCACTTGACCAGTTTCACAGAAACTGCAGAGAACCAAAAGTTCGGAAGCCCCGGCAACTGGCGCTCGTCGAGGTCAAACGAGCGCCTCTTGTTTAGAACTGCGTGGCAAGCGCCAGGAATCGCACGAACAACCCCCAAAGTGAAGGCCCACATTTCAAACTTGCAAAGGCGCCTTGCAAACCCGTCCAACGGAACCGGAAGGGAGAGAAGCTGCGACATGTTCAATGGTTTGTGACAGTTTTGCTGCACGCATTTGGCCGAAAGCGGCCTGCTCTGCAAGCTCCGACGCACGACTATGCAACTTTGCATGTCCTCTGCCAGCTGGGTGCTTCTCAAACTAGCTGGAAAACCCAAGGGTCGTTCCTTTCGTGTCTTTTCAAGGCCACCCCAAAAAAACGGTCCACCCTTTTGAGAACTTGTGAATGGCAATCCGGCGAATCCGGCTTCAGTCCAAGGGGCTGAATCCTGGGAGAGCTGCATGAGCTCACGCAACTCTTTCTGCAAGGCCTGGAAGGGGCGCTTTGCATTTTTTTGTTGAACAGCCATGGCCATGTAAGTGCTGCTTGAGGGTTGGTGTCATACGGGAAGTGGGGAGTGAAAGGGACATCGACTCTCTCTGTTTTGTCGTTTACTGCGAGCTGGTGTCTCAATGCCATGGCCCGCAAGCAAAGCAACAGAGCTGCAGCTCCAAACTGCTGAACACATTGCGACTTATATTCATATATGTCGTGTGCGTGTGTGGGCGTGATATTTTGTGAACAAACTGCGTGCCTGTATATGCAGCCCGAGGGCTGCTATCTGTGGTTTCTGGAAACGAATCGGCACGAGGGGATCGAAGCAAAGTTGCTCAGACAACCAGTCCAGGTCAGCAATCGACTGGCCTTGGTTTTACCTTCGGCCTGAGTTAACACAAATTTGAAAAAACAAAAGTTCCTCCCGAATACAAATGCAGGGGTTTTACAACGCCGATCATACGCTAAGCATTGTCGCTGTTTGAAAGGATTGTTGGGTCACAGCCGCATCCGGGCTCGGACACTCACTGCTTCCGTAGTTATACATTCTCAAAACGCACGGTCCAAATTGTGGTTCGGATAGCGGGTCTCCCAAAGTAGGGAATTGCCTTTTGTAAGCATTGCGCATCTTTTCGTAATGCGGTCACTTCGGACCCGGAAAAAAGATACGCTCCCCTTTTTTGGCTTGCTGGTTCTCGGGAATTTCGGTGAATGAATCTTTTGGGATCTCCCTCAATGAAACCAGTTCAGTTTGAGGCCATTCAAAATCATTCCCGGACCCGAGAACCAGCCAGTTGAACACGCACGACCCCAAGCAACTACAAACCAATTACAAACCCACAGCCAACCAGCCTCAACTATCCACCCCTCCACCCACCCGCACAGCCACCCACCCGCGCAGCCACCCACCAAAAGCCGAGGCCAAATTGCGGCCTCGTCGGGCCCCGGCTTCGGGCTCTCGGCTTGCGGCTCCTCCAAGCGCGCCGTGAGGGGTACGAGGCTCAGGTTTGATTTCCAAGGACCCCAAGGACCCCAAGGACCTTGAGTCAAACCTTGAAAATCATGGTATGACGGTCCGAAACATCTTCGCATTATGGTCTGCCGAAACATCTTCAGATTCTGTATCACCTGTATATATATATATATCACTCAAAAGAGTTAAATCACCCCACCTTGGGACAATATATGACAATATCCCCCTTTTGTACAGCTGCACCCTCTCACCATGGATCCAAGAAGGGTCGGTGCACTTCCGGGTTTCGTGAAGAATCAGGTCATACCGTCCCATCCTGTGGGCTGCAAGTCTCCCAATGGCGGCAAAAGGTTCTTCTGACGTCAGACTGTGGCAACACCCTGTGCGGTTCGAAATAACTCATGCCATAGTTGATCACGCTGCCCAATGCGAACACACAAGTTCATCTCACCGGCCGTGACTCGTGCTTCCAAAATGGCTCCACGCATCGCAATTACAGTGCAGGCAAACCTTGGGAAGAGTGGCCCACACAGCCAGAAACCAAGACACGGGCAAGATACAGCTCAAATCACCCATCCCCTTTTGGCTCCCTTAGGCAACGATGCAGGAACGAACACCCTCCTGGACAAATCTAACAGGCATCACGTGAGTGGAGTTGTTCAGCACGTTTTTGTTTGGGTTTTGCAGTACCCCGGTTCAAGAAGTCGCTAATTTGAGATTCCCACCGAAAAAGGCAACGCCTACAGCCGTTCGGCGCCTTTCTGCTTTCGCCTGTAGCGAGGCTCGCTTCAACAAAACACAAAACCTTTGTCGGCCACGAGGCTTGCGTGCCCAGAGCCCCGAAATGAGTCATCACCATTGAGCAGGAGGGCAAATGCGGATGCTTCTAGCCACAAGTGTCCAGAATTGATCAGTACAAGGACCCTGGACTAGAAGCGTCGACTCCGAGCAAATATTTACACGGAGCCCAGTTCTTTCTGGCATGGCGGTTGAAAATCATCCTGTCGGCTCAAAGCCTCAGTTTCCTCCTTTCTTTCTTGGGGCGGGGGGCAGCATCCGCCGGCCCAGCCTTGGTGACAAAAAGCTTCCTGGCCAAAGACTCACAACCCGCACACAGCATGAACAGCATGGGCTGTTTCACAGGCCTTCAGGGAAAACCACTCTTTGTGAAGGACCCCGAGGACCACACACTGACTCAAAGCCAAAGCCAAGGAATCAATGAAGCCTGACAAAAAAACTGTTCGCAACCATTGCTGACCACGAGGGGCAGTGCCCGGACCCGAGGTTTGGGCAATATTCGGGCACCCTGAGCTGCCAGCCAATACCCTTTGCTTTGCACAAGTGCAACTGGAATTGTAGGCCAGTCCACTCCTTCTCATTCAAAATACATTAAGAAAGACACCAAGCACAACCAATGGAGGGATAAATTTGAAACTACTCATGCTACCTGGAGACACAAGCCATGTGCATCGCAGAAAGGCATCCAGACTTGCCATTCAGGCAATATTTTACAAAGTCCGCACTCATTGCTTTCCAACCCTTGGTATGTCAGAACAGAACACGTCCTTTGCAGTCCCCATGGCGTAATGAACAGACCTTAACTACGAGAAAAACAAAACACGTGCCGAAAGCAGTGATGGCTTAGCCCCTTGAGAACGCCCTTCCAAGTCTCAACGAGCATAATCAGCCGTCTCCATGGGGCCCCATGGCTGGTTCCGCTTTCGATTCAAAGCCAGCCAATACTAAAAATCAGGTGCCAACTCAAAATGGAGATCACCTGCCATGCCATACGGTAGTGGGGGTAGTTGCAAACCCCTTCAAGCAAAAACAATAATATTCCCAGTAGTGATAGATTCCCTTCAAAACCAAAAGCGGGGGACAAAAAACAACTTTGAGAAAATGGAAGCAAGGAAAGCCCAGTGTGAGCTGCAAATCCCTCCCTCTCCTCACCCCGCCTGGGCTGCGCCTTGGGCCGCGCTTTGCTGCGCCACATCGGCAGCTGCGGCTTCTTCCGCGCGGGGCGGCGCGGGAGCGATACTGCCGTCCCCGGCGCGGGGGCCGCTACCGGCACCTGCGGTCGAAGCTTGTTCCACACAGCAGCCCCAAATCCGTGCCTAAGCTCGCAAACTGCTCAGAATGTTGGGGCAATACTTCATGTCTAAGGGTCACTTCAGGGTCCAGGTTTTGGATTCCATTTGAATCACTTTAGGTGTGTGACCGAGAGTGGTAAACACGGGGTTTATACATGTGTCCCCTTATAAACTGATCGGCAAGTTCGTGGTTGGGAGCATCATTAATTTCGGGGATGGGGTTATACTGCTGTCAAAAAACTCGGCTCTTGTGCATCCCATGGCATTTTTCAAGCTTATCCCCAGCTCGACATTTCGACAGCCGTCACACACGATCCGGCCGTTCGGCGCCGCATGAAGCCGTTCGGCGCCGGACATGCGTGCGCTAAGCCATGAGTAAGCCGTCGCATGGTTCAAAACCCGAGTGCTCGAAAGTGGGAGCAGTTCATCCGGCAAGTGAAGCCGACAACTCGAGCTTTAGTCTACCTCAGCTTTTGCCCCCGATATTTAGCCAACCTGGATTTCTAAAATCAGCTCCAAAGAAAGCTCTCAGAAACAGGCTTCTCCATCGTTCTGCCTCCTTCTTCACCTCCTTGGAGTCTGGTCGCTTCTGACCTGCCAGAGACCATTCTTGCGATGATTTGGCAAAGCTTGTTTCTATCTAAACCTGTTTCCACTGGTTTGGGACCCGCAGGGAAATGGGATATAGAGCAACTATGTAGACACTATACAAGGATATGCACCAACAAATTTTTAGTGCCCTCCAATGAAAGGCACTTGACGTGTTTTTGAATCGATGGCACTTAAGGCCGTGTCGGTGGCCTAAGTGACCATTTGATTCGTTTGCCAAGTGCCCTTTTTGGCTTGATAGGGGTTGGTGTTCCTCGACAGTTCACAGTCATCCAGGTGGTCCTTTTGAAGTCGGAAGACGATGACCCCATGGGAAGAAAAACGTAACCTGGCTTGCAAGGGTCACGTTGCTTGTCAGCTTGTCCTGGAAGTATTCCCGGAATGTGGCTTGGCAACACTTCGCAAGAATCCAAAGGTGCTTCCTTTTGCTTTACCATTCTCCGGTGCAGAGTTGGCAGCAAGCCAAGGGCACCAGAAGAGGACAGTGAATAACCTTGCCTCAATACAAGCCGGACCCGGCACAAAACAGGTCATGCGTTTGCGTTTTGCCACGGATTCACTTTGACTTCAAGTGGTACTCCTTTGACAACATAAGCCGCCAGTAACCCCAGTCCCCATGAGTTACCACACGCTAGAAGCTTGGCCATCTCACCAATTGAGAGGGACACAAGTTCCACACATCTTCAGAAAGTCAAACTCTGCAAAACCAGCTTGAGGAGAATCTGAAGGCCATGAACCATTGGTCAGCCTGCACCTTCGTGGGTTTCCCGTGAACCTTCCTGGATCTTGTTTCCATGACATGTCTGCCCTGCCACCAATCAAAATGATATTCCAGCACCCGCTTGTCAGGTTCCTCCATGTTAGCTGGTGGGAGGGTGTATGTATATCTCTTCATGGACTTCTGGCAAATCAGTGGGCCCATGGCCATGGATCCATGGATGCCTATGTCGCATGAGCCCGGCGCCCGCCCGCAGCAATCTCACGGCCACGTTTTCTCGCGCGGATCGAGCCTTCAGGCTTCCCAAAGAGCTTCCCGGAACAAGTCACCTGCCGAACTTCAGTCTCTATAGCCTGTAACCAGGTAAGTTGATGGACGTGAAACAGCAAGACTAAAAGGTTGCCAAAGGAATGACCCAGGTAATTGGTATTTGGTTTCAAGACTAAACAATGGCATGCGGAACATGAGAGGCGCCATGTTGTAGGGGCCCCTAGTTATCAATGAACACACGCTGCGATCTAGCGAAGCGCGTGGTGACCGAGGCCCCTCAAAAACACAACATTTCAGGCCAACCAGCCCCATTGAAGGCCATACGTCACTTGGTCCATTGCCAATCGACTCCACCCTAAAAACCTAGCAAACAAAGCATTCCAGGCAAGGCATTCTTTAATGCGTATTTACATGTATTTACCCTGCAAGCATCCTTTAGCCCATTTCAAAGCTGCCTTTCAACGTCGCAAGGGTAGTGGCTGCTCCAAAACACCAAGAAGCGCAACAATTTGGACCCCTGGAAACCCCGAGCACGAGACGTTGAAACTCAGAGTGAGCCCTCCTCGAGCGCGAGTGGCGGCTTGCCGTTGCCAATGCACGAATTAGGACAGGGTGCGCAGGACGTGCGTCCCCTTGAAACGTGGCCTTGATGGCGCGAGCGGAGGGCCAGCATTAGGTGAGGGATATCGATGAAAACAAAGAGCAACTAACCCGAGCTTGCATGAAGTGTAATTTATTTCCATTTCGCTGAAAGGGGTTGGCCATTGGTCGTCAGCCCGATGTTAGCAACACGCAACTGGATATCTTCTCGCGGGTGAGCTGTTATTTTCATTGCGTGGGGCCTCTACACTGGAAGCACATACCTACACGGAGGCTACGCGGTTGCCTTGCCCCCTTGGAACTTTTGGCTACGCGGCGGCTACGCGGAACATACTTTTTGATAAGTGGCTTCGCTCGGGGCGAGGGACGGGGGGTACGCCGGGGCCACGCGAAAGGCGGGGGCACATGGACGTAGCACAAGCAGAAGTAGAAGTAGTAGTGGTAGTACGAGTAGTAGTACGTGTTGTAGTAGCAGTAGCAGTAGCAGTACTGTAAAAGTAGCAGTACCAGTAGCAAAAGCGGTAGCAGAAGCAGTAGCAAAAGCAGTAGCAGCAGTAGTAGTAGTAGCAGTAGCAAAGCGGCAGCAGAAGCAGTAGCAAAAGCAGTAGCAGCAGTAGTACTAGTACTAGTGGAAGTAAATGTAATACTTGTAGAATAGTAGTAGTAGTAGTAGTGGTGGTGGTGGTGGTGGTGGTGTAGTAGTAGTAGTAGTAGTAGTAGTAGTAGTAGTAGTAGTAGTAGTAGTCAGTAGTAGTAGTAGTAGCAGTAGCAGTAGCTGTAGCCGTAGCAATAGCAGTTGCTGTAGCAGTTGTTGTTGTTGTTGCTGCTGCTGCTGCTGCTGTTGTTGTTCTCGTTGTCGTTGTCGTTGCGGTTGTGGGTGTGGGTGTGGGCGCGGTTGTGGTTGTGGTTGTGGTTGGGTTGGTGGTTGTGGTCGTGGTGGTGGTGGTGGTCGTGGTTGTGGCTGTGGTTGTGAATGTGGTTGTTGTTGCTGTTGCTGTTGCTGTTGCTGTTGGTGTTGGTGTTGCTGTTGCTGTTGCTGTTGCTGTTGCTGTTGCTGGTGTTGTTGTTGGTGTTGGTGTTGGTGTTGGTGTTGGTGTTGGTGTTGTTGTTGTTATTGTTGTTGTTGTTGTTGTTGTTGTTGTTGTTGTTGTTGCTGCTGCTGCTGCTGCTGCTGCTGCTGCTGCTGATATACTAGCAGTAGCAGTAGAAGTTCGTCGCCGCGGTGGTAGTAGTAGTAGTAGTAGTAGTAAGCAGCAGCAGCAGTAGTAGTAGCAGTAGTAGTAGGAGTAGTAGTAGTAGTAGTAGTAGCAGTCGTCGTAGTAGTCGTGGTAGTCGTAGTAGTAGCAGTCGTCGTCGTCGCCGTAGTACTAGTAGTATTATGTGGTGGTTGGTTGCAGTCGTGGTCGTAGTGGTGGTAATGGTTTGTGGTTTGGGGTTAGCGGTAGCGGTAGCCGTTTCGGTGGTAGTGGTAGTGGTAGTGGTAGTGGTAGTGGTAGTGGTAGTGGTAGTGGTAGTGGTAGTGGTGGTAGTGGTAGTGGTAGTAGTAGTGCTGGCGCATGGGCGCATGGAACGGCCGTGAAGGCGTGTGAGCCAGTGGACTTGAACAGGCCTTGGAGGCTACGTGGAGGCTACGCTTAGGCTCTGCTGAGGCTCCGCGGAATGAGCAAACTAAATTCTGGCCAGGCCAGTGCACATCAAATTCACCCTCTTTCTTTGAGACTTGCAAGCTTTCAACCTAAGCCTTTAGCTCAAAACAAAGGGGCTATGCAAAAGCCACGCGGACGATTTTCGACAGCTCCCTTTGCCAGGTTGTTGCAGGGCTACCCGGGGTACGGGATCTTCTTTCAAGAACTAGATGCGCAGGGTTGAGACAAAATCCACATATTTCATACAAGCAACCGAAAGCTCCGATACAGACCGAGACCCCGGTCATTTTTTGGCCATTGCTCGTATATGTCCAACTGTACCTGATGCGCTCTTTAATCCCACGGGCAGTCAGCCACACCGCCAAAAACGGGTGATATGCACAGCTCGCATTGCGCGCATTGGCTCCAAGCACTTCACAGTAAGGCTAGGAGAAGTCCATAAGTCATGTGTGCTTTGTAGGTTCCTCACGGTCACTGAGGTGAGAAAGGCAAGCCTGCGATTTCAGCCATGTCTGCGTCGCTTTGTTTTGCATTGCGCGGAGTTGGGCTTGAATTGCTCACAGCTCTTCGGCATTTTGTTCCACCACTTCCCCAATCCCAACAAAGGGGGTGCAGTTGCCGATTTGCTTTTGGTTTCCCTTTCCAAGGCCAAAGGCATTCCCCTAAAAGACACTCCCACAGCCGCAAGCCCAAGCTACTCTGGTGAGGTACCGGGACCCCATGTGGGGTTTAGTTTTTCTCTTAAGGGTACCCTTGCTTTTGCCTGGGTATGTTTCAAAGGGGGAAATTAAAGGAAGCTACTTGTTTCAAAGGGGTTCCAAAAAACAGGGCGTTCTCCTATTTTTGCCACAAACCCATGCCACAAAACGCCAAGATGCCATGTTACGGGTCGGTGCCCGGAGCCGAGCTTTGGCTCATGGAAACTCAGCAGCTCAGCCAAAAGGTTGTTCTCACCAAGCCTTTGGCAAAGCAACGGGAAACTTCGTCGGTTCCCAAGAAACTCGAGTCACAAACCGGATTTCCATTGCTATTTCCCATTTATGCCTTGCAAAGGCCTGGCGACATGGACTTTTTGCTCGAACAACGAGCCGAGCGAGAGCTCGGGTCAGCTTCACGCGATTCACGGTTCCACTGCGCCATACTTCCGCAAGAGGTGGCGGATGGATGCAACGCGATCCAAGCCAGGCCCGACCTGCAACAGGATCAATAAAAATGAAAGCTCAACCCGGATGATGGTTTCCCCTACATCTCCAGTTGTTCGAGGTGGTTTGCGGGTTGAACCACCTTGAATTCTAGGCAAATAAACTCTAATTCCCAATCGGAAATCAGGAACCACACATACGGACCTTGGTCACGGCTCGCTTGACGCGTGAGCTCGTAACCAGCCCTTCGATCGTAACCTCAACATGCCCCCCATGGCAGCTTGTGGAAAAAGGCCACACCCCTGAAGGTCTGATCCGGTCGAGCCGGGCAGAAGACGAAAGCCTTGGCCCAACTCTGGGGCACAAGAAATAGTTTGTGGTACCAGGACAACCTGCTAATAGATAGTCATAGAGCAAACCCCGGAGAAAAAAGAAGAAGAACAACACAAAACAGTTTTAGGGATCAATTGGACCTACCAAGCCCCACAGCTATGCCTGATATCAGATATGCTGGGTTCCCAAAGAAGGTATTCCTCCACAACCGACGGTTTCTGGGGTTCCAAGTTCATCTGCTGGGTATTTTCTGAGTCCCCCATCCTGGTCCAGGTTCAGCGCGTAGTACAGGGGGCTTTTGCCAAAAGCATCCAGCGCATTCGCATTGGCACCGGCTTCCAGCAGGCATTGCACCGAACACAGGCTGCCACTCTTCACCTACAGAAAACGGAATCCCTGCTCGATGAGAAAACGCTCCCAGTATTTATCGATCCACCCTCGGGCCCTAGGGTTCGATGGCTCAGGTGCGCCCCGACGATAACCTCTTCGGGGGGAGGGCGGGGGTTGGTAATGCACAATGTTTGACCGTCAATCTACCCTCCTTCCCACTGACAGGTACCCTCCCACAGTTGCTTTGTGAGTGGCAGGGAGGGTATCCCAAAAGGTGGAGGCAAATTTAAAGACCATGGACATGCCAATGTTCCAGAAGGTTGACTTTTTGGTCGTGCGAAACCCCGGTATCAAATGACCACTGTGAACCCCTCAAAAAGCAAACAACACATGGAAGGGGTGCTTTGGGGGGGTGATTTGGGGGTCGAGAAAGCTGAAAGCTACGCGCAGCCTAGGTACTGCAATGTGCAGAGGCCTTTGCAGGTCAATGCCTCCCACCAGGTCAGGGTCCGCCCCGGCATCCAAGACCTGCCTCAAGCTGTCCAAATGGGAGGCTCCAGCCAGCACGTGCAGCGCAGTGAGCCCAGAACCATCCCGGTCGAAAATCGACTGGAACAGAAATCCGTCCAAATCAGAAGCATCCTCCAAGGCACGGGCACAGGGATGCAAGTCAGTACTAGCAACCGACGGACGGAAGTGTGGGGGCTCAACCGATTCGACCATAGAGCTCAGCATCTTCATCAGCGACTTCTCCTCGAGATCTGCCACCCGCCCCTCGTCCAACTGCGGCGACACAAGCGGAGGGGCCATGGCGACGGCGCGGCTCGGCAGAACTCTTGAGCTGAGATCTGAAGCAAAAAACTGGCACTCTCCGAGCCTCTTGGAGCCACACGGAATAATACAACACACACACACACACCAAATTATGAACTTTTGGCTTCCAATCTTCCCTTCCTGTGCGGATGAGCACAAAAAAGTCTGAACTTCTTATTTACCACTAAAATGGTTTTCCCGAAAAAGTTAAAAGTCCGGGAACTCAGGAAGCTAGTTTCAGCACAAATAATAAGAACGATGGGCCATGTCTCGCTCAGCCCTGTTGCAATGTAGCGTGGAACGAACAGTGGCGGGCTTTGCCTGCCGCGGATATCCTTTATTAAACATTGTGCTCCAAGAGAAACAATGCGCCCTTTAGCCACAACCCCTGGAAACTCCTCAATGCATGAACCGTACATTACGAGAAAGCAGCCTTAAAAGTGTCCAACCTGGCCATGGGTTCACATTTTGAAATGTAGCATCAGCCTTTGGCCTATAAAGTATCTGCCCACTCGCTGCCATAAGGCACGAAATTGACAGGGACCGATGCCTCCCCTCACCGCCCTTGAAAGGTAGCATCCAGTGGAAACCGCTCTCTTCCCCCCGTACGTTCCGTTTTGACACGAAGCCTTGCGGGTCTTTAATTAAAATCATGAATATCGAGGAGAAGTCATGGACGCAAATACTTTAGGAGTGGCCCTGCTTCTCAAGCCCGGCCAGCAAGGTGGATTTCTGATATTGTGATTCCCCAATGTCATTCACTGGGAGAACGCTAGCTGGAGCCTCCCATTCGGGTGCTTGCCCAGCCACATCGATCCTTCCCGAGAAAGCTCGCTATCGAAAGTTACGCCGGTCGCCCGTCCGTTTGTTCCTAAGCTGACAGGGAGGTCCCTTGAACCAGTCAACCGCTTTGTCCATAAGCTCAAAGTCGATGGAACGCCGGCCCGCTCAAACCAACAACTTTGAATGCCCGCCATACAGTCGTCGGCATCAATAAGCCGGTTTCTTCAGCCCCGCAATACCTCCTGTGGCTTGACCGTTTAGAGCCAAACCAGAAGATTTGAAGAAGGGAGCCCACTGAACACCAGGGCGCCTTGCAATTGATGGTTGCTTTCAACCCAAAATACTTGTTTCAAAAAACAAACGCCGCTGCAGGCCTGCTTTGCTTGCTCAAGATCTCTGACCTTGAGGCTCAAGATGCCAGGCTTGCATGCTGGCGTGGGGGGGGGGGGGGGGAAGGGGCCGCCTTTGTGTACGTCCCCATCTGCAGCAATCGCAGGGATTTGAGATAAGGCGATAAGGAACAAATATACACGTTTAAAAACCAAAGGCCCCCTCCAGCAAGAGAGCTTCGTGGACCCTTTGTAGAGTGAGGTTCTGAGAAGGGCCCTGGGAAGCTTCCTGAAAGTCGGGGGCTCCTGTGAATGAACCCGCGCGCCTCGTCGTGGGCGCCTGGACAAATTGCCTTGCCGGATTGTGAAGAGTTGCTTTCCCATCATGCTCACTCATATGCTTCTGAAACCAGAGGCCGCCCTTCTTGCCAAGGTGTTGGAGAAGGGTCTGGCCCGTTTTCTTTTTCTGAAAAGGCTGTTTAAAAAGAATGGGCAAGGTACGGCTGGAACTTGGTTGGAACATGTTCTTTGACTTCCCTGAAAGGCCTAGAGATTCGCCTTGGTCGTAGCCTCGCTTGCTGAGTAGACTGGCCAAGCCACCAAATTGGCCTTCCCAACAAGTGCAAAGAAGGGGAACTCAAGTAAGCCTGCGGGGCCAAGTTGAGCAACCTGATTTCAAGCCTCAAAGTTGGAGAGGCCCTATGATTGGACCGTTGTGTTGCGCACAGTACGCTCCAAAATCCATACGTTAAGACAGAGACACGCACACACATGGACCCTGATACAAAGTTGATTGGAGTGGACTGCTCTATCAAGGCGGCCCCACCCTCAGGTTCAGGAAAGGATCTGCAAGGCACCCCTCAGGGTGTTGACACAGAAGTAACCCTGAATCTCACTGAAGGTGGCACAAAATAACACCGACTTCCAAATCCAAGTCCCTTGTTTACGTCAACACTCTTGGTGTCTCATGAAAGTAGAGGCATCATGAGTGCGCCCGCCCCGGTGACACATGAGTTTCCATTTGTCCACTGAAAGAAGCCATGGGAATTGTACAACACGTGCCCCCTCCAGGGATATGAACCAGGATCCCTCCCATTCCCTTCCCTCCCATTCCCTTCCTGTATGTTGACTAGGGGGTTTGGGAAAACCGCAACATCATGCTTAAACAGACCGCAACTAATGTAGCCTCCTGCGACGCGAAGGCAGGGTCTCGTCTTCCCCGCGACGCCGGAAAGCAAACTAGCGTGCCGTAAAGCCGTCCTCTTTCAGTGGGTGTTAACTGGCTCGTCTGGGAAACCATACGAACTGCCTAGAACAAATGTGGGAAAGGACACCTCCCTGAATTTGGGATGTGGGGATGGGGCTTCCTAGTTTTGACAGTCCCAACAAGAGTCTCGGAGCTAGAATCTACCTTGTGAGCGGACTATGCAAATGCAAGGGGACAGAATGAAAGCTACACAACATGAAACGAGTGAAGAAACACTGAAACAAGTTCCCCAACATGTGACATTTCAACACCCAACGATCGATCGGGGCAAAGCAACGGAATAAGCTCTGCCACGGGGCGCTTCGGCGGTGGGCTCACCTTCGCCGAGGGCGAGTCAAGCCCTGTGAACATGAAGGGCCCAAGTAAATAGAACGAGGTTGCGTGGTACTTCACCAAATCCTCCCACCAAGTAATACGGAACCTGACAGGGGGGTCCTGGAAGAAAGACCACTTTCCTTTTTCGAAGGGACCACCTGTCAGGCTCCATGCTAATTGGTGGGAGGGTAAGACTCGCACAAGATGATAACATAACAGCTATTGCATACAGCTCGGTCAAAAGTAGATGATGGTAACGCAAGCCAAGGCTGAAAGCCAAGGAATCTGTGAGCTTCATCGGTGAGCTTGGCTTACAATTGGCAGATCTTCAAAAAGCAAAACGATCAAAATCTAAGCATCTGTGTGGCCTCCACAAAGAACAAATGTTTCCCAACCTTGCCACCTATGCCTGTTTGTGCAATTTTCCATCCATCCACTAAGCTATTCACTACCATGGCTACAAAGATTGACAGGGCCACAGGAAACCGGGCAGTACAACCACCCAAAACGAGCAATGCGGGGGTTCAGCGCTCAGAAATCGCCCATTACCCACTGGATCCCCCGGCCAATGCTGGGAGCTGAATCTTCGCTGTAAGCTCCTCGTCTCGACCGGTCTGCGTGGAAAGTAATTAGGTAGCCGTTTTGGGGATTTCGAAAGAAAGCCACAGGTTTCAAGACAAATTTCCACGAATTAAAGGAAGGGCTGAGATCTGGCCTTTGACCCCCAGAAACCTCATTAGGAAGTTGTTGGGTTGGGAACTCCTCCCCTATTTTAAGACAAACCCAAGTCTTGCGTGGTCTCAGGGAGACCAATGGGTGTTGGGACGGAATCCCCTTGAAGGAAACCACAAGGGATGGCTCATGCCGGGTCCTTCCCTCATTCGCCGATGACATTTTTTAGGTGAGACATCCTGAATCTTGTAACATTGTAGGCATCGCGATTCGGTGGACATCCTTGTTCCATTCCCAAACCCCTGTGGTCAAGCCAAACCTGACTTCCCAACTGTGGTTCAGGGGCCGGAAATGTTGAGGCGTCCCCCCTGCTGCAAACAGGAGAAAGCCCTTTCTTATCGTGTAAGGTTGAATCGCTGGCAATCTGGGCAGAATACGAGAGTTGATCAAGCGGAAGCCAGGGATATCCAAGAAAGCTGACATACCTCACCGCTGTGGATGGAGAACATCCTGCAGCAGTTTGGATGGATGAAACCCTGTGAAGACTGGGGCAAATCACAAATCCCAGCTGGTGTCAAATCTGTAGAGTCAAGGAGAGGACCGCCGTAACTGTGCAAAGCATGAGCAATGTTTACACAAATTGGAGAACATAACCTGCAATACACATTCCACAAGTAAGCCTACATCACAGTGAGCGTGCCCCACTTAAGGATCTTCATCACAATGAGCGCGCTTTGCCTTCAGTTTCAGGTTGGTGCGCCACAAAACAGGCACACATTTGAAGCAAACGACAAGTGGACACTACCCCGTCAGCACTGGCGTCAGTGCAGCCTCAGGCGCCTTGCGACGGGTGTCTACCGTACGCCCTCGCAACTCGGCACATTACCCCTCAAATGATTCCAACCCTCCCTCCCCACCGCCCCTCCCCCTGTTTTCCCGCAATAGGACGCCATTAGGCTATTTGCAGTAGATGGGAGGGGCGGATGGCCCACTCTCCTGCACCAGTCGCGAGCTAGGGCGGCTGTCTGACCTGACAGCCAGAGACCAAGGACTCCGAACACAGCGTGACTCACGAGCGAGTCGAAACCTGCAACCTCACCAGGCAAGAACCTGGGTCCATTAAAGTGGCATCCTCAAGATAACCCAATCCTCATTGTACGCGGTCTTGCCCAATCCTCATTGCACGTGGAAACACAACTCCCAAACATGCTCACCATGATGGACTCGATGCACTGATGTTACACAACCTGAAGGTCCAAAAGTCGGCCCCGGCCAGCTGAGAAGGCTCTGCCACCAAACGTCTTCGTGACCCCAAACGATGCCTGGTGCTCCCAAAGCCTTGCTAGCAACCCTTCTTGCGGCCTTCGACGCATTCAGCAAAGCAACTCAGTTGGCTGATGCTCATGTCTCAAACGAAGTCCTCAATCAGAAACTACCAAACACTCAAAGGGACAACCTCAACCACAGCCGAAGACATGACACAACGAGCAGTACCCGCCGGAGCCGGGAAACATCTCTGACCAAGGGACCCTGAGCCCCCCGCCTTGGGGTTGGGCTGCTGAACGGGCTGGGCCTAGCAAGTTGCACGAGCAAGCATATGGCGCTCACAACAACGCAGAGCTTCTGGGACGGGGTCTCTACCAGATTCCAGAAACCTGCTTTTGGGGCGCGGTACAGTAAGATCCGAAGCCTGGTCAAATCCACTTTGCTTAAGGTTCTCCACTTTCAGATCCAACCATTAGTCTCAAAGGAATTGCAAGCCTTGAAACATCTTGAAACCAGTTTGAGAACGACAAGGGAATTGAAAAGGGGGGCCCTCTTAGTGACCACCACAACCTGTTCTTTTTCATACCCATGAACCAAGGACACAAACGAAGGTCAAAAACGGGCTTGGGGCTGGAATAGACGTGTTCAACTACTCCGGCAGCTTACAAGGAAGGATGCTCAAGAGCAAGGGCTTTCTGTGAAGATCAGAGCCGCTCTGATCAGCTTTCAGGTAGGCTCGATTCCCGTCCTGTACAAGTTCTTGCACCGTGGCAAATAGACTTGAAGCAGCTCGGGAAAGCCATGCTAGGCATAAGAAACCAGGAGGTGTGATAGAAAAACCTCAACTCCCTGAATGCTGATTTCATCATTGCCATGAGCCAGACTACGATGGAAACCATGCGCTTCAGTAAACTGAATGCATATCACTGGATCTAGATTGGTTATGTTTGTTTTTCCCCAGACATGTATTCAGTCATTTTTTCGAGATTGTTTTCTCGAGAATGCGGGCCAATCCTGTCCTGACCAAAGGTTTCAAGAGCCCCAAACGAGCCAGGGTCCGTAAAGGACATCCGAAAATTCATGCCTTTCCCCCACCCTAATACATATGTTTTCCAAACACCCGAATCCCAAATACTACTTTTAGAATAGGGCAATTCTAAACTGGCTGACTGCATGCCAAGCCCGACCCTAGTAGTCTTCTTAGGGGGCCCATGCACTAACCCCATACAAACCAAAATTTCACAGAACCAAGGTCCTTCATGCCTCATCAAAGGATTGTACTACAACGAATCGGAGAAGTAAGAACTTTGAACCTGACTCCTAGTTACCCTACAGTAATAAACGTAGCTTGGCCCCCCTAGGGGGACTAGTGAGTCACTCGCTTTGAATCCCCCCAAAAGGAACTCGAAAGGTTGACTTTTTCCCACCCAACGAACCTGGAAGAAGGGAGCTCTTTTTGGTTGACTATTTTTAGTAAGGAACGAAGGGGGCCACTGACAACTGGAAGCGGATTTTGGGGTCCATGTTCTCAAGGGGAGTAACTGTTTAACTTCACAGTGGGGCAGCAAAAAGAGGGGAGTGGATAAACCTGGTGGTGATGTGCAAAAATGAGAGCACCAACATACTACAAGGGCAAAAAACTTGTCGAATGAAGGACCGCTTGTGTATGACGAAAGGTGGGTGGAAGCCAAGGCTGCCCGGCTTTTGGTGTCCGTCAAAAACAAAACATGGCCTGGTGAATATTTCCGTGTCAGGGAACCAGGCCGATCCTTCTCCGCAACTCGCCGCTCGCACACCTCTCTCCGGTCGGCCTTTCGGGTTCTGCGAACAGGCTCAGGGAGATCTCCTCCTCGGTTTCAGAAAGCCCACTGCAGGGCGGGCAAGTGTCCTCATGGTAACCAGTTCACCGGGTTCCTGAGCGGACACGAAAACAGGCGACAAACTTGTTGTTTACCACTAAGGCCGTCTTCCGAAAAATTATCAAGTCCATCAAGTCCAGAAACTCAGAGAGATTTTGAGTGGGTTGAGAAGCCGTCCTCCAGCAGTGTGAGGCGTGCGAGCTCCAGCTCCTCGTTCTGCATATCTGCAGGTGGGCACAGCTTGCCACTCTGGAAGGGGCCGATGCCTGAGCAAAAGGCAGTGTCCTGTGGGGTATGTCTCCGAACACACGGCCAAAAGGTGGTGGCTCCTTTTGGTTGCCTTTGAAACCACCGGACAAGGGGCTCCTCGAAAGACACATAGAGGAAACCCTAACACCCCTGCATGGTCAACGCGCCCGCGGTAAGTAGGTAGTAGCCATAGCTATGTCCACCAACCCCTTTACTGTGCAAGCATGGACGCAACCTACTTCCCACGTGGGCCGAACATCCGAGGAGTCCCTGGAGAAAAAGGGAAAGAAAGAAAAAAACGCGACGGACTGAGAGAGACAGGTTCCTTTTGGACACATGGCACCCCCCCTGTTGCCTCATGACCCCGCCTCCAACCATGCCGTGCAGCAGCAGAGGGTCACTCTCTGGCGAAAGCTCGGCGACCGACTGGAACTGCCGGACGACCTCGAGGCATTCAAATCTCAAGCCAGTGGATCCCTAGTTTAAAATAATAATTAAACTTTTGGTAGGACAGTGGCATGTGTCTTGAATCCATTTAACTCAAGTTGAACAATCTCAAGCGAACAGAGGGTTTTATTAACCATCCGCCCAAAATAAGGAAATATGTACTTGAAGCCTTGGGGTCTAAGGGATAATTCCCCAGGTCTAAGGGTTAATTCCCCATTCACCCATCCTTCAGATATCCCTCTTCCCCGGGCTTGCCTCAAGAGAAGATGGAGGGGGTTACTGCTAGACCAAAGGATCCCAGACCCGAACCCTGCAAAAAAAGACCAAGCTTTTGGAGTCATAAAACACACGCTGTTCAATCGGGTGTTTGTCTGCGTTCTGAAAAAGCAACTCCACCTTTCGGAAGCTCTCGTGTCCAGCAGTTGTCACTATGCGCCGACCCTCAAACGAAGAACGGGCATCATAGTGGTTCGTTCATGTTTGGGTAAAACTCAACCTTGTACTGGTGTATGTGGTAAGTTTCACTGAAAACCCCTTACAATCTGAGCCGTGTTTTTGTTTTAATGGTGTGGGGCCTAAACACTGGAAGCACATACCTACGCGGAGGCTACGCGGCTGTCTTTCCCCCTGGGAATTTGGCTACGCGGAGGCTCGCGGAACATATTTGTTTATAAGTGGCTACGCGGGGGGCTACGCCGAGGCTACGCAAATATGCGTTGGCAACCAGAAGTAGTAGTAGCACCAGCAGCAGTAGCAGCGGTAGTCGTAGTGGTAGTGGTAGTGGTAGTGGTAGCAGTAGTAGTAGTAGTAGTAGTAGTAGTAGTTGTAGTAGTAGTAGTAGTGGTAGTGGTAGTAGTAATAGTAGTGGTAGTGGTAGTGGTAGTGGTAGTGGTAGTGGTAGCAGTAGTAGTAGTAGTACATACTAGTACTAGTACTAGTACTAGTAGTAATAGTAGTAGTAGTAGTAGTAGTAGTAGTAGTAGGAGGCATGTGGGCCGGTGGCCTTGAATACGCCTTGGAGGCTACGCGGAGGCTACGCGCAGGCTACGCTGAGGCTACGCGGAATGAGCGAACTCAGCTCTGGGCCGGGCCAAGGCAAATCAAATTCACCCTCTTTCTCTGAGACATGCAAGCTTTCAGCCTGAGCCTTTTGGCTCAAGACAAAGGATCTAGGCAGAGGCCGCGCGGACGATTATCGACAGCTCCCTTTGCTAGTGGCTACGCGGAGGCTACGCGAGGCTACGCGAGGCTACGCGGTCCCAGGAGTAGGCTACGCGGCCACCATGCCAGTTCCCCTCTCCTTTTGGCTCCTGCATTTGATAAAAAAAAGAGGCTGCGCATCTGGACATCAGTTTGAAGAACCTATGGAAACCTGCGCAACCTCCGGGGCATCATAAGGCAGGGCCAAACTTGCTTCTTCCTCTCAAGAAGGAATGTACAAATTAGAGAGCCCCTGGTTTTGTGTGAATTTTGTGAGTCCCGCACGCCCCTCAACCAAACGAACTGTGTGCAAATAGCTCAGTGCCCTGACCAAGGACACGCCGCGTGCCCTGAGAAAGGACATGCCGCAGCGAAAGGGGCTGAATGCGACCAAAGCGCAGAGTCGTTCTTTGCGACGTACATCAAGTAATCTTCCTTAGCAAAGCCCGCCTTCACATACAACCAGGTCCCTAAAATCAAGGGAAAGCTCCCTAAACATGGGGCCAACCGTGATGGTTTAACTGACCCGAGGATGGTACAGTTGCAAACTTTACTGAACTTTAGTCACATCAACTTTTCACAACATTGTACGCGCCTATGAGGAGAAGTCGATAGACGGGGTCACAGCAAGGTCAAATCAATTCCGTTGCTCCTGTGCGGAAAGCAATATGGTTGAGCTGGGGAAGTTGTTGCGCAAATGCGCGTTGTGCAGCGCAACAAGCAACTTAGCAAGGGATAAGGTGTTGCAATGCGTCTTACACAGGACATGCGGAAGCTCCATCTCCATAGGAACTTCACATTTGGCGGTTGGAAGCCACTCAGGTAAGGATCTGCAGGACAACGGCGGGGATTAAAGAGATTGAATCAGCAAAGGTCAGAAAGACGAACAATAAACGCTTGAACGCTCAAAGTGTTGGTTCTGGGCTGGGAAAAATTGTATGTCGGAACGACCCCCTGCGACGAGGACAGGAGGAGCAGAAGCAGGAGGAGCGGGAGCACGAGAAGCAGGAGCATGTGGACGGGCAGCAGCAGGAGAAGCAGAAGGAAAAGGAACTTGAATGACGCATTGCAAATTCAACGTGAGCATCTACGGCTTTCCTCGTGCGAAAAATCCAAATGAAGCCAATTGCTTCCAGTAAAACAGAATCGCGCTGCCCCATCGTTTCTCACAACCCTCCACCGGTCACACTGGGTCACTTTGAAAACCGCATGAAACAAATTGATCCAAGTGTCCCAACATTCTCCGAGGCATACTGCAAATCACAAACGACCTCCCTTCGACCTCTCCCCACCTAGTTCAAAGATTTCCTCAAACATGACACGACTGGTTGACCATACATGAGGCCAGGCACGGAAGCGTTGTCTCCACATAAGTCCCCCAAAATGGCCGGGTCCCCTGCATTTTCAAAGGCAAAACCCAGGGTCTGCAGCTTTGCCACCAAACCCAGTCTTAAAATGGCGAACAACCCCCAACATAGTGCTTTCCATGAGGTGGTCCTTTCAACCAACCAAAGCTGCGCAAATGAGCCTTCCCACATTGGACATCGGATCCCCTTGTAAAGGACCTTTGATATGGGTGTGTTTTCCCCCCTTGAGCTCCTTCTCATTTGTCCAGGTCGATAGCTGTTGCCCAACAGGGCATGGGACATTTCTTGAGTCGCCTGGGTTGCGTTTGAACTTTGCTAGGAGCAACTTCTCCCGTCTTTCCAGGGATCAGCCTGGGTTTTGAAAAGAACGATGGTTGAAACGAATGGTTGGAATCAACCCCTAGACCTTGTGTACCTTTTGTGAGTTGGAATCCGCCCCTAATTAAGATCCCCTAAGCCTTTTGCGCGTGTCGCTACAAGCTGCACCGACCCCCATGTCGCTTGTCGCTGGCGAGAGTCCCAGACCTGGCCCTCCACCACCTCGAAGGGCCACAAGGCGCCCCGCGAGCCTGGCGCGGGCTTCGCGGCAACCGCCTGGAGGTTTCGTCTGAAAACACGCTGGAGGGGAGGTGACACAGGGGGAAAGTTGTTGGGTGTTGGTTTGGGATGAAGAAATAGTTGGCTTCCTTTTTTGTTTAATGTTAAAGCTAGTGAGCCCAGTGGTTGCCAAGATGTTAACAATCACAACCTTCATTAAAACCCAGAAAGTCATGAAGACCCGCTAATGAACAAGATTGCCCAGGGCCCAGCCGAACACACGCGGACGAAATTATGGCAATGCGCTGGTGGTGTGGGGGACCAGGGGACAGGCGCGCAGTAAAGAATCGGTCTTTGGAATCATCCCATCAGCCCGACAGATTGCGAACATCAATCGCTGTCGCCGGCCCAGCCCCTATGCTTCTGCGAAAGCAGGGGGAACTCAAATGCTGGCATCTTGAAGGAATTGGCCCTTCAGTTGTTCTTCCGGATGCCCTCCCACAGGTGCTATGTTGAGAGAAAAAGGGAGTGTGTCAACATTGGGGACACCTCAAGCTGGCTCTGCTTCAGGTTTGTTTTCCCTTGAAGCCTACAAGGGTACCCATCAAAACGGATTCCTCTTGCACGTTGCCGTGGTTCCCAAGCCTTTTTCGGCAAGGGTTGCAGGCTTGAGCCTCAACAGGATGCTAGGCCCTGTTTTCAACCGAGAAAGGCACCCCGCCGCATGCAAGTTAAAGTTCCAAGAGCGCGGAAGAGCGCAGAGACAATAGCCCATACTAAGCAGCGGCTCGGAGCTGTTGGTACCGTGTGCTTCGTAAATTGGGGAAGATATACTTCTGGAAAAAGGAAGGGGGTACAAGAAGTCGCTTCTGGGTCCTCTTCGAATCGACTTCCATAGCTGCACTGGCAAGGGTAAGAAACCGGCACCGTGGCCCCTGAGGCCCATAATTGCTCTTGAGATCGGAGGTCTCGGCTCGATTGGAGGACAGTAACTTGCAAGCATGACACACCTGTTGGCCAAGGGCATGCTTCTTTCTTTGCCCCCCCTCTGCATGCGTCAGCTTACGATTAATCAGTGCCCCTCAAGTAAAGGTTTGCCCTGCCTGCATTGGTTAAAATACATGTTCCTTGGTGGCGAGAGCCGGCAGTTTGTTTGATTTCTCGGGCTCGACTGAAGGAGAAAATGCAAGTTGTGGAAGCATAGAAGGCACGGCAAGAAATGCAAGTGCTGCGGTCGTTTTAAACATATATATATATATAAATAATTGAATATTGTGTTCAACCATTCATTTGTATGCTGTACATCCAGAAGCCGCGAACCACGGAAGCAGCAGAGACGGGAAGATTTGCGGAGAAATCAGTGCCTACCATGCTTCTGGACCCAAGACTTGGCTTCAAGAGGGCAATCCATGATACACCAGGCAGGGACACATTACTTGGTTCGCCGGGATTGTGAGACATTTGAGTCTCCGATCTCCCTCCCAACTGGACCGTAGACTACTGGTCATGTTCAGCGAACCTCACATAACACGAGCCATCTCCGCCAAAATTGGGAACCATCCATGCACATCTGGGAAGTACCCCAAGTTGTTTTTGATGTGGGATCGACCGGGTATGGGGACCTCTGGCTCCACGTCGCGCCTGGGCCAGCCACGCAGCCAGCACCTGAAAGACTGTGGATGGTCCAGTTGGGATGAAGCCAAAGAAATAATGGGATAAACCACCCAACTGGTGCGAAGTGACTTTTGTTCCACAGAAAGTTCCAACTTGTGACCCAGGATTACACCTCCGCACATTGGAACACGTCCGATTCTTATGACTGTTTTCTTCTTTCACATGGGTTGGCTTGGTATCACAGTACCCCAGTGTCACAACTTTACCCCTGCAAATTTCTGGGAAATGGATAGTTCAGACTCTTTGTTTGGCACCCATGGGTGTGGAGCAGTTCAATAGCATCACAAAGTCAATGAACCCGCAGAATGACGAACATGGCACCTGCAAAAACAATCTTGGATAGAAAGTGTCCTTTGAAGATTACTCTTTCTGGGTTATTCAAAGTGATGCGTGCCGTCCACCATGGTGGAAAGCGGAAGGCTGTTTCCCTATCCGGTCAATGACGCGGATGATCAAGATAATCAGGTCAAAACCCCAAACATACCAAATGCAAACTAGATGGCAACCAAATCTATCTCACCTTTTGCCTAACCCAAACAAAGTGTTTGTAATCCTTTTGGACCGTGTCTAAAACCTCAAACACAAGACCCCAGAATGAATGGTCCGGAAGGCCTTTGAGGTACGACCAGCTGAACGGGTGGCTGCCATTGATGAAACAGCGAACATGCGCGCGACACGCTTACAAACACCCCGTGGTTCTCACTGCGACCGACTTGGGACGTCCCTGATGCTCGGCATTCTTCGGGCTTCTTGTTTTTCACAGAACCCCCAGCTCGCAGCTGGCGGATTTGCTTGTCATGGGCCAATCTGAACGGTGCACAGTGCAAAGTCTCGGACACTGACTCGGCCCTGTGCGCCTTCTTGGTTGTTCTTGACCACGGCTCAGCGAACATCTGTTTCAGGTCGTCTCGGAAGTCTAGCACCAGCAATTCTGAAACAGAAGACACAGGACAGTTGACCTTTATGGTGTCAAGATCGGGCATCCCGCACAACACTCACCTATTGGACATCAACTCCTAGGCAGTCAGCAACCAACTTTTAAGATCTTGAGGTGGTCTTGCACAAGATTGCATCCCTGCCTTGGCTTTGGGGCCCCTCAAATCAAGGCGTTTCTCTCCGCGACCCGCCTGCCCCAGGCGCCACTGAGGTGCGCCAGGCTTGTAGTAGCCGGATCGCCTTACAACGGAAACCAGCCAATCAGATGCAACAAATCCGAACAGCGAAAGGGAAAGGGGTGGTTTGGAAATGCCCGTGTCCGCTTCCATGATTGTTGGTCAAAGAGCAGTCTTCCCCAATTCACGTTACAGCAAGGGTACCTGTTGCAAAGTCACCCCAGTTGCTGGAAGCGACACATTCCAGATTCCGACTTTGACAACCTACAACCAATACAAACAGTCAATCCAATTGCTGCAGCTTAACTGTGGGCTGGTGTTGATTGGCATCAGACATCAGAACCTGATCGGTGAAGAGAAAAAAAAACTTATGCCGTGCCACTCGACAATCAAATAGGGATGCGTGCAGTCCTGTAGAGAAGGCTAGACAAGTGCCAAAAGCCGTGCAGCTTTTTTCGATCCAAAAACCTGAATTGGTTTGGAGCCCGGGCCTTGTCCTGTTTTCATACACATGCCAGAAATTTATTCGGGATAGCTTCAGGCAAGTAAGATTCAGACTAAGGATTGCTTCTTGTGCCTGGGCGAGCGCAAGGTAAAAATTCGGGCGGGGTTGAGAATGTGGTTATTTTGGCTAAGGATCTGATTGAGTTGACCGGGTGTGTGAAGTGGCCTTAAACCGAGGCTTCGCAGGTTCTCGAACTTGCGGCCTCTTTTAGGCCAAGAGGGGCCATGCTTTCACCTATATCCAAACGCCAACGTGCTATCCAGGCAGCCTTGCCGTTCGAACTTTCGGCGGGCCTCCCCTCATTTTGGTCTGGGTCCCCTCTCTTTGGGCCAGCTCCGCACGCCTCCTGCGTTGCCATGCGCAGGCAGTAGAGCTGCTCGGAGAGCTGGCACCTTTCAGGGCGCGGCCAACGTGGCAGTACGATCCCCGTGGCTTGTACATAACATCACATCACCTGCTCATGATAACAATACTACATATGTATAAATATGTAAATGTATATGGATATATGTATACATGAGTGTATATATGTAAAAATGTACATACGTATATATATATATATATGTATGCATTCATACATGTAAACACATGTAATTTAATACAAGGAAAGGCAACGTACTGGAATGCAAGTACATGTAGTATACATGCAATGCAACTGTGATGTGATGTGATGTGATGTGATATGTACGGTATGTATGATATGTATGTATAGCATATATGTTATGTATGTCATGTAAGTATGGAATGTATGTGTTGCTTGTCGTGTAAATCATGTCCTGTATGTGCGTTATGTCTTTAACTGTATGTGATGTAAGTCAATATGTGGTGCATGTGTTGTATCCTGTATGTCTTGTGTATGGTGTGTATGTAGTGATTGCAGTGTGTGTAGTGTGTGTGTGTAATGTACATAACACATGTACTTTGTGTAATTTATGCAATGCAGTATCATGCAATGTGGTGCATTGTAGTGTTGCAATGCAGTATCATGCAATGTAGTGTATTGTATTGCATTATGCATGCTTGTATGTATAAATGCGTGTCTGTGTGTGTATGCATGTGCGCACGCACCACCCAAGAAAACAAAAAGAAGAGAAAACAACAAACGACATATAATAAAATGAAACATTAAGTAATACCTGAAATACCCAAACAAGCACCGGCCAAAAATACCCAAAGTACCAAGCCCAGGCCCCAGTTCCATGTGTCGTCGCCTGCCCAGCGACCCTGGGACTCGGAGCTCCGTGTCATCGAAGGCGCTGCGCAGCACCGTGAGCCGCAGGAGGACCTCCGAGGACCGACGACCGAAGCGGCGCCGCCGGAAGGAAGCGACCGATCAGCACCCTGTAGCGCTTGTGTAGTAGTCATATTCTGCTTGTTTGGGGAAAACAGCCGGATGGGCGCAGGGTAAAACTGGATAGTCGTGCTTCCGCTTACTTTCAGCAGTGGTTTGGGGGTCGTGGAAATCGTCGGATTCGACTGGATCCGCTCCTTCCCGATGGGTTGGTTGGGTGGTTCGGATTTGGGTGGTTTGGTTGGGTGCTTTGGTGGGCTGGTTTGGTTGGATGGCTTGGATTGGTGGCGTGGATTTGGTGGTTTGGTTGGGTTGGATTTGGTGGTTTGGTTGGTTGGGTTGGATTTTGGTGGTTGGGTGGCTTTTTGTTTCTCTACCAACCAGGGTGTCAAATGAGTGGTGATTTGGTTTGGTTGGGGGTGGCTTCATTTACCTAGAAAAGCCAGGGGTTCAAGTCCCCAATTCAATTCAAAAGCACGGGCTTGCCTGATTAAAAAAAAAGCAATCAAACAAAGACATGTCCTTCGGTTGGAAGCATGGGCTTGTTGAACGAACGGATACAAGGCAGGGGAGCAGGGTGGGGGGCGGGGGCATGGACACCTTCATCGAATGCCCCTTTGCTGGTTGCAAAATATACCCGGGTTCCCCCAATTCTGTTCGAGCCTGCCCCACCAAGGGAAAACGGAATTCCACATCGAAATCCAAAGCATCCCTCGTGCGCACTGAGACTTGGCCTCACAGCGCATTGACACGCAAAAGTCTGACCTGCAAAAGGTGCAAAAAAGGAACACGGGGGGCAAGCCGTCCTGTTATTGCGAAGGCCGTGGTTTGTAGGCAACCTGAGTCTGAATGCGCAAGCTCGGACTGTCTTTCAAGTTGTCCATTTCATGTATTCTCCATGGGATCCCTACCTCACTTCCACTTCAAATCTCTATTTCAAACCCTCTTTGGCCTGCTGAATCCAGATCGATATAGAACCCACAAAAAAACATTCTTTGCGGGGGAGACTCCTTTCAGGGGCCCTGCCTTTTGGGCTCCATGCTAAATCGAAGGTAGCTCGAGGTAAATCCCCCGTGGCGCACGGGTTTCGCCTCCTCCCGCGCATCGATGGCTCTGATGACTTGCTGGACCTCGGGCGCGTTCGCGCGCGCTGCCTCGACAACTTGGATGTTCAGCCCACTTAGCACCAGTCAGTACCCTGCCGAAGCAGCTCGGCGACATGTGCAGGTGGCGAAGGTAGAATCGTCATGGTCGGCTTAGGGCCATCGAACAACTCATCAGGGAAAACCAAGAGTGGGCTTCTAGATCTGCCGCATTAAGGCGAAAGCGACATTCCATTTTTCCCCCACCCCATGCCGTGGCACAAGCTAGGATGTCCACAAGGTTGGGATGTTTGTCAATATAATGGCGTTGTCTGCTTGGTGGACTGGTGAATTCCATGTGGCATGATGCAAAAGGGAATTAACACAGCCATAAGAGAACCCTTAGTTGCAAATAAGGTTGGCTGGGTGTTCCTAAACAGGACCTCCAAAAGCAACACGCGCAGAGCTTCAGTGGTCATGGGAAAAACGAGTCCATCTGTGTTTGATTTGTCTTTGAAAGCCCTCACCCCTCAAAAAAGGAAAAAAGCAGAAACAAAAACAGTGGTCTGTAAAGCTCTGTCCTTCCAGTTTCCTTCGGAAGCACGGCATGTACATCTGATCCCCGGGGATCGATCCAAATGTCAGCCCACAACTTCAAGGCGCTGTTCGCTTGGGCACATGGAAAGTCAACTTATGGTACCACAGTGGTTGATTTCCACAAATACCCCCCCAAAAAAAAAGGCCACCAAAGCTATCTCTACTTACAACCTGTTTGCACACCTGGCTCCAATGAAAACATGCCGTTGCCATGATCTAACGCCCACGCTGCCAACCCAAAGCCCCCTTTCAGCATAGCTGCTAAAGCTCGGCCCTTGGCCAATGCCTGCGCCTGAAGACGCAGGGCCCAACTCTGAACCCGAGCAGATTGGCCAAAGCAATTCAAAGCGGTTGCTTGCCAGAAAACAAGTCCTTCCAAAAAAAGAAGTTTTGAAGTCCAGGAACTCAGGAAGTGAGAGTACAAACAAAATCACTTGCAGATTTCCGTCAGAACTCCGTTTCATATACTTGTTCAACCTCAAAGGCATGTGAGCTAAGAGTCTTCGTCGTATTTAGTCAGCCCACAGATTAGGACATAAATTCGGAGACCCCATCAACAAACACAAAGCAACAAGGTGCCAAGCAAAAAGTAAGTGTGTTGTAGTTGATTTGTAGAGGACGCCTCCCCAACAAAATATGGAAACAGGGCACCACTGCAGGTCAGTGGTTCTGCAGCCAAAGGTCTCTTGAAGCCAAGAGACATTTCAATTCCTGTACCTTCGAAGGTTGAGGAGAACCGTGTTGACAAGTGGCAACCAATGCCCCTGCCGAAACGCATGAGGGTTGTCAATATTATTGGTCCTGTTTGGTATGCTCTGCAAAATAAAGCTCAAGGCGGCACCAGGGTCCAAAAAGGGGCCACATGTTTGACAAGCCAAGTGATTCTCTCGTGTTGGAACAAAATTCTGGGCCTCAGGTTGCTTGTGGCCCAACCAGTTGCCCACTGAATCAGCAAAGACGGTTCCATGCCCAACATTAGAGTTCATGCACTGCCCCTAAAAAGGCCCCCCCCCCCCAAACAAGGGCCCATAAATACCTGGGTTCTACGTAGGGAGGCGGCAAACATAAGACCCTGAAAGCAAACACACATGTCCCGAACAAATGCTAACCGGAAACTCAAAACTCAACAGCACTTAGCAAAATTGTAAGAACCCCGAAAGGAGACTCCGCTACAAAGGAAAACATCCCGCTTTTCATTGCGACCACGGCAAACCCCACCTGCTAGAACTCCTGGGTTGGCTCAGCGATGCTCAGAGCAAGCAAACAACTGGGACCCTCGCAGTGTATATGATGAAGGGCTCAATTACTTCTGATACTGGGCGTACCTTTAAACCCACAATGTTTAGGGAGATTTTGAGGACGTGGAGTATGAATTCGCTTACCCTCCTACCTAGCATGAAACGTGACTGGAAGTTCCTGGAAACCATGTTCCTCTTAAAGGGAAGCACTTAGGCATGTCGGAGCCCCATAAAGAAAAGGAGGTTTCCCTTTTGGTGTCCCTGAAAACCCACCTGAAAAGAGTACCCTGGGCGCTCCCCTCAACAAAAAACACACTTGGTGCTTGGATCCAGAACGACTCTTTCGCGCCTCCTGGATCAGCACTTCAGGCCGGTAGTGTCCGGAGCAGTACCGCTTCAAGTAAAGCTGCCTGGTGGATCAACCCGAAGTCAGGAAGTGGGCTACTTGGACATCTTCTCTTGTGACTCTGAGAAATCTGTGCTCTGACGTAGAATTGTGTATTGCTCGGAATCATCGTTTTGACGCTTGAGCGTCTTTTCTGCTGACTTTGAATCCTGTGTTTTTGGCACTAGCTCCTGATAAGCGTGGCTAACTCCGTTCAAGCAAGGTGCAGGACTGGACACACTGGCATTGAACCCAGGGACTTCCACATGCGAAGCACCACCACACCATGTGCCCCCACTGTTGCTGCCCGAAGTTTAGGTTGAAGCTGGCATGTGGCCAGAAACAGCGCGCCGCTACTTGGATCGTCAACCCATGACAGGTAAGCAGCTTTAAGGTTGACCAAACACGAAGTGTGCAAAGCACAACGCATCGTCTCACTTGCACGGGTGAAAGACCCGATTGGCAGTTTGGATCGTCGGCCCCCGACCAGTTTGTTCGTTGTGTCGAGGCTTTCTGCTATTCTGTGCAAAGGATCTGCGAGGCAAGCGTGTTGTTCAGCTACGACTGGGTGGGCCAAAATGAACTGGACGGTTCCCCCCTTTTGGCAATATGCCAATAAGCTGCAAGCATTCTACTTTCAGCAGCAGGGCAAGAATCCAAACTATCCAGCCACAAAGCACATCATGTTGTGGCTGGTGTCTTCTAGCATTTCCCACGGGAACTGTCTCAAGATACGAAATCTATTTTCCAAAATGTTCAGCACCCCAGAAGAACAATGTGGTATTGTGGGCCATTCTTAGAATGTGTCGCAACCCTTCCACCAGGCATTGCCAGAACACAAACTCCTCTTCGTCTAATGGGGCCAAGTCGGTTGAGACAAGACACATGTTCGCTATTCCAACCCCAAGATCCGGCTGGCTTTTCACAGGTTCCCACCGGTTTGGAGGTTCACCGGCCCAACCAAGGCTTCAGCAGCCTTCCTGAACTGCGGCCAATACCAATTGACTTGACTGTTGGTTATATACCACAGCTATCAAGGTTTGTTTGGGCCGCAATCCCTATTTAGCCAGGTAGTCGTCCTATTTGCCAATGAGGGCGTGGGGCACATGTTTGGGATCCGAAGGGACGGGCAAAATAAGCCAGCGGCACTCTGTTGCAACGAGCCCTGGCGGGCAGTTCAGGGGGCAATGCCGCAAAGCCAGCGGCCGTGGGAGCAAAAACGGGGCATCCGGTTTTGGTTGGTAGGCTTGAAAAGGGAAACCCTCCCCAAACAAAGAAGGAAAAGGAAAACAGGGCACCACGGGGCCAACTGGGGCCAGTGGCACGGAAGTTGGAACCCGAGCCGCCTGTGGAAGTCCGGGATGGCCCAGCTGTCCCAAAGCTTCTGAAGCTTCTCTGTAAGCCTCGGCTGACACCGAATCACCCCAAATGCCACTCAACCAAAATCCAAAAAAGAAGAAAAGCCACCACATATCATTGGATCCCCCTTCGAAACCCAAATTTTAGCTGCCTTTCTTTGGGAGCGACTGCCCCATACAGCAGCGTTGCCGACCAGTACCCAAGGCGCTCTGCAACACGATCAGCCGGCACGGCCTCAGCTCGATGCTCTCTGCGCTTCTCGCGCTTCGGGAAAGCCCTTGGACACTCGCTTTGGGCAGAGAGAAAAAAGCAAACACACACACGCACAGGTACCAATCGGGGTTCAATCCGAGGGTTCAAAATGTGAGTTCATACATGAAGCCATTGACCACCGCGATAGGTTTGGCTTCGTTGCTCGAGGCTTGGCTGGGCTGACTGCAGCTTCGCCCATGTTTCAATCATGCCTGGACCAGGCTTAGACCCCCTGCATTGTCTGTTGCTTGCTGTTCAACGGGGAATTGACAAGAAACCACGAGGGAACTCAAGTAACAACTGCACCCTTCCGACAAGCAAGCCCTCCGGTCAGCTTCCATGATTGTTGGAGGCTGTTATCAAAGAAGCATCCATCCCATTTTGGCTGCCTCCTCTATGTTCCCAGGAGCACTTAGCGACGGCTTGCCTTTTGGGGGGACCACGTCCACTTCCAGCAGTCAGAGCGGGGGTAGTTTGACAATTTCTGCTTGGCATCGGCCACATGAACCCCCAAAAAGGAGCTTCTGTACGCTAAGGTGCTCTTCCCCCATGAGTTTAATGGGACAGCCACTTATTTGTAAGGTGTCATTGGGGCTATGTGTGTTCCTTCGGTGCAATGGGGCCCTGAGGTCACCCCAAGGACCGGCCAAGCGCAAAGGTCTTGTTGGGTTCCGTGTCAGCACCCACGACTCGTGGCTTGCACTGCTGCCGGCCAAAGCGAGCGGCGATTTGCCGGGTCATCCTGTCCTGACGCCGGGCGATATGCCCGTCCTTGGGCCCATGGTGGGTCTCAAAGGGTCCTTGTGTGTGTGTGTCTGAGCTATTGTCCCCGGGGGAGGGGGGAGGCAAAGGTCTGTACACGTTTTCTGTAGTTCGGGAGGGTGCTGAACCTAACACTGGGCTGAGGTGTTCAAACGTACATTCATCAAATACAACAAAGTGCGCGGATTCTTCCACAGCAGGAGGGGTGGTCATGGAATTGTGACAACTCACCTGCACAATGTACTAGCCTCAAAATTGAAATAGCGCTCAAGCAGCGCGAAAAAACATGGCAGGAACAGTTCGCGGCATTCTTTGGTTCCTCAGATTGAGCTAGAGGTGTGTTTGGGATCTGTTGCAAGCTTCATCGCGGGATAGGACCTTGATAAGCCCTTCTGGCACCAACGGCCACGAACACCGGCAAAGTATCCCCGAATGACCTTGAATGGGTGTCTATTGAAGCGAGCCAGAGCAACAAACAAAGGACAGAAATCAGCCGGACCAGGGCTGTGGGAAATGGAACCCACTTCTGTGATACAAAAAAAATGGCCGAACCCCAAAGACATTTTCCCCCCCATAACAGGGGTTTCCCAAAAGTATCACAGTGGTATCGGATGAACCCCTTGTGATCAACCACAACCTCCGAGGCTTCAGGTCCAGACTCTGAGGCTCAACCTCCGACGCAAGAAAATCAGCGCTGGATCCCCCAAAAAAAACTTCAGCACTGGGTGGCAACTCCAGAGTCCCGAGGTCGCCAAGAGATGTTGCCCAGTTGTCCATGCGATCAACCATCTGTGCTTGCCTAGAAATGCAAGGATACTGAGACTTCTCATCCAGAATTAGAAACATTGTAACATTGGGACTTAGGCTCTCCTTCAAAATGCATCAACTACTGAACCCTTCAATTTTGCCACCTGTATCCTTTCATATGGCCAGTACTGAAACTCCTGTGGCTCATAGTCCTTGCTGCCTTACTCGGAATCCTCGCAATCGTCGGACATCCCTTCCTTTCCCATGACCCGTGGCCTCAAGAAAGGCGGCCTTTTGACCATGGTGTCTTTTCTGGGGGAACCCCCGGTTGGTTTAAAGGGAGCCAAAACACAAAAACACCTAATTCAATCCGTGGATCCGCCAGAAAAAGACACACCCATATGGACCTGCACCCCTGTATAACCAATTCCCGTTTGCCATCCCTTTTCAGCCGCGCCTGTGCGCATGGCAGGCGCCCCACGATTTCAGGGCTGCCGTCCAGCTTGAAGGCGAACGCGCACAGGCCGCGGCGCGAGCACTTGGGCGAACACATCCCAGGGGGTCCGCCTTAAGGGGGGCAAGGGGTTCTGAAATTTGATGTTGCGAGCCTTCCACTGAACAGATAGGCTCTGGCAACTTGTGACTCCCATCTTCGATGGTCTCATGTTAGGTAAGCAGGTTGTGAGCGTGATGACATTTGTTCACCAATACCTGTTCCCATAGCCTTGACAGCCAGCCAGGCTCTTCCGTTTCACCCGATCTGCCGATGTGCTGGTAAGAAATCGACTTCTCAACACGTGGCGGAAATGCGGGCAAGAAGAAACCCTCTTAAACCACGCCTTCAAGGGGAAGGAGGGAAGGAAACAAAAAGAGAAAGTTGGCGACAAAGAGAACAAGACACACAAGCAGGATAAAGAGACGGATAAAGACAAACATAAATAGACATGTAAAGATAAACATAGAATCGGAAAACAAAACAACAAGGAACGATAGGGTAGAAGAGATGGAAAAGGGAAGGGAGCTAATACAACAAAACCTCACAGGACATGGCTGAATCGCCAACGTAAGCACACCAGTCTTCCAAAGGCCAGGCACTTCAGACTTGCCAGGTCAATACAAGATCAACACTTGGTAGCAAAGAAGTGTACCCCAAGCAAACACATGTAAACACCCAACAGAGCAGGTGCAGCGGAGTGTGGGATCGGTGAGAATCATATTTCAAGCCGTGCGTCAAGGTGAGAACCAAGCAACCCCAACCCAAAGGCCATATTTCGGAACTTCAAACATCACCCCAAAAGGAGACTCGCTTCAAATGACCCCCAACACGTGATGTTCAAACAATCCCAGCAGGAAACAACTGGGAGCCCTGACGGCTCAAAGCCCAAGCCCGGACCCCATCCGGTCCCAGGCAGGCTCACCGGCACTTCCACACCTGAGCTCACGCTTCAAGAACTCTGGGTTTCTGGGCGGGGGTCGGTTAGGGGCCACATACCTCCCCCCCCTCTCTGCAATTGAGTCGACATCGAACTGTGATCCCCATCCAGCCACCTTAGAGCTGAAATCCTAGGTTGACATGGAACCACGCAACACGCACGAATGTTGACACTCTTTTTAGGTTCTATGTTCATCTGCAAAGTGTGGCCCTGGGCTTATCCACATGCCTAGGATTTCTGCAAATAGCGGACGCCGCCTTGGATGGTGCTCCCGGCAAATCACAATCAAGCCGGTGGATCGCTTGCTGGTTGAGGGTTGCCTCACCCGGATCAGAAACCCCCCCACCGATGGATGTGCACACACTGATGGAAAGGGTTTGAAAGCATGAAGCCATCACTCTGGACTTGCGGTCTCAAGTCCGAGGATTGTAGCCATCCTGATCCATGGAACAGTTGCGCTCGCATGCAGGTCCCACCAGACAAGCCTGCATAGCCTGCTGCTTCATAAAGAGCAAAATGGAGAAACAAAACAGCGACACTCGCAGTGGAATTAATCTGCATGTGCCCAAAGCAAACACGACAAAGCATATCTTGAGTTATCTAAAGGGTTGTGCCTCACATCTTGCTTCACATGCATGCGTCATGCAAATCGAACACTTCCCAAAAGGCATTGTATGTCTGACCAGGCTGCATTTGGGCAACGCAATTTATGAAATGGAAAGTATTGCCCCTTCGCCTACCTCCCACTCCCACAAACACACAGGCTTGGTTTATTTAAACTGCGTCACACAAAAATCAATTTGTAAGCGATGCCAACAAAAAAGAGAGACTTCTTTGAGCATCATGGTGAACATGAACATGCCTGCACAGGATACATGTGTTCCGTCCACAAGCCCATGCGCTCCATCAATGGGACTTATCAACCCGCAGGTGGTCAGGCGCACAGGCGCCCAACCACACCATCGCAATTTTGTTTGCCCCTGCTTGATTCTCGCTGGTACGGCAAAGCTATCGTAAATGTTACGCCGCAGACGGCCCTCTAAGCGCGAACTCCCTGGCCATGCATGTGTAAAGGCTGTTTGGGTTGGCCGCGCTGAAGGATTTGCCAATCCGGAAAATCCACGATCCCTGGCACAATGCGATGTGAAGTGTGAAGAACTCCTCTTTTGGGGCCCCAAGTCCCAAACCCAAAAGGTAAACCCAGCAAAAGGGTCATAGCCAAAGGAGTCAGTCAGAGCTACGTGCGAATCGAGCCCTCCATCAGTGGCGGTTCGGAAATATTGCATCTCCAGAATGCAGGTCGTGGAGCAATGATTTAGTTGGGTGAACCTACCGGATGCCAACTTCCAAGCATGCCTGAAGGCGCGCTTTGCCAAACCACCACGCGGGTCGCTGTTCAATTGGCGCAGTGAAACTAACTGCTCAGCCTGGCGTGCTGGGGCTAGCCTGGCAGTCACGTCTCCCTATACGCAGACATATTTACCATGTTTCCCGAAAAGACATGGTGTGCGGGAAATTTGGGTTATCCACTCAGGTCCTCTCAAAACCAACTGTACACTACACAAATCTTCGGTTGCTCATAATCGTTGCAACTCGCCATCCGTCGGCTGAGGCGCGTGGGCAGGCGCAACGTTTCATGGAGGTTCATCTGGGTGTGTCTCAGAAATTGAATAGGGCTCCCAAGGCTTGGTTGCTGTTGACCCCGCTTGCAAACAGTTTGTTTAACTTTTTGGGGGTTTAGTGGACAACCCCTTTATTTTCCAAAAAAAGTTAAAGTCTAAAGATCCAACCCAATAGGAATCAAGAAGATGGCTGGACTTCTTTCGGTTTCGCTTTCATTGCCCACGCAAAGGCGGCCCAGCATTTTGAGAAACTGCCAGCTGGCCGTTCCAGCGTTGCATTTGGAGGCATTGGGTGGAGAACAGCACAAACACCAAACTCGCCTGGCGTGCTAATGACCATTACACAGCCCCCCTCAACCGCTTACTCTGCGCCAACGAAGGCCTTAGTTCTGGCCCTCCAAAATCGCCAGGAAGTTGCAGCCGAGCACCAGGTCCTGGTGGATCGAAGTGCCATCAACCAATTTTTTTGCATGGTGGCTTGAGGGGAACATCACCCCAAAAGCAACATGTGTTCCCATCAGAATGACCTGTATGGTGGCTTGGAGACTGCTTGAAGGGAAGGGCACCCCTCAAATGCAACTGAGATTCGAGCTCAGTGCTAAACAACTTGCATATTCGGGCTGAGAGGGTTGGCCCGAAAATGGCCGAGCGGTTCACATCCGCCTCAAACGAACCGTCTTCCCACAAAAGGGTCTCAAGTCCATAAACTGAAGGCAGGGAATGGGGTTGCTGGACATACCTCAAATATAACCCACTTGCTTACCCTGACGTGGGTTGTCCTCAACACCGCCGAACGTCCTTCACCTCCTTGCCAAACTTGGTACTCAACAGGAAGCAATAACATACCTATCCTCGGTGTCCTGCTGGGAAGATGCAACTTGACTTTCTACTTTTGAGTTGAGCTCTCAGCAATCCATCTCATATAGCTAGCGTGAAAATGAAGAGCGCCGTTTTAGCATTAAACCCACACGAGGAGCACACATCTTGCCGACTTTTTTACGTCGCGTGGCCATTGTACTTGATGCTTGGCTTGTCTAAACAAAAGCAGAGGGCTTTTCTCGGCCGTAATGCAGGCCAATGTAACCCAATGCTGCTTCTTAAGTAGAACAACAATCACAGGCAGAAACAAGCTGAGTGATCAGCCTCTGCTGAAAAGCACGCCTTCAGGAAAGAAACCTGCCTAGGTAAGGCCAGGAAGATGCAACTCATCCCTGGTTATCTCGACTTAAGCGAACCCCCTACATTCATTTAGTACGGCCACTTGCATTTCTCCACTGCACGTAAGTGCCTGCTCTGCCACAATATAATTAAGGTGTGCGTATGATGCCAGCGGAGCCTTCACAAAACCACGCGCGCACAACAAAGGATCAAACATGAGCAGGCCAGCGGCGTTGCGAAATTGCGCATTTGGCAGTGACCGTGGTATAAAAAGAAAACCCGTTGTGGGGTTGACCCTTTTAGTGGGAAACCCACCAAACATAAAAGGGGACAAGGGTGCCACTGAAGAAATGGGACATCAAAAGGCAGTTTGCCCAGTCGAGGAGGCGATAGTGAAACTGTGTCCCTTTAAATTCCTTGGTTCTGAAAACTGGGGAATGGTTATACATCGAAACATAGGTCCTAAACATTCGCAGAAGTCTACAGCCACTATGAACAACTCGTTTTTCGGTGGTGATTGTGGTTGACGGAAAAACACTAACCAATCTGGGCAAATTAGTGCGACATTGACAAACTGGACATCCGGAAGCCCAGAAGAACGGCACCCTCATCATGGGCGAGCTCTTTTTTTTACTCGCAGCTGAGCTCTCATCAATCAGATTGAAATCAACAAAGCTCCATCCAACAAACCTTCTGCCTCATACCCCCACCCGGCCAGCTCGTTCTAACTTGTCCACACCCGCACCCCGACCCTGTCTGATTCGGAGCCATGGCGAATGAGCCGTTGCAGCCCAGGTGCCATGTGCACCCATGTGCACCATGGCGCCCTTGTCAGTCTGAATGAAAATTGGGCACCCTTTCCCACCTCCCCACCTCCCCACCTCACCTCTCCCCTCCCCGGCTCCCGGAGAGCTTGCCGCACCCGCTTGGCGCGGTTCCGCAGCAGTGCCGGCAACTTCACCGCCTGAAGCGGAAGTCCGAGCACAGCCAAATCAGGAAGACCCAGAAAGTGAGGCGTGCTTCTCCTTTGGACTCCTCTTCAAGAAGCTCAAGTAAAACGGCCTCAAAAGGCGATGTCTGTGCATGAAAATGACAGCTTCTTAATTTTTAGGGCCCACAAGTTGACTTCCTCCTTGTTTCCCCTTACCAACAAGGGGCAACTTAGCTTGGTTGACGTTGGAAGGGGAGCAACAAAATGTTTCTTAGCAGTTAAGTGGGGATTTCAACCACTAAACCACAACAAGCAAAAATGGGAAAAACAAAAAACTGTTTCCCAACAACGCCCATGTTAAGGGCACCATTGATATTCTCAGAACCCATCGCTCAAAATGACTCGCCGATCGCCGGTCTCCCGTCGCCCGGCGCCCTCCTTCACCGGGCGCGTGCCGAGACCAAAGAAGGGCGCCACGCACTCGGAGAGCAGCAGCAACACCTGGGCCCGTTGGATCCCTGAGTCCTGCGGTGTCTCTAAGGAGGCTACCCATGTTCAGCTTGGCTTGAAGGGACACATACAACGACAACCACACTGTTGTTTTTTTTGTTCTTTCTGTTTAACTTGCGTGGTATTTTTATTATTGTTTGCTTATTTGTTCTTTTTTTTTGGGGGGGTGTGGTGTTGCCGTTAGTTTGACACAACAGCAGCAAATGGGCTAGTCTTGGATCCCCTAAGGTACTGCTTTTCCCCTGGTCCCCTTGCAAAATGGACCGCCGTTTGTGTGCCATATCAAGTCGCTGGCTGGAACAAAGGCCGTGCGATAACCAAGGGATGGACAAGGAACATGGTCCAACAGCAGTTCTTCAAACAGTTCCGATGGTAATTATTCCCCCGTTCAGCCAAGGATTGCATTGCTGATGACCCCTATCCCGGCCACAGAAAAAGCAAGCGCCGATCAAAGCATCCCTCCTTTCACAAAAAATCGGCCACGCCTCGTTCGTGTATTCCTCCGGCTGCTCAAAACGTCGCTCCTGCGGAGATCCCTCAAGCCTGAGTGGAGACCCACGACAAGTCAATACTTGATTTAAAGTAATGTGATGGAATGTAATGCATGTTTAGAAATGTATATAACGTGATGAAAGGTCCGGCACCACCTCTCAGCCCTCAACTTGATGGTTGCCACACAAATGGTCTTCCCCAAAACTGTCACCAAGTCCAGGACCTTAGGGGGTGACTCCACGGCTCTCCTCGAGCTCGGCCAGGCATTCTCTCAGCTCCTGCAAGCACACATCTCACGCGCGACCGCTCCCCGGTGGCAACCTGTCCTCTCCGAAAAAGACATGAAACCGGTTTTTTAGTGGGGAACCCACCGACGAGAAAAAGGGTGCCACGGAACAACCTGGGAATCTTTGACCTTTGACTTCGGCGGGGCGTAACTCGTATATCATACTTGTTTTCCGACCAGCCTTACAAATTTGGTGTTCAGAAAAGTAGGCGACTCCTGCAAAAGGTCGGCTTAACTCCAATTGAAAGCCAGCTGCACTGGGGATTCTCCAAGCGGGACATGCCTGTTTCGTTCGCCGTTGGACGTCAAACAAACGGCATACAACCACGGAAACACACAACCGTTGGCAAACATCGGCGTTCATGATCGTCGACCATGGTTTAAGTTGGTGTGGAGGGCATTGAAGAAGGCAAGTCAAGCCTCATGTGTTGCCTTCGTTGGGCTGGTAAACTTAGATTGAAGACTTGATCTGGCGCAATGTTAACCCCTCCTCCCGGCAAAGGTTCTAGGAGACCTTTGCTTTCCTCCACAAGCTTCTCGAAGGGGATAAAATACGAAAATTGAGCCGGATGAATCAACAAGCTATGATCCATATGTGGTGTTCTACATTCTAAAAATTAAACGCGCTAACCATGCTAACCAACTATCTTAGCTTCTCGCAGGCCTCTAAGGCAATTGTAGCTAGCTGCTTTGTCCAAGCTCTATCCGGGTGCTTTGGGTGTCTGTAGGTGACCAGGAATCACCCATCGTGCAAAACCTAGAGCTAAGAAACCTGGGTTGTTTTTTACCCGGCGTGGCTTGCCTGGAGGCACTGGCTATAGCCTCCCTACACTTCCTGTGAAGGAAACTCGTTCAAATCGGCTTGAAAGGTGATTCTAGAAGCCACCAAGTGGTCCTTCGGGTCAAGTAGCCTGGGTTTGGGCTACTGCGTGTGCAAGAAAGTGTTTGACTTGTTGTTGATTTGGTGAGAGGGAGTACAACCAGTGAGCGGTTGGGCACAGCTCTTCTCCACCAACTAGCTATGAATCTAATAGGGGACCAACCTCTCAAGTTGGTGGACACTCCCGAATGTTGATGTCGGGCCCAACCAATGAACATTCATACCCACATGGGAGTGTCTTTCTTTGGGAGCACCCACCAAAACAATAACTGTCCATCTGGCTTCCCTTTGGAACCAAAACTGGGCGGGGGGGGGGGGTAGTTTATCCTCTAAAAAAAAGACACCTGATTTCCTGAGTGGAGTGGCCAAAAAAGAAGCAACACTTTTCCTTGGCCACTAAAACGGGCTTCCCAAATATCCTCCCACCGATTAACATGGAACCTGACGTTCGGGAATTGCTGGTTTGAGCAATGTTCCTTTCAAAGGGACCGGGTCCCGCACGTCAGGTTCCATGTGTTCACCCAAATGGTTGCTACAGCCACCAGACCAAAAGACAATGTTCCTCCTAAGGGGACCGGGTCCCGCACGTCAGGTTCCACGTTCGTTGGTGGGTAGCTTCAAGTCCATAAACGGTCTTCCACAAATACGCTCCCAACCTGGATTGATCCAGTCCATTTTGTTTTTGCGGCTAGAATGGTCGTCCGAACCACTTTTATAGAGCCTTTCAGCTCCAGGCGTGAGACTCCCAACGAGCCAGCCGGCCGGGCCTTCGAGGCGCCCAGAGAGGCCAAGATCACCTGGGTGGCGCCCTCGATGCCCAGGCGCGCGAACTCCGTGAGCTTGGAGATGCGGTCCACCTGGACCCGACCCGACCCCGGCCCTTGCCGGTGCCGGCCGGTGCCGGCCGGCTCCCGACCCAAGGTGCTTTCGGGAAGACAAAGAGGGACCCGCTATTTGTTGGTTTGTGTTTTCCATATTTTTTTGTTGATTTATGTTGTTTCAACACCAAGGGCGAGAAATATGTGCCAAGCACTTGTATTTTCATAACCAAGTTTGGATTTTTTAAGTACTACCCTGCCACCGAAATCCAAGTCTTGTGGCCTCACCCCAGCCGCCAGCCCCCCCCCCCCGGCGGAAACCCCGGCCGTCTCGGGGTTGGTGTCTTGGTCCTGGCTGAGGAAGCGCTCCGCTTCCGCCACCAGCCGCGGGTCCTGGCCGTTATAGCGCGCGTCACGCCCAGAGCAAAAGCCCAAAATCAAACACCCAGCCCTGCCCCCCCGCCCCTTGCTCAAATAAGAAGCAGGGTTTTCTTCAAAAATCGGACAACTTGAACAAAAACAGGGTCGACCGCTGGAAGTCAGAAAACTCCGAACAAGTCAGCCAAATCAGCCCTTTGGTTTGCTGAAAAAATTAACCAGCAACAACTCCACAAGACGAGGGAGCTGTTGGGGTTGTTTGTCTGCCCCCTTAAATATCACCCATGCGAAGCTCAAAATGGCAACCAAATGGTAATCTCTTCCCCCTATTAATGAATGACCCAATTAATAAACTAGACGACGAGTGGCCCGGAAGCATAGAGGCAAGTTGATGCAGGTGAGGTAACTCTCGCAAAGTTAGCATGAGGAGTTGGCAGGCGAAGCAATTCTCAAAAAGTTGGCATGAGAAGCTGGCAGGTTAAGTAACTCTCGAATAGTTGGCTGGCAAAGTTGGCGGGTGAAGTAATTCTCGCAAAGTTGACATGAGAAGTTGGCAGGCGAAGTAACTCAAGAGAAAAGTTGGCATGAGAAGTTGGCAGGTGAAATAACTCTCAAAGAGTTGGCATGAGAAGTTGGCAGGTGAAGTAACTCTCGAAAAGTTGGCGTGAGAAGCTGGCAGGTGAAGTAATTCTCGAAAAGTTGGCACGAGAAGATGGCGCGTGAAGTAACTCTCGAAAAGTTGGCGTGAGAAGCCGGCAGGTGAAGTAACTTTCGAAAGTTAGCATGAGAAGTTGGCAGGCGAAGTAATTCTCGAAAAGTTGGCGCGAGAAGTTGGCAGGCGAAGTAACTCTCGAAAAGTTGGCAGGCGATGTTGGCAGGTGAAGTACCTCTCGAAAAGTTGGCATGAGAAGCTGGCAGGTGAAGTAATTTTGCGAAAAGTTGCCACGAGAGGTTGGCAGATAAAGTATTTCTCGAAAAGTTGGCATGAGAAGTTGGCAGGTGAAGTAATTCTCGAAAAGTTGGCAGGTGAAGTTGCCACGAGAGGTTGGCAGGTAAAGTATTTCTCGAAAAGTTGGCATGAGAAGTTGGCAGGTAAAGTAATTCTCGAAAAGTTGGCATGAGAAGCTCGCAGGTGTAGTAACTCTCGAAAAGTTGGCATGATAAGCTCGCAGGTGAAGTAACTCCTCGAAAAGTTGGCACGAGAAGTTGGCAGGTGAAGTAACTCTCGAAAAGGTGGCATGAGAAGCTGGCAGGTGAAGTAATTCTCGAAGTTTCGGCATGAGAAACTGGCAGGTGAAGTAATTAACCCTCAAAAAGCTGGAGCGGCGGAGGCGCTCCGCGTGCTACATTTGCAATTTACAGTTGCGATTTTCCAGCAATTTGTATCTAAAAGTTGCGATTTTCCAGCCGGAGCTGCGGGAGCACGCTCCGCGTACTACGTCTGTACTTAAAAAGTGCGATTTTCCAGCCGGAGCTGCAGCAGCCTCCGCGTACTACGTCTGTACTTAAAAGTTGCGATTTTCCAGCCGGAGCTGCAGGAGCACGCTCCGCGTACTACGTTTGTACTTAAAAGCTGCGATTTTCAAGCCGGAGCTGCCGCGGACCAGGGGGGAATCGAACCCGGGACCGCGGGATTGCGAAAGCAGGCGCGCACACCACGAGACAACTTCCAAAAGCCGTTTCGCGAGCAAGAAAATCGCACGGCGCCACAGCGAGAGCGCTTCGACACGCACGATCTCCGCAGAGGGTTCATCGGGCTCAAGACAGATGCGCACGGCGCCACAGCGAGAGCGATCCGACACGCACGATCTCCGCAGAGGGCTCGCCGCGACCAAGACAAATTCGCACGGCGCCACAGCGAGAGCGCTTCGACACGCAGGATCTCCGCAGAGGGTTCGCCAAGGTCAAGACAAATTCGCACGGCGCCACAGCGAGAGCGCTTCGACACGCACGATCTCCGCAGAGGGTTCGCCAAGGTCAAGACAAATTCGCACGGCGCCACAGCGAGAGCGCTTCGACACGCACGATCTCCGCAGAGGGTTCGCCGCGTCAAGACAGATTCGCGCGGCGCCACAGCGAGAGCGCTTCGACACGCACGATCTCCGCAGAGGGTTCGCGGGCTCAAGACAAATTCGCACGGCGCCACAGCGAGAGCGCTTCGACACGCACGATCTCCGCAGAGGGTTCGCCAAGGTCAAGACAAATTCGCACGGCGCCACAGCGAGAGCGCTTCGACACGCACGATCTCCGCAGAGGGTTCGCCGCGCTCAAGACAAATTCGCACGGCGCCACAGCGAGAGCGCTTCGACACGCACGATCTCCGCAGAGGGTTCGCCGGCTCAAGACAAATTCGCACGGCGCCACAGCGAGAGCGCTTCGACACGCACGATCTCCGCAGAGGGGTGCGTTTCGTAAGCTCCCGTCGGGCCTACCCCCGCCATAAAAAGAAGAAGAATTAAGAGTCGAGAAGTGAAGGTAGAACAGAAAAGTTAGCTTGTGTTTTTAGGATAGTGAAGTAACACCCGACAAATTAGCTTGTGCTTTTAGTAGAATGAGATAACAGCCGAAAAGTTGACATGAGAAGTTGGCAGGTGAAGTAACTCTCAAAAAGTTGACATGAGAAGTAGGCAGGTGAAGTAACTCTCGACAAGTTGGCATGAGAAGTTGGCAGGTGAAGTAACTCTCGACAAGTTGGCATGAGAAGTTGGCAGGTGAAGTAACTCTCGACAAGTTGGCATGAGAAGTTGGCAGGTGAAGTTGGCAGCCGCTTTTAGAAGAAGAACCCTTCGCAATGCTTCCGGGAAAAATGGAAATCCGGGGCCCGGGACCAGATTTCCACTCCGCACAAATGATTTTGAATTGCGCCAATACTAAACCAATACTAAAGTCTTGGAATCCTTATTAGGGGGCACTGTTAACAAGCTTCCAGCCCCACTTTTAAGCTGCGACTGTCTCTCCCCGTACATGCTGGCTAACCTGCCTGGCTGCAAACAAACAACCAGTAAACTGAAAAAAAATGATACATAAAATGTCCGTATTAAACCGCTTACTCGCGGACCTTACAATTCAATCCAAATCCTCCAAATCCTATGCGAACCCTCACATTGTTGGAAAAGCAAAAAAACCAACCACAAAAACCCTGAATAAAAAAAATAATACATTGTTGGGAGGATTTATTTATATAATAGGGGAGGGGGGGGGGCGTATTTATTAATAGGGGGAAGAGATTAGTCTTTGAATCACCCAAGGAAACCACTAAGTTAAAGACATCCGGCTGGTGGCCCCCAACAAACTCAGGTTGCAGATGTTGAAACATCAGGACAAAAAGAAGGGCCCCTGCGAAAACGGCGCTCTAGGTTGGGTTTTCCTGGAAAACCAAAGAAACTCATTGATGTGTGTTGGAGGGAAGCCTCTCAAGAAACCCAACCAAATACCTCTTCGGTGATTCTTTCGAGCAAAAGGTCGATGGAAACCGCACAGACCGCAGGCAAACGTAGAAACCCCAAGCGCTTCCTCGTCCAGCTCTTCCTCCGGCTCGTTCTGCTCCGGTTCGGCCTGTCGAACCGGCGGTTGGGTCGAACCGTGTCGACAGGTGTATCAAGCCCGCCACGCGCTTTCGGGCCGATGCCCCTGGTTTCGGCGGCGTCGAGAGCCCAAACTTGTGGCGCGCTTGTGACTATGTCCCGCCAAATGCTGTGGTTCAACCCTGCGCTTCACAACACGTGGTTGGCTCTAGAAACCTAGAAACTGGGTTCGGTTCGAACAGGGCACTCCTGATAGACTAACAAACCCACCATGCAGAACGCACGAGCCATTGTCTATTGGATAGCGTTCCGTTGAATGGTCCATTGCATGAAACGCGTGTGAGTCAGGATGTCAATGATCATGCTCTAACTCTCCCAAACTGCTTCAATTGAATTCCATGCAAGTGCGCACTCATGCGCAAGTCACTATTCTGGGAGCATCTTATTTCCCCCCTTGGTTGGTGCAACAATGGGTATGAACATGTTCACAATCATATGATCCAAAACCAGGGCTCCATGTGCAGTCCAATCTAAAGTCATTTGCCCAGACTCGCTGCATGATGCTGTTGCTCAAAAAGCCTTCTTGCCGCGTCATGATCACCATGTGGTAAAAGTCCAGGCCCCTGAATGGCCGACAAATTCAATTGCCCCCCAAAAAATAGCCCTACAGGGGTCCCTAACCACTTGAGCGTGGGTTTGCCAATGCAAAGTCCAAACTGTGCCTTTGCCATCAAAATGGCCTTTTCGAGAAACAAAGAAAAGAAGCAAAAACAAAACTTTGACTTTGCCATCAAAATGCTTTTTCTTCGAGGCGCACGCTTTGTGTATGTTGATCCCACTGAACCCCTCAGCATATTGGTTTGGGGTAGTGGAAGCCACTCAAATGGAGAATCATTGCCGGTGTCTCCAATTCCGCCGCACCTTGGCCTCTTCTTCCGCCGCCCGGGCCTCTCGCGCCGCGGCGCGCCGCGCCTCAGCGTTCTGCTCGTCTGGTGGCGGCGCAATCCCAGGGGACACCAAGAGAAGTGCTCTCAGGTTCTGCTTCATATGATGGTGTAGAAACATATGGAATATGAAAAATCTGAAAAAAATGCAGTCCATCTTGAAATATATGAAATGTATGTCCGGAGACCCCAGATACATGTCTTACCTCTGGGACACCCCACCCGAGAAAAACAACATCGTGACAAGTACAACTAAACAAGTGAGGCAACTGCAATCTCGAGAAGCTTACTACCCTTGACCCATCATGTTCTGAGCGCGCCAAGATGGGGCTGGGTCTGGGTGGCACTGCGGTTTGGAACCATTCCCAGTAACTTGACAACGGCGCGAAAGGATCCTGTGAAGTACCTGGACATCAAAGGCTCCTCCCTAGGTCATAAGACATGAATCGCGCCCTGAACACCAAACAGCAAGAGGTTGATGCGAGCATCGCCGCGAGCACAAGGGAATCCGTGAGCTAACGTCATTGGCAATTGGGAACCCCCAGCCAACCCGCACAACCTAACCCCTAACTCCAGCCCCTCCAACCCACCAAGCCAAAACGGGATTTGAAGCAGCCTGGCATCCTTGATCCCACCTGAGGATCTGCCCCAATCCCAGCAGCGCAGCTCCGTTTCGTGCCAAGAGGCGAACTGTTCCTCGATGGTCTCCTCTTCTTTGGCTTGCTCTGCTCTCAGCTGCTGCTCTCTTTCTCTTTCCTCCTGAAGTCGCAAAACAGAAAGCGAAGGGCTGGTGGGCAAAGTGCAGCACAATGCTGAATTAGACCCCGCCTTGGACCGCGCCCACCCAGCCAACAAGGACAACTTGGGTTCTGTTTCACCAACCGAACTCCAAGAGAGGTCGACCTTCATCAGGAGCGAATTCGGTTGCGGCCGCGACGTCTTTTAAGCCCAGAAAGCATGACCCACTTCCAAAACCAGCCAAACCCCTCCCCCAAAACACACTGGGGGAGGGCGCCATTGCCCAGGAAAGGGAAGCCCCCCATTCATAAGCCGCTTATGGGTGACGTTCAACGGCAACTGGGGCGTGGGTCTGCTTCCTTTCCGTGTGTTCTTCGTTTCAGGGATCATTAAAAATGGCCTGTCCCAAACAAGGGAACAAATACTTGGATGCTTGGATGGTAAGCCACGTCAGTAGGCTATATCCACTGCACCTCCACCAACTCGAGTTGCCTCTCATAAACAGCGAGCTGGATCCTGGAGTTGCTTAATCCTTCCCATTCATTCCCATTGATGTCAACCCCGGACTAATCAAAGGAGGTGCCCCCCCAAAGGCCAAGGATCCCCACTTAGATTCGACATGCCCTCAATTCATCAACCAGAGGCTGATGCATCCTGAATTCAAGCAATGGGTTCCCCATCTACAAGAACCAGGGATTGCTTTGTTCCAATCGAAACCAAATTTGAAACAACCTGCAATTAGAGCATCCAGAAACAGCTCGCTCATGGCTCGCTCCTTCTGCCGCAGCTCTCTCAAGCGCCGCCGCTCCTCCCTCTCCCGCTCCTGCGCTTCCGCCCGATGCAGGGCTGCCCCCGCTAGCCGTAGCAAAACAGTGTCAATCTTGAATGGGTCGCCCCCGCCCGGCACAAGCAGTCAGTTGCAAGTGGGAATCTCCTCGCAAATGGCTGGCAGGCTGGCAAGCGTACATCTCCAACCATTGTCCCCAAACAGCTCATACTCGAAGGAAAAAGAAGACTTCACATCCAAATGTTCGACTCTCCCCCATTGTGGATGATGGTTTGCCGCCTTACAGGGTCCCAAAGAAGGCTATAATTTTGTCAATGGCTTCAAATGGGGAACGTCTCCCCCTTTGACTTGACATGGGTTCCAAATTCATCTGCAGGGGAGCTGCAAACTTTTTGGACCCTCGGCGTTGCTCTGAGCCTCTAAATGGGGATCAACAACTGAAGGGTAGAAGATTAGGATTTGGTTTCCCTGCACCAAGGATGTCCAGGCCATTGGAGACGCCATAGAGAAAAGCTGAAATCTCAGTTGGCACCTACTTCCCACTCCCAGCGCCTGGGAAACCAAATGAAGTATGGCGGTGTCTCACCCCCTTCACAGTGGGGAAACTCACCTTCGGGACCAAAAGGCGAACTATATGGGTACCTCTATTGTTGAGGTATTTGGAAACCAAGAACAAAAACACAATTTGAGAGGGGAGGGGGGGGGGTCCCTGAAAAAAGACACACACACACAGCATATATGTCTAGGGGTAACTTCCCCATTCTTTCCAGGGATCCTTCTTTCCAGAAAACCACCAAAAACCCCCGGAATGGCTGGTTTTAAAAGAACAATGGCTGAAAAGAATGGACAAGGAATCAACCCTTAGAATGGGGATCTCTGCAGCCGCCCGAGGCCTGGCGCTCTCTTCTCTCTTGCCGCAGCTCTGGGCTGTGCCGCGTCTCCGTGGGTCGCATGCCTGCGAGGTTTACTGAGCTCACATCCGGTCACCGGACGTGTCTTAGGGAACCTCCGTAACTTGGTTGACGTTGGAAGGGGAGCAACAAATTCAAATCTTAGCAGTTAAGTGGAGATGTCCCACTAAACCACAATAAGCAAAAATGTAAAATGTTTCCCAACAGCAACCATGCGTAAGCCTCTGGCACTACACCCTGGAATGGTACTGGGAACTTGCTGCGTCTTGTGCTATTGCCAGATTGTTCCAGAAAAAAACTGATGCCCAAACACCGAAGACCAGGTCAAACCTTTTTTGGTTTGTTGATCAATTTAAAGGCAGAACCTGAAAGAAACAGGAGAAAGGGGACTTCCCCTTCTCCTTCAGTTGCTTTGTGCATCTGTGAGCTTCAACCAGGAGACATGGGCAAACATTGAAGAACTGTTCTGCCCAGTTACCAGTTGGAAAAGCGTGGCCAGTCCGTCGGCTCATCCTTTGCCTCGGGAAAAGTGAACCATCTCCTTGTGGCAACGCGTTCTGATGCTGGCACAACGTACGAATGCCCGAAAGATTGCAAGAGAGCAAAGACCCCCCACCAGCTTAGCGCTGTTGAGCGGCTGACAATGTGCCCATGTTTTCCGGCATGGTTTTGCCTAGCGCGGCTCGCGTCCACCGGGATGCACCAACTCCGACCGACCAAAGGACCCTGCCTGAGGCCCACATGGCGTCGAAGACCGCCTCCTGCGCCAGCTGGAGCGGGGTCTTGCGCCGGTACCGCTTCTCCTGGTCGCACGTTGGGCGACTTTGGCAGCATTTGGCCATGGGTCAAAACCCCCTACCCCCAGTGAACATCCCAATCCCCACTAAAATAGACCAAAATGGGTGGAGCACCTCCCCCAATATGGTACCATTGGTTTTGACCCACAGCGATTTGGGGGGGGGGGGGCAAGAAATCGGGGGACCCCTAAAATGTTTTTGTTTAGCTCTCTTTGGGCTTTCCTCTGAAGATGGCTGGCATTCTGTTGGCTTCCCTGTACAGTCTGTACAGTAAGGTCAGACAGGATGAACGCGGGGGTTGTTCAAGGGGATCGAAACTGACCTGCCCAGATAACGAAAGGCCAGAACAAGCTTGAAGCTTTTGGGAATGAACAAAACCGCTGAATCACATACCCAACAAAAAAGTTAAACATGCAAATGTCACAGAACTGAGTCACACAGTAGAAATCCGGTATTCAAGGATTGCTGGCGGTCAATGACCGAACTCACAAACTCGAAGAAACAAACGTGCCAAACAAAGACAGCGGTCTAGGTAGGTGTTCTACAACCACAAGCATGCCACCAAACAAGCCAAAACATACGTAAAGCAACAGCCGCCCTACATCTTTCCACCTTTTTGTTGTGGCCCACGACGGGAATGTCACTTGCAGCAGGATTGTGGGTATTTTTTGGCGGTTTCCAGGAACAGGCATTCGTACAGGGCCAATGACCCGTGACCTTGGCTTCCCTCTCCCTAGCAGGCCAAAAGTAAGAATGAAGAACTGGGCAACTGGATGCAGCCTTAGCCAAATCGAAACGACCATCAGTTGACCGCCCACCGTGAGCTGTCTCTTGGTTTTGCAGTTGGATCCAAACACGACGGCCTGCGAACAAGCAACAATCCCAGTTGCTCATCGACCCGGACAAATAAAGGAAACTCTTGCCTGGAACCAACCATTGTTTGACATCGCGCGGAGAAATCACAAAACAAACAAGGCACCGAAATGTGCCACTGAAAAACTGGGCAGTTGGAGCAAGCCAGCGGAAATTTGTTCGCTTCATAGGGCTTCATGGGGCTTGAAGGTGCCCCTATGCGACTCGCAACCACGGCTCGAAGTTTCCCACTTCCAATCAGAAGAATGCGTCACAGTTGAACGCAGGAGCACCAAATTCGGAATGATTCCGAGAAGGCATTGAACACGTCGTGAAGATCAGTGAGCCCTGTTTGACACAACCATGCCCAAAAACCAGCGAGTTCCTGCGAAATGGTGAAGCAGCCTGTTGCCGAAACAACGGCATGGCACCTTCACATTGTGTTGCTGTTCTCGCTCGATGGCAAGCATATCTTGGAAAGCATTAGGGCAAGTGTCACAAAGGCGGCCCCCAAACATGTGCAGCAAATGTTGGCGTTCCCCTTGGTGTTCCTTTCACAAACGCACTCACACACACACATTCACAAACTTGCTGCATGGACATCTGTTAGTGTCTCGCTTGCTGACAAGGACCGGGAAAGGCTCGCCTTTTGGAAACTTCACTAAATATTGTGGATAAAAGCTCGGCTTTGGGCAAGTGAGGTGTTAAACCGAACGGCAACATCGGCAACCCTTTTCTCGCCTTGCCTTGGGCGGAGCTTCTTCTACTTCCTCCGCTGGGGCCTCTTCCACGTGTTGCTTGCCAGAGCCGTCGCAGAACATGCACGCTGTCTTGCTCACCTCGGCAAGTTCTGGGCAAAACGAATAAACCCAAAGTTCCCAGACCTCTGCATGCTTGGCTACACTCATGTTGGGATGCCGCAACTGTGGGTTCCAGCACTGGTTGCACACTTGTAGCACTGCTGCAGCGCTTTCGGAGGGAATGTGCAGGCGGGGCATCAAAACCCAATCCACCGAACGACTTTGCCCCCCCCCCCCCCCCCGCGGCCATGGCGGCATTCAACTCTGATTGGCTGCAAGCTTGAGCAAGCAAACCAACCAATCACCTATGGACGAATGTGGGTATCTGTCAAAATAGGGGAACCCCAAAATGGCGGTGGTCTTCTTGGTTTCCCTTTAAACCAAACTGAAAAGGGCACCCTCAAGAAACATCGCCCAGGTGCGGCACCATGCTTGCTACGGTACCTTATGGAAGCAGTTTGATACTGAGCTATCCAAGGTTGTCTTTGGGTCTTTGCCAGGCGGGGGGGTGGGGTCTGATGAATCCGATTAAAATGAAGTGGATCCTATGTCTGTCCTCCCTCGTCTTTCACAGAGTGAAGAGCGGACCCTGCTGTTTGGGAGCCCAAGGCTTGCTATGTCCTCCGGTTCCCTTGCCGTGGCCGCTTCAGGAATGCCACCGAAACAACATGGCTGGTGGGAGAAAGGTAAGCAACACCAGTTGGTGTCGTATTGAAAACCCCAGAAAAAGTCAAATGATCCCCGTCCGGAGAACGCGTCACCCGTGCCGAGATGCCGCATTCATCCCGGTGCCGTGGCAGAAAGTACAGTCAGGAACCACTGCTTCCTCCTTCTTCTTGGACTTGCTGTCCTTACTCTGCGAATGAATGGAAGAAGCCCTAACAGTTTTGTTGGTTCCACGTTCGCCTGGGGTCCGAGGGCGACTGAGCTTGAACCCAAGAGCCTCAGCCACATGAAGACCTTTGAAACATTCAGTCTCTTCAGTATCAAGCAGTCAATTAAGCCAGGGAGAACAAGATGTTGCGCCGGCACACATACATTGAGCCATGCCATCATGTTTATGTCGTGAGCACCGCCCGCACAGTGACGATTGCTGGAAGAAGCCTCATAGTGACGAATTCTAGTGTTGCCTGACGACTCTGAAAATCACAAATTGTTCAGCTTAGGCGCATGAATTAGCAAATGCATACTACCGCAAAAGGACATGAACAGACTCTCGCACACGTTTCCCATGTACAGGTTTGGCCCCACCAACTGGCCAGGTCTGCATAAGCTTGTCGAGAGAATCCCCACTTCCCCGCCCCTTCGGGTTCCCAACAAACGAGGACTTTCACAGGGGCGGGGGGGGGCTGGAAATCATCTGACATTGTTGCCGTTTTTTCTACTCGAAGCAAGGGCACACCCAGTCAGCGTCATTTTGGCAGCTCAAACACGAGTCCTGGAGACGTTGTTTGACACCAAAAGCTTTGATTCCTTGGAATCTGGAAATTTGAGGCCCTGATGCCAAATTTTGCGGCTTCTGGAAAACAAAAGCATGAAGCCAGGGAAGCGAAAACCAGCATTTTCCCCTAGCCTGCTGATGGATTCCCGAGAAAAAACAAATAACCCCAGCCCTTGCTCCTGGGCTTTTGGTGGATGTCCGAAACAGAAAGGAACCTTGGAACGCCCAAGAAAAGTGACCGACCCGAGCATCTTCCTCATCCGTCTCCGTCAGCTCCTCGGTGACGTCCTGCAAGCAACCGAAACCAGCAACACAAAAAGCATGGTTGGGACAACTGTTTCCTGTGATGCCAAAGTAGGAAATCCCTCTACGGGGATTCCGTGGAGAAGCTGGCCCCACAATCGCGGGCCAAACGGGGTGTCGATTTCCTTGGATAATCCAACACTTGACCTGGAACGCCCCAAAAACGATCCATGTGTTGAGAAAAAAAAATGTGGAATGGAATCCATTTCAAGCTTCTTCCGTAACCTTGCAAGTGAGTATCCATTTGGACCCTCAAACTACCCTCAAAAGAGCTACATTGCACAAACAAAGGGGTGGTTTCCCACTTTTTGAAGGCAGGAGAGTCCAATTTTCCCTGCGCTCTCCTCAGGCCTAGGTCCAACTTCCCATTAAGTTTGCAACTCCGCCTGAAATACGAAAATCTTCCATTTGGTTGAGTCCCCTGGAAAAAACATCCAGGAGTGATAGATTCCCTCTAAAACCAACAGGGAAAAATAACAACTCTTCTTAAGCCAATGAAAGAAATGGGATCCCCACGCAAAGGACCTGCAAGGGTTCTGCTCGTTTCCCCCCCCCCCCCAGGCCCCCGCATCCGCGGACCGAAGACCGAGCTGACAGCTCCTCCGGCGGCAGCTGGGCCAAGCGCCCCACCTCCTCCGCCAGGTCCTCCAGCTCCTGACTCCAACTTTTGCTCCAAAGGCCGCGGGGCGACAGATGGACCGAGGGGCAACCGAAAGGTCCGAAGGTCGACTTGCTATTTTTTGGGAAGCAAACTTGTGAGTAGCCAGGACCCAGAAATGAAAGGTCAACCTGTGGGGGCCACTAAAAAATGGACCGAGGGGGAATTCCTCAAAAGGTCCAATGGTCGACTTGTTTTTTTTTGGAAGTGAGTTTGGGGCCCCCTCATTGTACAACATCCCGGACCTAGGACCTAGCGGACTCTTTGGCACTTGTTGAAAAGAGGTTTCCTGTTTCTCCCCTCAAACCATCACCAAGGGAAACTCGCCTTGGGCCAAAAATGATGCTTAAAACTGCACGGCTAGGATTGAACAGGGGAGCTACGCTCTCTGAAAGGAGACTCCATATGTCATGTCAAGAATAGTACCCTCTACATTGCGGTCTGAAGCCCCTGAAACGCATGTGGGACATGTTCCGATTGGACGTAATAACTCCAAACCTGAAATAAGAATTGGATGCCAAGTGCAGGGAGGCTTGGAAAGTGACCCGACAATGCATCTGGATTCAAGTTGCACAGAAAATAATTAACCGACCGGAAACATAGAATCATTTTCACAGGGCCTTCATCATGGGCTTGCACTCGTCTTATCCCTGGATCGAGAAGGGTTGGTCTGGAAGATGCATCTCAATTCCTGAGTGGATTTGCCAAAGAAGGGCCCAGCTGGTTGACAACAAGCGTCTTTCTCCAGCTATAAAGTCCAGAAACTCGGACAGCGAGAACCTCGGGGGTAGAAGGTCTGGATCGGAGGTCTACGTATAACAAAAATCCACAGGATCCGCAACGGCGGATATCCTTGCCGATGTTTGTTGGGATTTAGCGCTTTGGGGCATGCCAGGCGAGAAACTGCGCCCATCTGGATTAGAATACTTTGCCAACCTAAAATGGGAGAAGACCGGTACTTGAATGTACTGAAGCTGGAGGCAAAACAGGTGAAAAGGTCAGCTTTGTGGAAATGACCCCCATAGGCCGTGCGGGGCAGCCTTTTAAGGGCGTACCGCCCTCGAACCAGAGAAAGCCAGCAGTTTCTAAGCTTCGACATGGAACAAGCGGGGCTCAGGGTGATTGCGCCCCAAGTGCGGCATCCCCTGGCACAAACGCGGTTGAGTTCTACACGCAGGGCAGCATTCCATGTTGTGGACACAGCGGCTGGTTCTTTGGGTTTCATCCCACCCAAAGGTCAAACAAGATAGCAAATTAATTAGGCATGCGCTGGATATTGCCTTAAAACGGAACAAACAGAACAGCTCAACTTACCATGCGCACACTGTCAACAAAAATCGGCTGTAGTTTGGGTGCTCTCCATCTTTGACAGGAGTCAGTTTTCAAATTGAACTTGTGTGAGACACGGACTGTGTTATGCAGAGGGTTCCAACCTCTCTCCAATCTTGTTTCCTCAACATAAGACCCTGATGATTCACCCAATGCTGGGGCTTACTATGAAGGACCCAGGGTTCTCTATACCACACCCTGGCTGGCTTTCGCTGTCTTTCTCGGTCTCTTAGGATCTCCATGAGCAGCCTTGGGGGAGGCAACCAGGTGTATACTTGCCACGTGCTTTACATGGATTCAGCTGTGGGTCAAAACTAAACCACTCGAAAAAACCGCAGGTTTTAGTCCATATTTCCACTTACCGGTTTCCATGTTGGGTACCTATTTTCGACCCACAGCCTGGTGATTTCGACATTCGTATGGCGCCTCTGTGTCGGTGGCCTTGAGGCAAAAGCGCTCCAGTTCCACCCCGCTCCTGGGACAAACCCATCCCGATGGATCGGCCGATCTGCCCGATCTGCATCTCCAAGGCAAAGCCAACAGGGCGTCCCAAAACATTGGAATGTCCAGCTGAAACGCACCAACCAGTGTCCCAGAAACTTGTTTGGCAATCTCCTTGGCCTGAAGCCGGGGAAATGCTGTGGACAAAATCGCCAGCCGGTGCGGTACTGGCTGGATGAAACCACCGTTGAATACTGGTTCTGAACCACTACGGAAACCTCAAGCCTTCAGATGTGGAGGCTAAGGGAGGGGAAACGGCTGCCACTTGCGGCCGGACAAAAAAGGTTCTGCCTGCCGAGGCGCACCAAGAGGCCAAGACTCTCCACGAGCTTCCGCAGTTGCTGGCGCCGGGATTTGGCCACCCGCTTTGTCTCCTCGGACATTTTTGCGGAGATGCCAGAACGGGAGCCCTGAGATGGAAACCCAGGATATATCAACACCCCGGAGCAAAATGAAGACGGATTCGGCCTTAGGGTGGGGCCATTGCGAGACGAGCTTCTGCCAAACAGCTTGCAGCACCGCTGTCTTTTGTTGAGGGCATCTTTTTGGATGCTTCAAATGGAAACCGAAGAGGACACCACCCACTTTTGGGACTCCCCCTATTTGTTCTGACAAATGCGCCAAATAAACCCAGGTGGCATCCAACAGCAATCCCACGCAACCCTTCCGGAACCCTAGCCTAGAGCCGCTGGGAACACGGAGCCGGTTCTGGCAGAGGCCCAAAACTTGGGAAAACGGTTCTTCCCAAAACTTCGATTGGTAGCCAAAACTCACTTCCTGAGCGGATGGTCCAAAAACACGTCCAAACATATGTTGTTTCCCACTAAAATTGTCTTCTCAAAAAGTTTGAAGTCCAGGAACTCAAGAAGCGAGAAAAACTGCATTCAACACATGCCAAAACCAGTGATTCATTGTGGTCTGTCGAGCGCTTCCGCCCTCTCCTCCTGCTTCCTGAGCTCTTCCTCACTCGGCTCCTTGCGACGCTGTGGGGATCTCGGCGCTGAGGTCTTCCTGGCAGCTCGCGAAGCAGGAGCCTACTGGTTCGACTGGTTCAAATGGCTGATGGCTGTGGCTCAAAACCAATGGTATCCCATTTTGGGCTAGGTGCAGCACCCATTTTAGTCGATTTTAGTTGGGATTGGGATGTTCACTGGGGGTACGGATTTTTTACCCATGGCCAAATGCCAGGGTTTGAACAAAATAACTCTTATGTTGGTTCCAACATCACTTGGCAGGCAACAACTAAAAGTTCGGAAGCTTCAAAAGTTTGGTGGGTCAGTCAGGGAGGGGTCTGGGAAAAAGGGGCTATGCTGCTCACGTTCTCTCCATTTCATTTCCTATAGAGGGAGTAAATCAAATGACCATCGCACCTGGGCACTAAATGGCCTATGAGGCTATTCAGTGCCCAGGCCCGATGGTCGACCGCTTTCGAGTTGGCCAGTCCTGAAAAAGGCAATAGCATGCATCCTAAAAGGTGCACACAAGGAAGGAATTCTCGGGGAAAAACGCTTCTACTAAACCACTGGGTGCTGAGTCTGCGCTGAGCACTACGACTCAGAATCGCTGCCCAACATGTTGAAAACTACGGGAAACAGGTCAATACCCCAAGTTAATTTCGAAGGCAACCACCCCCCCCAAAAAAAAAGAAGAAAAAAAATAAAAGAAGATATCGGTTGCAAAAAACCAAGTTGCTGCGCATCCACTCCTGGTGCAGCCCTAATTACAACAACCACTTTGGTACCTCATTCAAGCCACAATTCCCTCTAGTTGGTGGCTTGGTTTGGTGGCTTGGACGTTAGGGGGCACCTTCCCCATCCGGCTTCCAAATATGTCAAACCAACTTGGGCTTCAAATCCGCAAAAATCCAAACCCGCCAATCCAAACCAAACGGGCTCCGCACAAATCCCCCGAGCTTCTGCGCCGAGCCACTTCTGCGGCGCCCGCGTCCTGGACTCGTCTCCGGCCGCGGCATTGCGCTCCCAGAGGAGCCGCGGGTCGTGGCGGAAGGCGAGGTCCACCAGACGCATCACACGCAGCCTGGAAGCCCAACGGGGAGGCTCGGCACCCAGAAGAACCCAAGGGAAACCAGGGGAAAACAAGAAAAACCAAGGGAAACTAGGGGAAACAAGGGAAAACAAACGAACACAAAGGGAACACAAGGGAAAAAAAACATGGTTGTAGGAAACACTCCCGATCGACATCTGGGGTCGAGGATGGGACCTAAGTGTAAAGTACATGTGATGATGGATCTCGGCTGATTGCATTCTACTGGAAAAGCTGACTGCCTGCAACACCACACGCCATGGCCGTGACAAATTACAATTTCGGTGATACCAACGTGAGATGACCCTACGACGACGTGCTTCAATTCAAAGGGATCGGTGTCGCCGAAGGTGGCTTTAAACATCCTTCTTTCCACCACCATGTCGCACGTTCATGCTGATTCTTACGCAGGTCACCATCTGTCCAAGCTTGCGCTGCTTCCGCTGAACCCTGTCAGCGGCGACACGTCTTCTGACCACCTTGACTTGGACCTACCACATCCTACCACACTACGTTCTTGAGATGCCGTGATTCGGAATGTCAGCCACAGTCCCGTGAAAGGACGCGGGACAAGTAGTCAGTCTCCTTCTTTCTGTGGATGAATGTTGTGATCATCCTTGCCAAACCCGGTGTCACATAGTTTCGCCGCTTGTGCATTCAGGCGCGCCAGGCAAAACAAACAAACCCTGAACATGTCAAGCCAAGCACAGCTTAGAGACCAATGAGCCGCAAATGCGATTGGCAGGCTTTGAGCCCCGTGACCCTGAGCAAGAAGAACGCAAACAACTACAACAATGTCAAAGAGACACGGGAAAACAAACAAATCAAACAACTAGAACAAGGGAAGACGAAGCCAAGCACAAAGCACGCCCAGCCGTGCTCTTCTCAATAAGGTTCCCTCAACGTCACTTTGGAAATACCAACCCACCAAGGAGAACTTGGTTGAACTTGGCCTTTCCCAAAGGTGCTGCTCAAACCACATAGCAAGGGAAGCAAGCATAAATACCTTGGTTTTTGCCCCAACCAAGCATCTGCTTGATTCTGGTCAATATGACTGAATCTAAGAAGGCAATAATTTCAAACAAGATCCCTCTTGACAGGGTTCTTCAAGAATACATCCAAAAAACCCACTTCTTTTTACAAGCAGATTCTCTGCTGGTAAAAGTACCCCTGGACTGGGGCCAAGTTTGTATCTCTCAATATAGTGGGTGCCCACTCATTTGAGTCTATTTTGGTGGGGATTGGGGGTTTTCGAGCCATGGCCATATCAGCCGCGGTGAACGACCACCTCTCGTTCTGCCGGCCACCTCTCTTGCCGATGCCCGACCTCTCGTGGACATCGAAGGCTTTGCGGATCTGCTCGTTCTGCTTCTGCCGGGTCCTCCGCTGCTGACGAGGGCAGTTGGTCACGTCCTCCGGCCAAAGCCGCATGGGTCACATGGGGTCACAGGGCGGCCAGACGTAGACTCAGACGTAGACCGGGTGAAAGGGAATGTGCTTATATGTATGTGTGAATATGTATCTATATATGTGGATCCCAATAGATTGGTTCGGGTTGATGGCAATGGAGTGAGCCCTGCTCTTACAGACATGCTCGATCCCGTGTGTTGTTTTGCGCCCTTGTGGTGTTCAAAAGCCCGGAAAAGGCCTTTGAAGGTCAGCAGGTCGTCTCTTGAGGCTAGCCACTGCAAGCAATCACGTTGTATTTTCCCGCGTCTCAAGTGGCGTCACTGCTACTGACTCTGGGTTAACGAATGACCCGTGGGGTCGATTCCATTTGCCATGGCCACCAACAAGTAAACATGTGGAATCCACTGAACAGTTCGGACAGTGGTAACTGGAATCACTACCTGAAGATTCACATATTGCATCTGCTTCACGGACACAATTTATTTACTCTTGCCCTGACATGGGACAACAATCGATTTCTGCTTAAGGGTGCCCTCAAGACACAACTCATTTGAAGGCGCTAACTTCCTTTGGGCTTCCTTTCAACCCTTGGTACAAAAGGCTAGCCTCCAACAAACCTCATTTGATTGCGCTCCTTTGGCTCCCCCCAAGGTACTTGGCACCGGGCACCCTACGGCACCCAACGTGAGAACGAGGTCCTCGAGCTCCAGGCCCTGCTGCTCCAGGTAGCTGGGGCTCACATCCCGCCAGCTCTCAAAGTCGTACCACCACCTCGAGGTGCCGGTCGCGTCTACCCACCCACGCACCCACCCACCTAACCAGCGAACCATCCAGCCCACCAACCAACCGCAACCAACCAGGCACCCCGCCAACCAGGCAACAAGCAACCAGCCAACTGGCCAGCCAACTGGCCAGCCAGCCAGCCAACCAGAGATCAAAGCTTTTGCTGAACTGCGTGGTACGTCCTCAACGGCACATGTCTTGCATGTATGCTTTCAAAATGACTCTTAATCAACACACGTGTTTGCCGGGGCCTTTGGCTGGAAACCGCCAGGACGAAGAGTGGGCAGGGAAGGAAACCCCAAAGAGCAACAAGGCAATGTGTTCTGACAAAATCCCAGACGCGAGACTTGGACGTCCAAAGCTATGTTGGGAGTGTGCGAGATAAGAGATGACATTCTGCCACATGGCTTCATCTAGCAGCGTTCCACCATGTAAGACAAAAGGCACCGTCAAGCACACTCAACCCCAGCAGTTGCCAATTAAGAACGATGTTCTTAGATGCTGGCAAAACCACCAAGTAAATCATCACAACAAAGCCCAGGCACATCAACATAAATTACAAACTGGAAGTAAGTAATCCGCAAGTAAACCCTTTGTCGTGGGCACCCTCCAAACTGGGCTGGTCAAAATGGAGGGATCCCTAGTCCCACTCCGCAACCCGCAGCGGGATACCAAAACAACAAACAGCTAGCATGCGGCATGAGGACCTTCTCCATAGATTTTGAACAACCCAGGCAAGGGATAGTAGAGGACTGACAGGGGTTGCAGCTCCACCAGTGGATCAATTATATGGACACAAAGCCTTGCAGCTGATCCTTGTGCATTTGGCGGCGTGGTTGGGGCATGTGTCAACCCAGGGGACGCACAAAATGCAGATTTTCCTTACGTCCCTTAAACCTGCCCCAAAATGATGCTCTCAAACCCCGCACACACACACACATGCGCGACCAACACACCAGCTGCCTCCCCCCCCCCAGCCAAGAACGACCCAATCCAAGGCCCTTGCTGGTAAAAGCCATGCACCTGGTCCAGCGGCTGGTCCGGCGTGCCTTGCCGAACCGCTGTTTCTTCCGGGTTCCAAATGCCGAGGCCCTTTTGTTTGTGTGTGGTTTCTGTTGGCACATGCTCATGGAACTGAACTGGGTTTTCCATATAAAAAATGCGCCCCACACAAGGAACAACGGAATTGTGGATGGATGAACTGGTATCTTATAGTCTTATAGTGCCTCTGGAGCCAACCGGTCCGGCCAGGCAGGAACTAAACAAACTCAATCACTTGAAGTAAAGGATTCACTTGGAATAACACACTGCCTCTGATGCCTTCACCCTCGGCCCGCCCTCCACGCATTTGTTTGTGGGCACTGGAGTGAACACCTACTTTTGAGTTGACATCCTCCCCCCCAAACCAAAACGAAAACAAATCATAGTAGTTGGAGTGGGCGATGCTTGCAACCATGCATCCGAATGGGAGAGCAACAAACTGAGCCCAAAGCATGGAGAAAAATCAATCCTCTGATAAAATTTGTTTAATACGACAGCTCAAACTGACTGAAACAGGGTTCCTTCTGTTTCACTTTGAAATGCTACCCCACCCAAAGCACAATCCAACATGGCCTGGCGCTTCCAAAGGGTGACGTTTGCGAAAGCTGGCAGTGTCTTGGTTCGAAACGGGCCAAAAAGGGAACCTTCAATCAGTTGGCCATGGCGTATATATTCAATTATACCCGTAGATCATACCAACGGGGCTCGCTTTTTCTGCCCTGCCGACCAAAACTCGCTCCCCTCCCCCCCTCCCCTCCCCCCCTCCCCTCCCCTCCCCTCCCCTCCCCCTCCCCTCCCCTCCCCCCTCCCCCTCCCCCCTCCCCCCCCCCCTCCCCCTCCCCCTCCCCCCTCCCTCCCTCCCCTCCCCTCCCCTCCCCTCCTCCCCTCCCCCCCCCCCCTTTTCCCCCCCTTTCCCCCTGCAGGGGGTTTTGCCAAGGCGCCCAGCGGCGGGCCGCCGCCGCGCTCGGACCACCTGGCGTTGCGCCGGAAGGCCGGCTCCAAGGCCTTGAAGAAGCCCCGGCGCCGGATCTCCGCCTCTGGCGAAGGCTCGGTGCGAGAGGGGGGTGACGGGATGAGCGCGGGTGGTGGGGATACCCGGAATTTTGGGAGTCCCTTAAAGGAAACCACCCGTGGGACAAAAGGACACCACCAGTTGGAGGTTTTTTTTTGCGGGGGCGGTCCCTTTCTCTGAGCACCAGCACGTGAAAGGGAAGCGACAAGGGAAACCAGGCTTGAAAGTCCCTATTTTGCGACACATGTGCCAAAATATGGATTTGGACCACTCAAGTGGTTTTCCTGTTGCTTCCCCTTTTAACCATTAAGATGAACAAAAAGTGTCCGCCACCCCAAAGCAAATACGCACACCTAAATTGCGGGTTCAAAAGTCATTGAAAAAGGGAAACCTAAACGCAACTAATTACACATTTGTTCCTGCTCCGCAAAACTTAGAGCGGGGTGGTTTCGTTTTACACCAGCATTTCGATGGCAAATTGGAGGATGTCATTTTGACGAACCCAGTGAACTCCCTAGATTTGCAATAGAGCAATAGGAACCCTGGAGAAAAACATAAGAAAAATGCTCATCCCTTGTTTCCCTGATTGTGTGAATTTGAAGACGCCAACATCGGGCTGCAAGTGCATGCGCATGGTGCCATTTGCATGTGACAGGGCCTAGACAGCCCAGATGGAGCCGAGCATTCAGTTGGCGCAGCCCGCATCCAGCAAGCGGCAGTTTTGCCAGAGTTTATTTGTATCCCCACTACCTCACTCTCCCAACTGGGGGGCGAGGGACAAGGCCGGCCCAGCTCCCAAGCCTCCGTGGGGATGGAGTCGTTGAAGGGCAGTGTGGAATCATAGACCTGCTTGTTCTCGCGATCCGAGAGGTATTCGTAGGCCTCCTGAATCAGCTGGAAGGGCAGGGTCTTGCTCGCCTGGGCCAAAAAAAACGGAAACGTGCAGCACGGTTTCTGGCACAGAGCCTGGATTGCTCAAACTGGGGGATCGCACGGCCAGCTGGTACAAGGATCTTGCGGATGTAACCCCAACCACCTGAAGATACACTGCCGACATGCTCAGGTTATCACGACCGCGAGTCCTAAAGCAACACCTTTAGACCTCCAAGGGCACGCACTGCCCAAGATGCGGACTCCAAATCTTCGTTTATGTGTGCAACCCATAGACACTGGCTCCCTGCCCAGCGAACATGTCCCGCCGTGGCCGTATAAACAGCAGCAAGCAGTGGTGTGCGGCGCTGGTAAGCGAAGTAAGTTGCAACTGTGGAAGAGTCAAAGTGTTCTAGTCGTACTAAAGTGGATGTGCCATCCAACACAAGATGGCTCCCTCAGTTTGAGAAGCCTTGGGATTCATTTGCATGTATGTTGCCAGCTTTAACGAGCGAGGCTTCGCTATTCTGTACTGACCAGTGAAGTTGACTAGCTGGGAAATTGGAAACTAGCACAAGCAGAAGGATTCATCTCCGAACAAGCTGTGGCTCCCCTCCGAACCAAACCCAAACAGGGTAAATACTATAGAACAATCAGCAACACATAGCAGCAAACATCGCAATTGCCAATACACGTGTTTCTTATATATATATTTATTATGACTCATCCCATCCATGTGCCTGGCCGTGCCAATGAACTGCCCCTCGGTGCAAGTAAACTGCCCCTCTTTTTGCAAGCATCAAACATCTGGTCTTCATGGACATTCCACAAAATCAAATGGTCCCTGCAAATGTGAAGTGAAAACAGTGATCCTGTTGACACGCTCCATTTGCTTGGACTCTTCCACTTCACTTTTCCATTCTTGCCCGCGAAGGTGCGGCACGGAACCAAACTGGAATTTCAGAGTCACACCCCTCTCCCAATTCCATGCTTCAGGTGGCCATCCAACCAGCCAGGGGGAGGCTCGCGCCCTCGCGCCTGCTTGTCCGGGTGGTGGATCAACACCAGGCGCTTGTAGGCCTCCTTGACCTAGGGGATGACCCCTAGCCATGTGGTTTCCGAGGATCGCCTTAGCGCCTGAATTTCCTAAGAGCCATCAAGTAGTCTACCTCCCAACATTCATGACTTCCCCTTCCTCTACCCCGGTACATTCTGGCTACCTGACCTAATCAATATGAAGGGATTTGTAGGCGTGCCGACTTTTTGCGGGCCCCCTCCCCAAACAAAATGAGCGGTTGTTCTTTAGTTTCCCTAAAAACCACAAAACAAAAGGGGGCACCTCGAAACAAAGACAGGTACCTCACAAAACAATTACAGGTACCTCACAAAACAAAGACAGGTACCTCAAAACAAAGACAGGTACCTCAAAACAAAGACACGCCCATGTCGTTGGTCCCCCTTCATCCACCCGAACAAGGCTACCTTGTGCCTCGCCTCCTCCTCTTTGGGCAGCTGGTCCTCCTCAACTTGGATCTCCAGCAGTGCGTAGAGCTCCACTCCTGAAAGCCCAAAGTGATGTTCCAGTTGCCCACCATGGGAAAAGCGCCCCCCTCGGGCATGCGTGATGTTCCGTTTCCCCGGGTTTTCAGGGAAACCGTGGGACATGTATGGACAAATGGTTATGGATCGCCAGTCGCCACCGGCAGAAGATACAGGATCATGCACGGTGACATCCTCGAGACTTTCGCTAAGTGGCGGTTGAAACCCCCCCAAGACATCTTCAAGACCCCTTGCCAAATAATCAGCTGCGGTCAGCGGGGTCTCGGGTCTGGCCGTTTAGCTGTTGCCAGGGGTTTGGTGGTTGGATGTGGTGTGTGTGTGTTCACTTGCAATACTCAAGGAATCCAATGTAGTTTCTTGTGACACAGGGCAATCCCCACACCCGGTTGGGACTTACTCAACAAAAACACCGTAGCACTGTAGGAGTGGCCGGAAGCAAGGATTTGTTGCTTTTGGAAAGCCGTTGGTTACCCACCCACCAGAATTATTGCTTGCGTGTACAGGGCTTCTTGCATTTCGTTGGTGGTTTGCAGCAGTAACGTTTGGCGGAGTGATGTCCAAAGGGGAAATGCAGGAAACTCCGGTGAACAGGTCGCCTTTCTGCTCGCGAGAGCATGTGACTCTGAAACCCATTGCCCAGGAACCTTTCCTCAAAGAACCTCCCCGCCGATTGTGTTCCACCCCATTCCTCCAGCAAGGAGAGTGACCCTAAATCCTAATTGGGATGCACAAAGGCACGTTGTCCTTTGGCGCAAGCGCTCACCGAATTCCGTTCAGCCAAGCCCTGTACAAAACAAAAGCAAACCAAGATGGAACCATTTTCTTGTAACTAAGACGGAAACCAAAATGAAGCCAACCACCTCAAGTCCCATTTCCCTTTTGAGACTCCCCCCCCCCCCCCCCACCACCCACAAAAAAAGCAACAACAAAAGGAAGTTGCCATCTAACGGCGGGTCCCGATTCTCCCGGCTCGGTCCTTTCAGGCGCAGCGGCAGGGGCTTGCGCCCTGGCCGCAGCTTCGAGCGCAGCTCTGCACGCTCCTGGCATGAAACCGCCGCCCCGCCCGGACATGAAGAAAATGTCAGGCAGGTTCAAAATGGAACAAGAACCGGTCACGGGCATAAAGCCTGGTTGTGATCTACTAAGTGGGTTGACCATGAAACTAGTTTACATGTTGGTCAATAACGACCTCTGTGTGGGGTCAATGTCATTGTTAGACAGCAAAACTACAAGGGACAAAAAGAGCTTGGAATCCACTGAACGAATGGGCTCTGGGAACTGTTCGCTCCGTTGAACCACTTCGCTGACCTGAGTTGACAAATTAGCCGTGAACTGTTCCAGTGTGGGTACCCCAAACACCAACAGGCCAAAAAGCGCCGTATGGGTCCACAAAATGGCGTTTGGTTTTCTTCAAAACCACCAAAAGGGCTGATTCACACCCATTCGGAGGAATCAACAGGCACGTCCGTCTTTTCTTTCAACCAGGCCTGGCACCTTTGCAGATACGGCGCCGAGGGCCCCCGCGCTGGCGACCGGCGCATGTCCGGCTCCTGGTCATGTTCAAGCTGGTACCACTGTGTGCGAAATTGGGGGTCTGAAAGCTGTCAAAGAAACAATCCCTTGTTTCCGGTTGGGTAAATTAGCCGTGGGCTTTTTCGCCCCCAAATATCGCATTGAAGTGGACCTGGAGGGATTCCCCTACGCAGCTTATGAGACACCCATAGCGATGTCATATAACTATTGAAGATGAAAGCAAGCAAGTACGACACGGTGCCCACGAGCCGGCTGCATCACTAGTGGAATCATTCCAAGACATAAAGTCAACAAGAAAGTCAGACATGCTTAATCTTGATCTGTGGTTGACGCAATAGACGCAAATCAATCACCAAGCCCTCCAGCGGTTGACAGCTTTGGGAGTTGATGTTATTTTTTTTAAGGGGCGGGGCACAGGAGGGCTAGCAGAGCAGTTTTCTGGGACGCTGGATTTGTTAAAGGGACACCTCCTCCAACCAACAAAAGGAAAGAGGGACCACTTGAGGCTTGGAAGTCTCGGATCGAGCATGCCGCTCCTCCTTCGGGACCTTTGCTTGCGCTTCAGCCGGCGCGGGCTGGAAACTCGGCATCTGACGCTCCAAGGTCTGCGCGGCGAGATTGGCGCCCGGTGCGGGGGGGGGGGGGCCTCCTATGTTCAACCCACGGCAAGGTTGTTACCCATAAATCGGCAAAAAGTACTGTCTTGTAAATCCAAAAGCTGGAGTAAGGGATCCCCAAGTAAAGGGCCTTTATCATGGTGAGCTCGTGACACACCGGTGAGCTCGCCATAAAATAGGCAAATAAATGGGACAACAGGGGTTGGTGGTTCACCTACTTGCAAGTGGTGTAAACATCCAAGTTTTGGATGGTGCCGACGGTAAACAATAGCCGACCATTTTGGGGGACCCTCGCAACAAGCACGTAAGGCCAACAGTTCGATTCGATGTGGCCGCAACTCAGGTGCACGAGAAGCTCAGGGAGCTAGTGGACGTCGACAAATCTGACAATGATCCGGCCCAGCACCCACAACCACCGAGTTACCCGACATCCAGGCTTCTCCTGCCCTCCCTTCAGTTGCCCAGGGCCTGTGGTAAAAAAACAGGTGGATGATGCCCGAAACACTTTACATTCACTGCTTGACCATATGGTCGGGATGGATGAAACCCAATGAATACTGGGATAAACCTCCTGGAGCTAAGTGGTTTTTGTCCATCCACAGAACTTTCACTTGGTTCAGGCGGCCTCCAAAAAAGACCGGCCGGCGCATTCCAGACGCTTGCGCGCGCAGGGCGCAGCGGAACCGTAGATCTCTGCAGGGCCTCCAAGGGAAATGTGATTCGACGCCTTCCTAACGAGTCTCCGGTGCCATCTATTCGGACGCTGCCGGCGGCCGTTTTTAGCCTTAGGGTTCCAGATGGGCTTGTTCTCAATGGCAAGATTTTCAGTTGGTAACCCCAACCGAATCCTTTGCTCTCACTTTAGGGAACTGCCAGAATTGGCCCTCAAAATGGCATAGCCTCACAACAGAACAGACACACACACAGACACACACACAAAGGCACAGAGACACACAGAGACACACAGAGACACACAGAGACACACAGAGACACAGAGACACACAGAGACACACAGAGACACAGAGACACACACACAGAGATACACACACAGAGTCACAGAGACACACACACACAGAGACACAGAGACACAGAGACACACACACAGAGACACACAGACACACAGAGACACACACACACAGAGACACAGAGACACAGAGACACACACAAAGACACGCAAACAGAGACACAGAGACACACACAGACACACACAGAGACACAGATACACACACAGAGACACAGAGACACACACAGACACACGCAGACACACACACACACAGACACACAGAGACACACTCAGACACACACAGAGACACAAAGACACACACACACAGAGACACACACACACAGAGACACACACACAGACACACACACAGAGACACAGAGACACACACACACAGAGACAAACACACAAAGACACCCAGGCACAGAGACACACACACACACACACAGACCCACAGACACACACACAGACACACACACAGACACACACAGACACACGCAGAGACACACACACAGAGACACACACACACACACAGAAAGACAGAGACACACACACAGACACACACAGACACAGACAGAGACACACACACAGAGACACAGAGACACACACAGACACACACACACACACACAGAAACACAGAGACACACACACACAGACACACACAGAGACACGGACACACACACACACATAGACACACGCACACACACAAACACACACACACACAGACACACACACACACACAGACACTCACACACACACACGCACACACACACACAGACACACACACAGAAACACGCACACACACAGACAACACACACCGACAACACACACAGACACACACAAAGACACAGAGACACACAGAGACACACAGAGACACACAGAGACACACAGAGACACACAGAGACACACAGAGAAACACAGAGACACACACACACACGGAGACACACACACACACACACAGACACACACACACAGACACGGAGACACACACACAGACACACACACAGACACACACACACAGACACACACACACAGACACACACACACATGGAGACACACACACACACACCCAGGCACACACACACACAGACACGCACAGACACACACACACAGACACACACAGACACACACACAGAGACACAGAGACACACACACAGAGACACAGAGACACACACACAGAGATACACACACACACAGAGACACAGAGACACACACACACAGAGACACAGAGACACAGAGACACACACACAGAGAAACACACACACAGAGACACACACACAGAGACACAGAGACACAGAGACACAGAGACACACACACAAAGACACACAAACAGAGACACAGAGACACACACAGACACACACAGAGACACAGAGAGACACACAGAGACACAGAGACACACACAGACACACGCAGACACACACACACAGACACACAGAGACACACTCAGACACACACAGAGACACAAAGACACACACACACAGAGACACACACAGAGACACACACACAGACACAAAGACACACACAGACACACACACAGACACACACAGAGACACAGAGACACACACACACAGAGACAAACACACAAAGACACCCACACACAGAGACACACACACACAGACCCACAGACACACACAGACACACACACAGACACACACGCAGAGACACACACACACAGAGACACACACACACACACAGAAAGACAGAGACACACACACAGACACACACAGACACACAAAGACACACACACACAGAGACACAGAGACACACACACACAGACACACACAGAGACACGGACACACACACACACACAGACACACGCACACACACAAACACACACACAGACACACACACACACAGACACTCACACACACACACAGACAGACACACACACAGACACACACTGAGACACAGAGACACACACACACAGACAACACACACAGACAACACACACAGACACACACACACAAAGACACAGAGACACACAGAGACACACAGAGACACACAGAGACACACAGAGACACACAGAGACACACACAGAGACACACAGAGACACACAGAGACACACAGAGACACACAGAGACACACACACACACACGGAGACACACACACACAGACACACACACACACACACACAGACACGGAGACACACACACACACAGACACACACACAGACACACACACACACACACACACGGAGACACACACACACACACACACCCAGGCACACACACAGACACGCACAGACACACACACACGCAGACACACACACACAGAGACACAGAGACACAGAGACACACAGACACACAGACACACAGACACACACGCACGCACGCACGCACGCACGCACGCACACACGCACACACACACACAGACACACACAGAGACACACACACAGAGACACAGAGACACACACACACACACACGCGCGCACACACACACAGACACATTATGCCCCCTTTTGGGTTATTGAAGCATCGCATTTTGGCTGAAACATCAAATGGCACCAGTAAGCACAAACGCTGAACCTGATAGAATCGATCTTTCAACCGAACGGACTGGCCCCAAGGGACAACGGGGTATACCCTTTATGTAGTGTGTGTGTGTGCAGTGGATGTATTATCCCTCGGGGTAGTTGTTTGGGGGTAGTGGAATCATGATAGAAACGAGCAGCCGGCTCGTTCAAAGCAGGCGTTGTGCTAACGGCCTCCTTTGGAGAATCGGACTCACCAAAAGGTTCAAAAACGGGTCGGCCAATGTGTGCATCTTTGGTTTTGGGCCGAACCTCTTGATTGTAAAGCTTTCCCAACCACTGTCGTTGGTGTCAATAAAGGCAACGTGGGTGGTGAGGAGAACACCTATTTCCCAGTGGCCAGGCATTTTTGGCTGGTTGACTTCAAAGGGAAACCCACCCACGCGGGAAGGGTCGTGAAGTGGATACGGGGTTGCGCCTCCAGAAGAGAAGGGCAGCGCCTTTGGCTGCCGAAGGAGTCGTTCGACCCACCGAAGGAACCTGGGCGAGCTCCCCGGATAGGATTCCCCAGGCCGGGTTCAAACAACTGTAACCCGAAAGGTAGAAAAAGGGAGGCCGTCCGCATTTCTCCTCTAAATTCATGTCAGTGCCGAACGAATCAAACAGGAATTTTAGTACGAATCTAGTACGCGAAGTGGGGGCGTGGTGTAGAAGCATCGCAAACGCGGATTCCAATATAAAATCTAACAACCCCTTCCTGTCGGGTGGGGAATAAAAATGGAAGTCACAGGCTATTACCGAAAGGACCAGAAATAAGAGATGACATGTTAATAAGAAGAAGAATGGCATTTGTACCTGTTGGCACTTGTTATCTTACTTTCTTGTTCATCATAGTCTTTCCTTTCAATATTTACTATTTTGATTCTGTTAGAGATTCATGATTTTAAAGATAGAAAGGGAAGGTAAAGAAGAAAAATAAAAGAACAAGATAGGAAAGTTATTCCTGATCCAATAGATGACAGGAAATTCCAGGAATGAAAAGAATCTGGAAAGGATGGGATTCTTCTTGGCATAACATTACATCCTAACAAACGCATTGGGGAAAAGGTAAGAAGACAATAAATATCTAATTACAATGATAAAGGGAGAGTGTACAGCAATAAGTTCATAGTACCAACAATCTTTTCGCCATTGAAGCTTACTCCGGAGAAGATAGCAATTATAGCTCCTAAAGAAAGAACAAAATGAACATGTGCTACAACATAATATGTATCATGTAATCCTAGATCCACTGCAGCATTTCCTAGAATTACTCCTGTTGACCTACCTATAGTAAAAATTGATAAAAAGAGAAGAAAGAAGACAGACGTAATTCTAAGGTCTAATAAAGATGGGTTGGTGGGATTTGTAAAAAGCCAATTAAAGGTTTTTTACCAGTTAGTAAAGATATTAAGATTGTAACTCCTGTAAAAAAAGCTCTTGTATCACTTTCTAAACCTACAGTGTACACCCCAAACAAGACTTCCAAGAAGAGAACTAGATGACATGGCAAAGATCCTTGATTCCTTAGCAAAGATTATTCACTGTAAAATCCTGAATTTATTATGGAAATGATCCCAAATGCAGGAATTATTAGACTTCTGGACGTTCAAACAACCAAAATACATGTTGATAGAATATAGGATCTCCTCCAAATATTGGGTCGAAGAAAAGTGTATTAGAATGAAGATCACCCAACATTAAAAGAAGTGTACCAGATAAGATAGGTAATGTTAATAAAAGCATGAAAGCTGTAATCAACAAAGAGAAAGGAAATAATGGGATAGTCGTTAATATAAGATAATAAGATCTCAGATCTTGAATTGTGTCGTCCGCTCCATCCAATCCCTTCTTTCTATCCGCGAGGCCCGGCCACATCGCCCTCGGCCCGCTTGGCCAAGACCTGCGCCAGCTTCACGCAATCCTGCCGCGATGTTTTGGGGCGAGTCCAAGGAATATTTGCTGGCCTTCGGACCCACATCAAAAATAACAATTAACGCGCCCAAGCGTACAACCGTGACTTGCCAGGGGGGTCCCTTGCTCGTCAAGCTGCGCTTGGCACACTTGGGGGAAAACCTGCAGGTCCCCCAACAAATCGGGCCAGCGGAAGCAAACCCAGACCTCCATGGGAACAAGCGAGGCATTGGGGAAGTAGATTGAGAAAACTACCCCAAAAGAGTAAAGACGATGAAACAAGCAAGCTTCAAGCGGCATGATGGATCTCCGTCACGGGATCTTTACATCTTACCACCACGGCCAGTCCAGTATGACTTCAAATGAAGCCATCCCAACCCTGACTCTCAAATTCAATCTGCAAAGTTTGCCTCAAAAGAGTGAATTGTGCCGCCTCACACTCAAACTGCTTTGACCATGTCTATTCCAAGGATTTCGTGCTTTTTCCAAGTGCCCTTCTTCCGGAAGCACAGCCAGGTCAAAACAAAAAGAGTAGTGTCGGACTTTTACGCTCTAGTTATTCTCCTAATGGGAACAATTCAGCGAATCTTTCGGGGGTCGCTTTAATAGAAAGTGTCTTTGTCGGAATAAAATACGGGCAGAAAGAATGGGCCAAGAAAATCGGGCCAGAAAAGGGAAACAAATCCGGGAAACCATTGGGAATTCCTTTTCTTGAGGTGGTCCACAAACCATCAAATTAAAGCTAGTTCGAATTGGCAATACTAAAGCAAGTACAGGGAATCTGAGAGTAAGCCTTGGCAGCACACTATGTGACATGGCAATGCTCAAGTAAGCACTGGGAATTTGAGAGTCAGTCTTGGCAATACTAAATTTGGCGGTTTGAGAGTCAGTCTCGGCAATACCAAATTTGACATGGCAATGCGCAAGAAAGCACTGGAATTTGAGAGTCAGTCTTGGCAATACTAAATTTGACATGGCAATGCTCAAGTAAGCACTGGGAATTTGAGAGTCAGTCTTGGCAATACAAAATTTGACACGGCAATGCTCAAGTCAGCACTGGGAATTTGAGAGTCAGTCTTGGCAATACTAAATTTGACATGGCAATGCTCAAGTAAGCACTGGGAATTTGAGAGTCAGTCTTGGCAATACTAAATTTGATATGGCAATGCTCAAGTAAGCACTGGGAATTTGAGAGTCAGTCTTGGCAATACTAAATTTGACATGGCAATGCTCAAGTAAGCACTGGGAATTTGAGAGTCAGTCTTGGCAATACTAAATTTGACATGGCAATGCTCAAGTAAGCACTGGGAATTTGAGAGTCAGTCTTGGCAATACTAAATTTGACATGGCAATGCTCAAGTAAGCACTGGGAATTTGAGAGTCAGTCTTGGCAATACTAAATTTGACATGGCAATGCTCAAGTAAGCACTGGGAATTTGAGAGTCAGTCTTGGCAATACTAAACATGACATGACAATGCTCAAGTAAGCACTGGGAATTTGAGAGTCAGTCTTGGCAATACTAAATTTGACACGGCAATGCTCAAGTAAGCACTGGGAATTTGAGAGTCAGTCTTGGCAATACTAAATTTGACATGGCAATGCTCAAGTAAGCACTGGGAATTTGAGAGTCAGTCTTGGCAATACTAAAATTGACACGGCAATGCTCAAGTAAGCACTGGGAATTTGAGAGTCAGTCTTGGCAATACTAAATTGGACATGGCAATGCTCAAGTAAGCACTGGGAATTTGAGAGTCAGTCTTGGCAATACTAAACTTGACATGGCAATGCCCAAGTAAGCACTGGGAATTTGAGAGTCAGTCTTGGCAATACCAAATTTGACATGGCAATGCTCAAGTAAGGACTGGGAATTTGAGAGTCAGTCTTGACAATACTAAACATGACATGACAATGCTCAAGTAAGCACTGGGAATTTGAGAGTCAGTCTTGGCAATACCAAATTTCACACGGCAATGCTCAAGTAAGCACTGGGAATTCGAGAGTCAGTCTTGGCAATACTAAGCATGGCATGGCAATGCTCAAGTTAGCATTGGGAATTTGAGAGTCAGTCTTGGCAATACTAAATTTGACATGGCAATGCTCAAGTAAGCACTGGGAATTTGAGAGTCAGTCTTGGCAATACTAAATTTGACATGGCAATGCTCAAGTAAGCACTGGGAATTTGAGAGTCAGTCTTGGCAATACTAAATTTGACAATGCGCAATGGCAATTTGAGAGTCAGTCTTGGCAATACTAAATTTGACATGGCAATGCTCAAGTAAGCACTGGGAATTTGAGAGTCAGTCTTGGCAATACTAAATTTGACATGGAAATGCTCAAGTAAGCACTGGGAATTTGAGAGTCAGTCTTGGCAATACTAAATTTGATATGCCAATGCTCAAGTAAGCACTGGGAATTTGAGAGTCAGTCTTGGCAATACTAAATTTGACCTGGCAATGCGCAAGAAAGCACTGGCAATTTGAGAGTCAGTCTTGGCAATACTAAATTTGACATGGCAATGCTCAAGTATGCACTGGGAATTTGAGAGTCAGTCTTGGCAATACTAAATTTGACATGGCAATGCTCAAGTAAGCACTGGGAATTTGAGAGTCAGTCTTGGCAATACTAAATTTGACATGGCAATGCTCAAGTAAGCACTGGGAATTTGAGAGTCAGTCTTGGCAATACTAAATTTGACATGGCAATGCCAAGTAAGCACTGGGAATTTGAGAGTCAGTCTTGGCAATACTAAATTTGACATGACAATGCTCAAGTAAGCACTGGGAATTTGAGAGTCAGTCTTGGCAATACTAAATTTGACACGGCAATGCTCAAGTAAGCACTGGGAATTTGAGAGTCAGTCTTGGCAATACTAAATTTGACATGGCAATGCTCAAGTAAGCACTGGGAATTTGAGAGTCAGCCTTGGCAATACTGAATGTGGCACGGCAATTGTCAAGTAAGCACTGGGAATTTGAGAGTCAGTCTTGACAATACTAAACATGACATGCTCACTTGCCCAAAGGACCCAGAAATAAAAGGTTAACCTTTTAGGGCCATGACTAAAACTAGACCAAAAAGGAGAAACCAAAAGGTCAAAAGGTCGGCTTTGGGCAACTGAGCATGACAATGCTCAAGTAAGCACTGGGAAATTGAGAGTCAGTCTTGGCAATACTAAATTTGACATGGCAATGCTCAAGTAAGCACTGGAAATTTGAGTCAGTCTTGGCAATACTAGATTTGACATGGCAATGCTCAAGTAATCACTGGAAATCCGAGAGTCAGTCTTGGCAATGCTAAATTTGACATGGCAATGCTCAAGTATGCACTGGGAATTCGAGAGTCAGTCCTGGCAATGCTAATTTGACATGGCAATGCTCAAGTATGCACTGGGAATTTGAGAGTCAGTCTCGGCAATACTAAATTTGACATGGCAATGCTCAAGTAAGCACTGGGAATTTGAGAGTCAGTCTTGGCAATACTAAATTTGACACGGCAATGCTCAAGTAAGCACTGGGAATTTGAGAGTCAGTCTTGGCAATACTAAATTTGACATGGCAATGCTCAAGTAAGCACTGGGAATTTGAGAGTCAGTCTTGGCAATACTAAATTTATAAGACTTGGCAATGCTGAAGACCCTTCATCCTTGGGGAGCGCCAAGTACCACAATGGTCAACTGGATGATGTTCCATTTCGGGGAGGCGCGAGTGTTGCGTCTGTCTCTCCTTTTGCCCCTCTCACAAGGTCCGCCACCATCGTGCAACCGAACCCTTTACCGCCCAAACCCTTCGGGAACCACCACCCGACCATGGCAGCGAAAAACTGATGTTTGAACCACCTCTCAGCTTTGCCCCGGCTGCTTCAAAGAAGTAAAAACATCCCAACATCCACGTCTACTCAGATCCCAAAGCTCGGTGGGTTCTAACCAATAGGTTCAAAGCTTTTGGATGCTACACACATGACTGTCCTTCGCAATCGCTCGGAACCCAGTATTACGCCACCCTTTTATATTTTTCATTAAATCCTTGTCTTTTTTCCGGTTTCCGGGCCTCCAAAAAACACACGTAGGGAAACCCCGTCTATTCAAATGCCCCTGAGACATGCAAAGTCCCTCGCTCCAGCTTGTGACTCTTCCAGTGCGCCCGCTGGCAGCTTCGGCTGCAGTACACCACCTGAGGCTCGGCTCGTCGGGCTGGAGCTCCCATTCGTCGGACACCAACTCTAGGCGCGGTGAAAGCAAAGGAAACCAAAGGAGACCAAAGGTGCTCTACCCTTGTGAGGCCTGGAGCAGCGTTGTGAACTGGAAGACGGCTCCAACAAGTATGCAGACAACGGATTCCAGCTTGCACCAAGGAACATGTGTAGCATTGCGGCATCCAACTGAGCAAATGTGTTACTTGCAACTCTGTGGCCTGTACAATGGCCATGCCCTTCAGGACGGCTGAAGCGCTGGAGGCTTACTTTGCCTTTGCCCGCAACACGGAAGCTCCTATTCTGACAACAGTTATCATTAACTGGCCCCAGCCTCAGAATGGCTGACAGGGTTGCTGCAAAGAAACCACACGGCTGCACAGAGGGTATCGTTTCCACCAGAGTCCTTTCGGCTGCAGTCCTGAGTCTAGGCACTTGGATGCCAAATCGTCGGGCCAAAGCCATGGCCTACTTCCAACAAAGTGCTTTAGATGTGCGCAAGCGTCGCCAAAAGCGATAAATCAATCCACATTGGCAACCAAAAGGTTGTGTTTCATCCATGTGTGTGTGGGCGTTTCTCTTTTTGAGGGTGCCCTTGTTTTGTCCCCCCCCCCAAAAAAAAAGAAGAAGCAAACAAACAAAGAAACAAAACGAACCCATCTACATATTTCAAGGGGGTGGGGGAAGGCCCTAGGTTTCAGCCTACCTTGGACTAAGCAATAAATACAAGTCAAACGATAGAAGTCCAACCAAACACCAGCACCCCCCCCCCAAAAAAAAACAAAAAAGAAACAACAACTCCCGTGTCCCATGTCCAAGCGCTGTCCCAACAAACCGTTTCCCATGTCCAAAATTTCAAGTGCTGTCCAACAAAAAGCAGTTTCCCATGTCCAAAATCCCAAGTACTGCCTTCCCCCCCCAACAAAAAAAAGAAAAACACACGACAGTGGTGGGGACCCGCGTGCTGGCCGCCATTCTTTCGGAGGCGCCGATCGGCAGCGGCCGCAGGTGAGATCCGCCTCTTCCGTGCGCTTGCAATGGGTGCAGCGCGGGCCCAGGCGGCCCATGGCCACCGGAGAGGACTTCGGCGTATCTCCAAATGGGATGAGCCGGGTGTTGAATTGGTCTACAAGCGAGAAAACACATTATACCCATGATTCCGTACCTTTTGGTTGTGCCCCTTAGGGGGAAATGGACAAGTTTCCAAAAAAGACTTACCCAGGACCTAAGGAGAAGACGAGGTGGACTTGGAACAAAAGCCGGGTTGGGGAAACGTAAGCTCCAATTGGGCTGGGGAAGTTTGAAAAAGCCGCGCTTGTGGGCTGCAGAGAGCGCACGGCCTCTTGTTTGGGTCTACTGCCCCCCCCTTCCCCGGGCTGTTCCTATGCCGAGTGGGGACAAGTTGATTTTCTTGCATTTTGTGATATGTTGGGAGTGCGAATCAATCTGATTGACAAATGCTCCAAACGCCGAAGGTTTCCAGGCTGAATGTTGCCAACGACTCAGTGGAGGCCAAAAAAGCTGAGCGCTGGATTTCGCGTCCAAGCAAGAATGGGATGCCCTGTCCATGTTGCCATGTACCGGGTAAAAGCTGCGGAGAGATGAGCCGACCAGCATGGAAAGGGGGGCCAATTTCTTCAACTGGAAAATTGCAGGTGACCCTGGAAGCCAGCAAACCAATCATGTTTTGTGAGAGCAGTTCTGGACAAGGAACCATTCTAATTGGGGACCCTTTGGCAAACAGGTTTTACATTAGGAATTCAATGTTGCATCATGTCCCAAGCCTGCAGTGGCCATGGAAGAAAACACCTGTTTTGGCAGTTGATGATTCAATGGCATCACCTATTGTACTGTTGATGCTGCCGAAACTGAGGGAATGAATCTCGTCTGGGGAACAGGGCCATCCTGGGAGGGGTAAAATGACATCACACCCCCAGAAACTGGCACAGTAGACTCCGACACTCTAGTGCTCACCAAAGTGCATGACTGACTCATCCAATCAAATGTAGTTGCTTCCCCTGCAAACAAAACAGGGCTCAACATTGAAAGCCATGGGAAGGCTGAGTCAATTGTTAAAACCAGACTGAACCATACCATCCATGGGTGCGTGTTTCCAAACTTGCGAGGACTGAAAAGCCAAGCGCCACAACACCCAAACGCATGTGTAGCTCAAAAATGCCACCAAGATGCAGAACAGATTCAACTGAACAACTGGGAATACTCTTGCCCTGCGCGCGTCCACCGGAGGCCCAGGCGATCATCCATGACCTGCCCCGAGCTTCAAGCAACTGACATCTGAACATGGTCACAACAACCTACTTTCCTGACGTAAGAGATGTGGGTCGACCAAAAAACAAGAGGTGAACCTGTGCTTGTTGGTATAAACTCCGGGCTCAATCTCATGTTGCCCGCCCACCTGCAGCACCCGAGTGCTAGTGGCAAACACACAACACGCAACACACAACACACATGCGCGCGCCTGCACGCAGGCAAGACCGCACAAAGGCACGCACCAACCGTGCATCAACAGCGGTTTTTACTAACACCCCCTCCCTCCCCCCAATTTACAAATATTTACGAATCATGCCACTCACGGGAAAGCAAGTCACCAGAAAACCAGACCTTAGACCAAGCTGAGTCTGATTGACAAGCACCATCTGCATTCTTGAATCATCCCATTTACGGTGAGGGGGTGGGGATCTTGAATCAGGGCCGTCCCTTCTTGACCCGGAGCCCTTTAGGGGACCCATTTCCCAGCAAATCCGCCCCTTTTCTGGGCCAACACGGTGGCTTCCGGCCGATCAAAAGAACAAAACTGCGCTTCCAAAATTTGTTTGGGCGCCATTTCATCTGGGGTCCATGTCCCTTCCATCTTCCCCGATTTTGGGGCATTCGACTACGCCCCCAGGGTCCATCACCGTGAGAAAGAATACGCGCTCGCCTTCTCCCAGGGAGTGCGGCCCGGCTTCGTGCGTGGGGCAAACTTCTTGTTGGGCCCCTTGTGCCTGGCCAGCCCCGCCCATGGCCCCATGGGCCCAGGGGCTCATGGGCCGATGCACAGCTGTTCTCTGCCCATTTCGGGATTTGGAGAAACAAGACGCATCAGCGAGCATGCGTCCTTTTGCAAATCTTGGATGCTACAATGTTTCCCTTGGCGACACATGCCGTCTCAGGCCGAACCATCAGCGCCTTTCTTAAATTTAAAGGCTGGAGGCAGGAAACAAACCTCGCGCGCAAACTGCGCAAGTGCCTCAGGCAGGGGCAGGGGCAGGGGCAGGGGCAGGGGCAGTGTCTCAGGCTCACTTTGGCCTTGAATCATCTCTTTCTTCGGTGGGCGCGTGTCGGCGAGAAAGCATGCCGGGCAGGGCGCGAAGTCTTCATTCCTGAGAGCAATGCATCAGGATGAAAACAGGCGGTCCCGAATCCAAATCCGCAATCTGCAGAGGGAAGCCACAAGAAGGGACAGAATTTGGCATAAGGATTGGGGATTGACGTTGAACAACCCATGGAGAGGAGCGACAATTCCATTTCGGCCGAGTCAGCAAAGCCTGTCCTTGTGACAGCAAATCTGTCAACAAACACTATGCATGTATGTGTATATGTATATATATAAGTATACATATATTCACGCGACTCCAGAAAATGATGGGTTTCCTCTTGGCTTCCCTTTCAGCCAGGAAAGGGGACCCTGACAAACAACCGAACACCGAAATCTGTGTGCGCGAATGGCTTAGGCCAATGTGTTCACTGCTTGCTTGCTTGATGCTGCGTGTGCCGTGATGTTGGTTGTTGCTTGTGCCGCTGTTGTTGGCACAATCTTGCTTGCCTCTGTGTGTCCCATTGCTTAGCGCTGTTTTCGCTTGGCCGTTGTTCGTTTCTTGGCTTTGCTCGCGGTTGCACTGTTGCAAGCTGCTTGCTAGCTAACTTGGCTGGCTGCGTGCTTTGCTTGCTTGCTTGCGCTCAGGCGTGAGGATAGCAACACATTGTTTGAGCCTGTCGTGTTTGCTCTCTTGAGCCTCTCTTGCACCCCTCATTCATGGTTTCCGTGGGTGCCAGCCGGATCGAATTGACCCCTACATGCAGCAAGAAGTCGGCCCTGGTCACTGATGCATGAGCAATAGCAACACTGAAAGAACACAAACGTTTAACCAGTCAGCCTACAGCCAGGCGGTTGCATCAGCGTCGTCTGAGATCCAAAGAGGTGAGGGGCAAGTATCCATCACATATGACCACACAAGTTGAGCTGACCCCAACAAATGCGCCCATCTGTAAAGAACCCCCGTTTGGCAAGGGAGAAGCCCAAAGCCAACCTCATTTGCTGAGAACCACTCACTCATCAAGTGGCCAGCAAGCCATCAGGGAAGGTCGTTTCGTTGTCTCAGGTGAGGCTGCCACAGTGCTATCAGGTGACCGGGTTAGTCGCCCCCTTGTTTCGTCGAATTGCTCTTTGCAAAAGAGAAAGAATGGCACACTTCCACAAACTTCCCTGTTTTGGGTGGTCCGGCACTTTTCTGCAAAGAACGATCCTTGCAAAGAATGCGGGGGAAGGACGGCGAAAATACTGCTTGAATCACATGATTCTGGAGGACTGTTGGAACTTGAAGATAAGCCCAGGGACCGCCGTGGGCACCCGCCCCAACCCCCACGAGTCGGAAAGCTCGTGCCAGGTGGCGTCAGGATGTCCTTGGCGCCGGGAAATGGATCGCTCGACTTTTGAGTTTCGGCCATGCGGCCTTCAAAAACTCCGCGCGCTTGCGGCAACGAGAAATCCCCTGGTTATATGCTCCGGTGTTCTGCCAGCATTGTTAGTGTTGGAGGTAACTCGAGTCAAACCGTCAACCTAAGATTGGCTGGAGAACCACGGCGGCACTGTTGTTTCCTGCTTGCCCGTTGCTTTTGCAATTGCAGCCAGAAGGTTGAACTGCCCTGCCCCCACAAACGTTGCGAGGAACAGGGAAGCTTTGCCCAGTATTTAGGCCTACTGCTGTGAAGAGGGGAGTCTATTTCAAGAGCACGCAGCCACTAGCACACATGAAAGGACCTGCAAAGAAAGCAGGCTTCCCAACCCATCCTGGCAAATGAAACACGTGGAATGGGAATATAGACCTTGAAGCCAACCAAACAAACGGAGAGCTTCATGACGACCTTTAAGGTGATCCAACGTTGGTTTGCTGTATCATCCGGCCACGTGCTTCCATGCCATTCTTTCCAAACTCTTAACCTGCCTGGGGTCGCCCCACAAGAACTCATCAAGTACCTTTGGATCAATGCGAGTTTTCTATGGGCGTCAGGGACAACAAACACAGAGTCTATGATCCGCAGATTCTCGAAGTTCGCCCTGCTTTCACTTCAATGCTCCAGTGGTTTTAAAGATTCTGGATGGCCTTGATAATTTAACTAGTTGGGGAATGCTGCGGTGTTTGGATGTGACATCACCCAGCCCAGCCGAAACTCACTAGGAGTTGAGTACGTACTGCTTGAAATATCGGGCTGGAAATCTAGCTGGACCCCCGCATACCCGGGTTGTACTTGACAGGTTCAGTGTTAACGAGGGATAACGAGGGATGGTCGGACGAGTCAGATGTTGATGCGAAGCAACGCCGCCGTTGTCTCAGCTCAGGCGCAAAGCCTCGGTCCATAGCGGTCACGAAGCGCTCGTGCGCCACCTACGGCCATCGTGGCCGTTGGAGCAGGAACGCCATACGCCCGCAAATGGCATTCCGTTTGGTCCCATCAAACACCAAGCTGAGAAAGGGTACCTCACACAACGCTGGGCGGTTGCTGGAAAGTCACACCAGAATCCCCGTTGATGTTGTGCCATGGCCCATGGCCCAAGCTCCCAAACTGTTGGCCTTGGCCATGGGCCCCTTAAGTATACATCCTGGCAGTTGATGTTTCCGGATGCAAGTTGAGTTACTTTTTGGGGACCGCAACGTGCAAATGGGAGGCAATGAATGATGACGTAGTTTCAAGAGGCTTTAACTAGGAACCAACTCTGAAAACACTTGTCCGGGTCTTCATTCATGCTCGCCCCACCGCAACTCCTCTTCTCACAAACAACTCAGAGAGCAAAACGGCTTTCTAAACCACCATCGGGGCTCTTTAGGTTCGTTAAACAAATTCTTAATTGGGTTTCTACTCTGCCTGTTCCAGGCCTTTGGGGGGGGTCCTTTGTTTTCAGGCTCACTCCCTGCCACCGTTTACCCCGAATCGCCTGGCCAGGCTTCATCCTGGCCACGCGGTCTTGTTGCTGCTCCGCGTCTCGCTTCACACGCTCCTGGCGCTTCCACGACTGGAAGCACAGTCGCGGAGAAACACCCACGGCCCATCTAAGGTTGAAGCAACCACCTTGTCAACTTGAGGTTCCCATGTAAAACTAGGGCTTGGCTGTTTTGAACATAGTCCCCAACCCAGCAGGGTTCGGGAAAAGCACGGAGTGGAAAACCCACACCTTTTGGTTTCCTTTGAAGAACCCGTTGCCTTTTCGCTCGTAGATTTGGGCCCCGGATTGATTTATGATGACTCATGACTCTTTGCTTGGCAGATGCACGGCTGATGCTCAACCCTCACGCATGCCATGCGCACATCTCCTCAAATGCACGCCGGTGCTTGAAGCGTGCCTGGGCCAGCAAATAGGACTCTTGGATGCATGTGTACTTGTGCGTGTGTGTGTGTAGCTGCCTTGGGGCAGCATCAAAAGATGTCAACACAACAAGTTGAACTATGTTGGGCTAGAACCTCCTTGGAAGGTACCTGAACCCATAGGCTGTAGTGTTTTTTGGCTTGGGCATGTGGCTCGCCGTGGTTCCCGTTGACGGCCGTCAAAATTGTGGACGAATCCCTTTGCTATCTTTTGGTACCTCTTTCCAAAACGGCGCGCAACGAGACTGACAGCCTATGGGCATGGGCCTAAAGAGGACTTTTGGATCCAAGCATGATCTCACTTGACGGATTTCTCTTCTGGAGGGTCACCATGAAGAACAAGGGTCCGACTTTTGGAGCAGTTGTGAGGCAAGGGGTGAGTGAGCTTTCCCTTTCAAATCAGCAATAGAAGAAAAGAGGCTTGGGGGGTTCCTTGAGTGCTGGCGCATTGGCTCCGCTCATGTTTGAAGTCCCACGAAGGATGTCCCTTTGTGGCGGCTTTTTGCCACGCCTTTCAAGTCCTAACCATCCTCATGGGAAGCTGCGCATCCTGCCTGAGGTCACGAGTGTTGGGACATGTTGGGACGGAACCTGCAAGGCCCCGAGCACTTCTTCAGCCCCGGGCGTTGCGGGCTTCGTCCGCGCTGTTGATCAGTTCTAAGAGCTCGGGATCTTTCACCTGGAGAGACATTCAGATTGAGAACGTGGTGGTTCGGGTTGGCCCTGTAAAGCGGAAACGGGAACCTGCCCCAAATTAGCATCCAAACCAAAAAACCAAACCACCAAAGCGAAGCTGAGACATGGTGGCATAAAGTGGCCTGTGGGCCACTGCTCCGGGCCCTTAAAAAAACACCAAAAACGCCAAGGAAAGATATACGATTGCTCTTAAGTAAGCCAATCAGGAACCCAGCTGAAGCCAGCTCCGATCATCCTAAACCAGCCATTTGAGACACGGAATCAGCCGCACTATCGAGTCAGACCGCGTGTTCAAACTACTTCCAGCATGGCCACGTGGCTGGCTAAGGCTCATTTTCGGAGCGCGGGTTTTGGGCTCTGAAAAGCCCGCGATAGAAAATCAGCCTTTGGACAAGGTCAAAAGGACCCATCGGCAGTTGTGCTATAAGCTTTCTTTTTGGATGGCATGACAAATTAGCAGCGGAGCTGATGTTAAGCCCCCAAAGCAGCCATGGAGGCCAAAACCGACCCGTGGTTGGAAAAACCAGAAATCCCCAAAATAGCGTCCATGTCCGCGCTGGGATTAGACACTTCCATCGCTCTCCAGCCTGGTGGCTCAGCAGATCCTCAGCACAAGGTGTCCGGGCAAGGCCGCTTGCCGCAATTCTCCAGTGACCCCTCGTGATGAAACAACAACTTGTTGCAGGCTGGCCCCCTCGTCAAAGGTCAAGCGGCCGTAAGTTAAAGTGAGCCACAAGCTCCGCAAACCGCAAATCGGCGTTGAAAGGCTCGCTTCAAAAAAAAGGGGTCAGCATGCAAAGCCCGGGGTTTCCGCCCAACCGCCCAGCACATGCCCCTTGGTCATAGCTGGGTCCCACCTAACAACGAGCTTCACGCTCTTCACATTGCAAAACTGGAGGCCCCGGCGTAAGAGTTGCTGATGTTCCCTCTGTACGAAAGCGGCTGCACCTACCAAAGGACCCCCAAGGCAGTGTGCAGGCTTTCAAGGGATTTCCGGGACCCTCAAGTAAAGGACCTTCATGGTGAGCTCGCTTTAAGCCCAAGCTCGCTATACGATAGGCAAATTATTCAACAAATGCAAGCTACATAGGTCTAAACAGTTGTAAACGTACACCGGCTAGTGCAGCTTGCTTGCGGGAAGCGTCGGATGGATCATATGGCTCCTGTACAAGCATGGAGGCGCACAAACGCCCTTTCCAATATCCAGAAGCCTCTGTCCGCATCAAAAGTTGCGTCGGAAGGGTGGTTAGATTTATGTTACTGTTCTTACGGCACATGCATTCAGCCACTCAGCCTGCCCCCGGCTCAGATGTTGTGCCTATGCCGCTTCCCGCCAAAGGAAAATATGTATCTTTTGAAGTGGGACCATATCGTATGACTAGAGCAAATGTGATAACTGGGAAATCAAGCAAATAGCCTGCGAATCCGGGCTTGCTGGCGGGGTGGTCACTGATTTTGCCCGAGCTTGCCAAGCTCTCCTAGTTTTCGGAGTTGCTACCGTTGTTGAAACAACGGCACCTCAAATGATTGCAACCACATCGCTGCTTGCAGCCTTTTGACCCTGGCGCGGCCACGCAGGAGGGCTTTGCCGCACGGCAGACATTGCCCAACTACAGGGGAGGATTTGATAAAGTGTAAGGTACCCCGGATTTACCCAATCGCCGGCTTTCGGGATCCTCAGCGGGATGCCTACCCACGTGACACGAATAACGGGAACCAGCATTAATCAACCTCGGCTGATAGATACGGTGTCCTGTAATGTCCTGTAGAGGGAATCTTTGGGGGGTTTGAAACAACCAAGGGTCCCTTGGTATCCCCCCCCTCTTGGCTTGGAATCTGGGGGGGGGACCTGCAAAAAGAAATATGTCATTTTCATGGGCTTGGTAGCTGTGTGCCTTTACCCAGACCTGGGCCAATTTGTCTATTTGAGGAAAGATGAGGGCAGCCGGTTTTTATCGGATCCAACACTCAATTATTTGTTTGCTGAAAGGTATTCCGCGCTTGTCTTGTTTTTTCTTCATGCGTGCATGCTCAAATATGCTCAAAAGGACTACCACAACAGCAACAACAGCAACGACGACGACCACAACAACGACCCACACGCACGCTCAGAACTGTAGACCCACACGCGCACACCAGCACAATCCAGCACATACCAGCACCAGCACCAGCACCAGCACCAGCACCAAGCGCCTATGAAGCGTCCAGCCTCAGCCTCGACGGCTCGGCCTCGCGTCCGGGCATATGGGGCTCGGATCTACGTGACGGAGGACACCAACTGCGAGGACTTGAAGCAGAGCGTGGAGGAGCTCAGGGCGACACGAACGAGCTGGACGTCACGACAATGGAAGAAAGCCCTGCGCCGCCTGACGCAGATAAGTTCATTCCCCTTTCTAACATAATTTGTCCCGACAAGCAACATGGCAGTGATTTTTTTGAGGGGTCTGTAACAGAGCCGCGGCGGACATTCGTTACAGACCTCGTTACAGACCTCTGTAACAAAACCAGCTGGCTCGTTACACACCCCTCGTTACACACCCTCGTTACACACCCTCGTTACACGCCCTCGTTGCACACCTCAGATGAACAAACCGGGCCAGTGACGTGACTGCCCTCTTTTTGCCGCAGCTTGGCCTGCGTTGAATAGCTGCAATCAAGTGCTTTGCATGGCCTTGTTACCGACCTCGTTACAAAGCCGTTACGTACCTCGTTGCAGACCCAACCCCAGCCCGGGCCAGCGACCCCGCTTTTTGTTGCCGCAGCTTGGCTTACGTTGAATAGAGCTGCGGAGGCGTGCTTTGCGTGCTGCGCTTTGCTTTGCCTCGTTACAGACCTCGTTACATAGCCGTTACATACCTCGTTACAGACCCAACCCCCAGCCCGGGCCAGCGACCCCCTTTTTGCCGCGGCTTGGCTTGCGTTGAGCAGCTGCAAGCAAGCTGGTGCTGCGGAGGCGCGCTTTGCGTACTGTGCTTCGCTTTGCCTCGCTACAGACCTCGTTACATAGCCATTACATACCTCGTTGTGCTGCGCTACATTGTGCTACTGATACTGCTTGTCAGAAAATGTTTGTCCCGTTACAGACCTGCGTAACAAGGACCTCCGTTACAGACCTCCGTAACAAGATTCGTGGCGCGTCGCGCGTTACAGACCCCTAAAAAAGTTCATAGCCACATCAAGCAACAAGAGTCCACCCTATTGCCCACCGCTCCAAGTAGCCGGTTCTTAGGCGGCGCAATCCACTTTTTGCTTTTGGCGACCGTCCAACCCGGTTAACATGACCTAACGACCATCCCTAGCTGGCTAGTTTGACTGACCGTTGAGCTGTTTGCTTGGCATTGAGCCTTGGTGGCTGGCTTGACATTGAGCCCTGGCGGCTTGGAGGATTGATTGCAGGGCGAATTCCTTTTCGGGGGGGGGGGGGGCGAAGTTTCGCGTGCGTGAGGTCCGTGGAAACGTGACAAAGCTGGTGAACATGGTCTTCGGCGAGCGCGATGACTTCACCAGGCTGGCGCTAAGTGATAGGGCCCTCCCATTATCCACTGACTCTTGTTTAGTTGCTAGACGCCCAACACCTGCCAGCTGATATTTTTGTGTGGTTTCCTTTTCCTCTTTCTTGCAAAAACTTGCAAGCGGAGATCCACGGTCCGAGGCAGGCGTATTTTTGCTTCTAGGTTTTGCGGCGCGTAACTCCTTTCCTTCAAATGGGCTGGCTGGGTGATGCTGGGTGTACGGGGGACAAAGCCATCTGTTCCTACGCGTTTTTGCAGGCGCGCCAGAGAGGCTGCAAGCTGCCTTGGCTCGCTCGGATGCCTTCTGGGACGCGCTGAGCAGCCTGGGCATGCAGGCCAAGTGTGTGAAGATGCTGTGCGTGAGGAGGGGCTGGAAAAAGTAGGAGAACGTAGGACATAGAAGAACAGCTGCGCATCATTGTTGTGTTCGTGGTGTCGGACTATGTTGGACTTTCAGGAAACTGCGTTTGATAACGCTTGATAGGAGCCTGCAATGGGTCGGGCTGGCCAAGGGGCCATTATGCATCATTGGCACTGGGGCGGAGAAGTACGCCCTCAAACTGGCACAGATGACTTGCAAGCAGAAGGGTTGGCAGACGGTGACTTGGCGATACTTGGCGCCAGATTGTTGATCTCCCTCAAGGTGGGAATGGCCCTTCCTTGTTTGGCCAATATAGGGCTGGGGCAGAAATGTGCCAGCGCATTGCGTGTTACTTTCGGACCTGAAGAGTGCCAGGGTTAGTCGGGAATTTGTGTCATTGAGGCGGACTTCTTGAAGAGGTTTTGTCAAACATTAAAATGATTTAAACAGTGAGGTGAGCGTTTGATCACTTTTCTTAGCTTGGGATTGGCAACGCTTGACACCATTTGCAACACGCTGTGCAATCAGAAGTGAAGAGCGCCACGGCCAGAGTATGGGCGCCATTTTGCTAAACCTTCTTTGCGCCTAAGTTCTAACACTTCACGGCAGGAGTTAAGGCTGGTGTAGATCGAGGGTTCGCGCTCAAACATGTTGGCAGTGTGCGAAACAGGTTGCCTTCGATGCGACAGTCTCACACGATACGCGCCTCTTGAAAACATGCGCTCTCGCTGTGGCGGCGTGCGGTTTTTACGCATATTTACGCATGTCATCACGTTTTTGCTGGCAGGGCCCTGGCGGGCTATGTCTTTTGAGGAGGCGTCGCGCCAAAATGCACCAAACACTTTTTTGAGAGCAAAGTACGTTTTTGATGGCATGTCCAGCCAGGGCGCGACGCTTGGGCAGCTGTCGCGAAAAGGTGTCTTGCACGCGACAGCCCACATGAAATGGACCTCTCTTCAAAACTGCGCTCTCGCTGTGGCGCCGTGCTGATTTCGGGACTTGTGTTTTGACGGCTTGATTCCATGGCCAGCGCAGCATTCTGTGAGATTCGCAAGCAGTTTTCGTGGCAGGCGCAGAATGTTTTATACGCTGATTCTACGGTTCGTTTCGCGGCATTTTGCGGCAGGCGCAGCATTTTGCGCAGCATTTCGCTCGATTTCACTCATTTGTAAGTATCGCGGGATGAAGGCGAACAGTTTGCAGACTTTGGCCCGGGTCGACCCTCTGCGGACTTCTCGCCCCTTGTGCGGACGTAGGGCTGGCGCAATCGCTGTGTCTGCGGCGCGAATTTTTCAAGAGAGCGACAACAGCCACGGCAACCACCACAGCCACCAACACCACAGCACCAACAACATTCAACAACAAGAGCAGCAGGCTTTATTTCTTGCACGTATGAAAAATGAGTCACGCACCAACATGATTGCGTTCCCTTTGTTTTCCTTTCGAAGACGCGGGGCAGATAGAATCAGACAGGGCCAACGTTGCGTTTTTCCCAACATTCCCAACGCTCCTGTCAGTGAATGGCATTGAGCTGAGGCTGCGTAGGTTTTTTGGCTTTGTCCAAGGGCCTTGGCTTTCTTTTGAAAAGCTGAAGATCTGAGCTCTCGGCAGTCATTGGCAGTCATTCGATGTTCTTCCCCCTTCACCGCTTGGAATCGGGCGTGTCTGAGAATGAAAGTACTCCCAGGATGTCTCAGAAGGGTTGGTTTCATCTTGGCCCCTTTCAAAGCCCAATACAATTTGCGGTCTCCTGCTGGGATAGTACATTTAATATTTGGGGCCGATCGGAATTATTATGTGTGTCCTTTGTTGCAAATGCACTCCTCTTTATATAGGTAAGAGTCCAGCTTGATAGGTCGTCAAGCGGGCGCAGTTTAGAAAGCCGCGAGCGCTTCTTGTTTGAACTTTCGTCAACGCAGAGAAGACGGAGAGACAGAAGCAGCCATGCAGAGTTTCACTTTTGCAGTTGATCAGACAGGGAGCTTGGGTTCTGGAGTCCCGCCATGTCCAGCCGCGCTGTGTGTCTTCGAGCTCCAAGAGCGAGCCAACCCTACCTGTGGATTAATGCGCAGTGCGCGCGCGCACGTGCCGCACGCATGCATGCACCCGCGCACCTGCGCACACGTACGCGCGCGCAATCGCGCGCACACGAGCATGGTTGGGGCGCGGTGTGGGCGTGAGGGGGGCAAGGTGGGAACAAGGCGGGCGCTTTGAAGGCGTGTGCTAATTCCTGGAAAGGAATTGGCCAGCTTGGTATTGGATGAATTGGCCCACTCCAACCGTAGCATTGGGGGTCTGAGGTTCGGGGAACATGACAGTTACAAAAAGGGTGCAGATATTTATAGGGGAAAGATTAGACTTGTTGGGGCTGCACAACTTCTAAGATCTTCTAAGAACCAGAAGCGCTGAGTGATGTTAGCCTTGTCGAGATGCAAAATTACAGAACGCGTGACTCAGGCGGCCCAGCGATGCTTTTTGCGCTTGCTGCAGCGCATGCGGTGTCTTGTGCAAGCCCATCTTGGCAGTGGGTGGACGGACCTCCTGGGCTTCCAGACTGTACAGCATCTATGCTCCGAAGCGCGGAAATATTATTCCGATGATGAGGGCCGGCCTTTTCAACCGGCGGATGACCGCGAGTACGTTCGTTTGGCGCACTTGTGGATCGACCGCAACGGCCTCCCTTGGCCACCGTGCGGGACGCACGCAGGCAAGCCAGCCTTGAGCGCAGAATCTGCTGCCGAGGGGCTTCTTCTTGACTTGTTTGAGGAACTTCTGAAGCGGTGGACCCTCAAAATGGGCTGTCCCAGTTTGAAGCTGACCCGGCCAGGGGCGCGCCAGATTTCACAAAACAGCACGTGGAAATCCACTCGGCTTTTGTGTTGGGCTCCCGAGTTTGACCGCAAGAGCTTGCAGCTTTGGAGCACCGTGTTGTGCCCCCTGGGCGGTCACGGTCAGCATGACACGTGGCCGTCGAAGCGAGATTCACCGGTTGTCTTGCCGGGCAGCGCCAAGATGGCTGCGAATCTTACATTTTCAGTGGTGGCCAACCACCTCTGCTGGGCTCAGCCGATTCTAGGCGCTGTGATCCCTGCCCTATTCAGGGGAGGGGGGGGGGTCCAATTGAAATATTTCAATTTCTGGGGGGGGGGGGGGATCCTGGAAGGTCCAGCAAACCTCAAGGCAGCAAGAACGGACGCCCTATTCACCAACCAGAGCTAGCTGCGATAGCAGGCAACTGGCAAATGACTGCCTTGTGTTTACCCTATCAGGCGGCCAGGCGGATGGAGTTTACACGTGCTCTACCAGAGCCAACAACCATAAGACATCGCAGCCGCCACAATGATATACAGCACAAGCCACTGATCAACCGGAATCGCAGCATATCGCAGCCAACAAACAGTATCTTGGAGCATTGCCATGCCTTGTGCTATCTTATGCCCTCTAGACGTGCCAGTGACCGCCCGTGGGCCACTTCTCATAAATAAGCTACGTCAAGACACGTCAGACCTCTCTGTGCTGCCTGGGAAGATCAAATGCATCTGGCACACAGCCCACCCTCAAGTGCGGTGAAGTAATACCATGCAACTCGCTTGATGTTCTGTTATGTTCTGCTTCGTGCCTCGCCCCTCGTCTGGAATGACAACAAATCCAAGAGGCCAAGAGTTGTACTCCGCCGCCTCGCCCTGCACGTCCAGCAGGTAATCGGCGGTCACTCAGATTCAGCGCCTCGAAAGCTGCCAGCACGTGGCCCGCCATGAGCCTCCACGCAGGCAGCTTGCGAACCCTCTCCTGGAGGTTCTGACAGCGGAGCAGCTCCGTCGCGGTTGGGCCTAATCAAGGCTCCCTGGCCAGTCTTTGGCCGCTTTGCCACATGCTTTCTCTTCGCCTGAGATCGCACTGGCCGCCTTGTGGGCAAGAACGCGTTCCTTGGCTGCGGGCCAACCTTAGATCTTGAAGGCCATAGTGGCCCGCAATGGCCCACATGAGTCGAAAGCCCAAGTCAACCCGGTCGCAGTCTCAAAGATTTGCACAAGTGGACGCGTGGATACGGAAATATGCGGACATGATGAACGTGCCAGACAAGATCATGCATCCAAAGCAATGATATGCAATGATTCCGCTTGGCCAAACTCTATGAACATGCAAGCGCCTAAAAGATTCTGCACAGGACTGCCCCCTGGGCCCTGGGCTAACAAGTCAGACTCAGACCAAAACAATTGCTTCACTCGAGCCCTTGGAAACTGCCAGCTTGCCTTAAACCCACACATAAAAAAGGAAAAGCCCGAAACAGCTAGACAACTGGGAGCCAAAAGGAGAGGTGCCCCGGACCAAAACAGAATGAAGCAATATGGCTTCCACTAGCTTCTGCATGTTTCCGCAGAACGTCGCATATCGTCGCAAAATGCTAGCGACATTCCTCATGACACCTCTCGATACGACAGCTGCGGAGCTGAGAAGTAGAACTTCTCCAGAACGCCCAGCACTGTCAAGCTGTCGGCCTTCAGTGCTTCTGCCAGCATGAAGACTGCAAGCCTGGAATTCTGACAGCGCTGGACGACGCGTGGACTGTGAGCCCGCGCTTTGTAGTAAGTGGAGGCCACATAATTACGCCCTCATTGTCCCTCATTCATCCTTCCTCCCCCTTGTTTTGGGCCAACTATAGCCAGCTTGCAAACAAAAGCATGAAAGCGTGCAACGATTGGTCATGATTGGTCCTATCAACATCCGGACTGCAAGTTCAATCACCCATGTTCGCTCGCCCGCCCTGAGTCGTTTTGGCAGGGGGCGGGAGGGAGTTGGGGGGCAAAGGACGACACTATACGACACTCCTTGGAACAAGCATGAGATAGCAGGAGCAAGCTGCACTTGTTAAGGTGTCCTCTTTTTTTTGCAACTGTAGGAACAAAATTACAAACCAATAACTGCAGATAACTGTAGTAAGATGCTGCCTGGTGAGGGGGCACTTTCCCTGCCATCGGCGATGGCCAAATCATGACTTTGCCCTCGGATGCCCTCGGTAACTTGGCATGATTCTCCGCGTTGCGCGATCACTTACTGAAACTTGCAACGTATTTTTCTTCACAGGCGTTCACTGGAAGGGGGCTGGAGCCAAGAAATAGTTTTTGGGTGCCCGCGCAACCCCGGCTAATTGGCAACCCTACTTCAAGTGGCTTCCTGAACTGTCAAGCAAAAAAGCGCGACATGTATGTTGCCAGCAAGGAGCTCAACACTCCTCATGTAAATGACCATCACGACCAGGGTTTCCTGCTGCTCCTTCCCGCATGCCAGGAAGGCAGCCGTCTGAACAAGCGTCTGAAGGGGCTTCGAAGTCCGATCATCGCCTACGCACTTGCCGTCTGCCATGGAGATGACATGAGACGACAGTGATTCAACAAAGCCGGGAAAGGGTTGGTTCACGTTGATACCCTGCTAAGGAGGGAAGCTGAGGGAAGCGAGCAGAAAACGAAGCAAAATGGTCGCTGATGGGCGCTGGTGCCGTTGGTGGAAGTGGTGACTTACTACTTGTGACTCATGATCAAAGCCTGCTAACAATGGGGGTTCGTTTTTTTCTGCCTCTTGGAGAAAAAGTGCCTTTTGGATGTTTTGTGAAATGTGGGACAGCCGGGGGGCTGTGAAAAGGCAACATTGCCCGACCAAAAGCGACTTTGCCCGACCAAAAGGCGATTGTTGGCAACCAAGGAGGGGCTGCCATTTGAAAAGGAAAACTTCCGATGAAAAGGCACTTTGCAGACCCGATGGCAGATATATATCCATATATGCCTTTTCGGGCAGCAGCAGAATAAATGCACACTTGGAAGTTCCAGGTATAAGAACAAAGCGGACACCTGCAACCGAGTCACAAGGGTCCTTTGTAGCTGGGTGTAGGTAAGCGCCCCTGAGCGCAGAGAGAAAGGTCATCGGCCGTTCCAACGTCTTCGTGAAGACAAGAAAAGGGTTCGTCGCCTGGTATACCTCCCTCAGCACGGAGTTCCGTCGCACCTGAGTCTTGTGAGCCGGGCCATGCGCTGTGGGGCAGGAAGTCTGTGTTGTGGGGCCGCGCCACTGAATGCTCAATGCGATAGTGGGATTCCACAGGTTCAAAGCAAATGGCGGCAGCAAGAGAGAGGAGAGATGAGGAGAGCAAGAGCCATGGAAGGCAAAGCGTGGCAAGGCGAAGAGGTGCGGAGAGATTGAAGCAGGATTAGCTAGTCGGAATGGAGACGAGACGAAAGGCAGAATATGGCAGAAGTGATGGCACCAAAGACTAGCGGGAGCTGTTGACCCAAGCAACATTGTGGCAAGGATCCGTCCAACATGTGGTGGAGAACAATGACACTTTCACATAAATTCACGTATGATGGCATCATATGGCATCTGAGACGGAAAGGCGACCGAGATCGAACAAGCAGGAATGATTGCCAAAAAATGCCGCCTAGGCACGTCATTGTGCGCGTTGCATCTGTACACCAGGTAGGCGGCGAGAAGCAAGGAGCACAGCTTTTGCTCGCCCCACTCGCGCAGCTTGTCCCTGAAGAGGAACCGCAGCACAGTGTGGGGGCTAGATGGCGCCTCGCCACTGACTATCTTCTCCACCTCGAAAATTCAGCTGGCTTCGGGGGGGCGTTATGGGTGCTTATTGTAGGGTTCCCCCTCAAAAGTCGTCTCTTGGAGGCAGTATGAGGCAGTTTGAGCTGGAAAAACCGCACATGTTTTAAAGTAAGGGCAGTCGTCAGAATCATTTGAGATAGCCCGTAGTGTTCCAACTCCACGTGGCACTTTTCGCGTCTTGGCAATTCCCGAACCTCAGTTCCAGAGCGATCCAACGCATGCCTAGAACTCCCTGGGGCCGACTCTGGAGCTCATTCCCGGAACTTATCAGAAGCAAGTCCCGTCAATCCCGGTTGTCCGGAAGTAAACTCCAGACCGGAATCCCGGACATTCCCGGACCTCCCAGAACTTGCAATCCCAGAGCAGAGTTTCCGGAAGTATGACTCAGTTCCTGTTCCAGGACTGGGACTCTGGAACTGTCCTGAAAGCCCAATCCCGGGGCGTCCAGGACAATGGTAACTGTTTTGGGATTCAGCACTGGACTTCAGTCCGGGAACTGAGTCTCGGTCACTCTCGCTCGGATCCGGAACTCAATTTCAAAAACAATGCGGGACTCAGTTCCGGGACTCCAGAGCAGTTCCCGGACTAGTCGCTGGACCGAGAGTGACCGGGACTCAGTTAGCGGAGTGGTTCCGGGAATGGACTCCGGAATTCAATGTCGGGACTGGGCTCCGGAACTCAGTCCCGGAACTGAGAGTTGCGGGATGGAGTCCCACAATGTCCCACACACAGTCCCGGACTGGATTGAGTTCCGATCTGAGAGTGAGACTCAGTTCCCGGACTGGTTCCGGGACTGGACTCCGGAACTCAATTCCGGGACTGGGTTCCGGAGCCCAGTCCCGGAACTGTGCGTTGCGGGAAGGGAGTCCCATACCCAGTCCCGGACTAGACTCCGTTCCCGGACTGGTTCCCCACACTCAGTCCTGGCGGACTGGTTCCGGGACTGGACTCTGGAACTCACTTCCGGGACTGAGTTCCGGAGCCCAGTCCCGGAACTGAGAGTTGCGGGAAGGGAGTCCCACACTCAGTCTCGGGCTGGATTGAGTTCCGGACTGAGTGAGACTCAGTTCCCGGACTGGTTACCCACACTCAGTCCCGGACTGGACTGAGTTCCGAACTGAGAGTGAGACTCAGTTCCCGGACTGGTTCCGGGACTCAATTCCGGGACTGAGTTCCGGAGCCCAGTCCCGGAACTGAGAGTTGCGGGAAGGGCAGTAGGGAGCCTAGTCCCGGTCAGTTCTTTACTTCAATTCCAGCCCAGTCCCGCAACTGAGTTCCAGCTCGCTGACCTCCGGAGCTCTGGAATTTACTTCCAAAAGAAATCCGGACAACTGTGATTGACAGGACTTGCTTCTGTTAAGTCCTTTGCTTCAGGATGTTTCAGGGAGCGGAGGCAAGTGCTTCGGTGGAGGACCGTAGTCAGGTTGCTCAAAAAATTTGCGAGGTGATGGAGCAAGGCGGCGGGGAGCCACACTGCGCAGACCCTGGAGATTGCCACACGCTCCCCAAGCCCAGCGACACTGCAGCTTTCCCCAAAACGATGCCAGACTTGGTGAAGTTGGTCTCCAGCAAAGGGGGATCCGCGTCTTCCAGCGCTTGCCTGGAAAGGCTGACAGCTTTGGCCGAGCCAATGAAGCGGCTCAGTGCCTTTGTGCGGCTTCACGAGGGCGTGCTCTCGAAATCCCAGGCCCAAGCCAAGACAGCGTCCGCTGCGGCGCGCAACCCGCGCAACCAGCTCGAGCACGAACTGAGCCTGGCGAGGCAGTGGTCTGCCTTTGGCGGAGCACGCACTGGGCGGCTAGCTGCTTGGTTTGACAAGCAAAAGGCTGTGGGCCGTCAGGCGCTTGAGCAGCAGGCAGAGCATGCCGGCCCTCTGCACAAAGCCGTGGAGTCCTTGCGCCCGCTGTGCCACGATCGACCGCAGATCCTCCTCTTGAAAGTGGTGCGGTCGGGGCTCGTCGCCACCTATCGCATAGGTGTCGTCCTTTCAGTTTACCGGGCGGCCATGCTCAAGTCAAGCAGCCGGAGGCAGCGCGCCACGCGAGGCGTGCCAGCGCCATTGCCAGCCGAAGCGGCTGCATGCATTCACTGCGCCGAGTTGCAAAGCTTGGGGGACGACTGCAAAGCTTGGTGCGTGACGGCGTTGAGCCAAGTGCTAGAGCTTGATCCGTGTTCGGAGAGGTGCGCCCGGACTTCATGCAAGACACGGAGACCAAGCTCTTCTTGGAGGTTGGCGAAGCCAAGGCTTCCATGTTGAGGCAGTGGCTGGCAGGCTCCCTGGAGCAGCAGGACGTGGGCGAGGCCGTGCAGGACGCCTGTGCTGCCAAAGTGTTTGCCTCGCACGGTCATGTTAGCATATGTTAGCGCTCCCCCAAAAGCCCCAAAGCAAGACCCCAGCAAATGCTTGTTCAATCGCTTTGGCACGCACAAATTTCTTCAGCTGGATCCCTCGCAGGAAGGGCCTCTTCTCAAAATATTTCAACATCAAACGGGAGAATGGGAGTGGATTAAAGATGCTTAAAGGCTCCGGAAGCTGTCAACAAGGCCTAGCTGCAGCGGGCTCATTTAACTTCCCCAGGGCCTTTGCGCAAAATCAAACGAGCCCGCCTTCGGCGAGGTGTGATGGGAGATAATGGGAGAGGTTTAAAGGCTCCGGAAGCTGTCAACAAGGAGTAGCTGGGACTGGCTCGGGCGGGCTCATTTAACTTTCCCAGGGCCTCTGCGCAAAATCAAATGAGCCCGCCTCTCAACAGTGTGCAGCGGGACAGGGCAAAAGGCTGCCTTCCCGCACAGGATGTGGACGCGAAAGCTTGCTTCTCCATCCACAGCTTCACTCGGTCCGCGTGCGGGTATGCGGCCATTAAGCAGTTTTTGCTGCGACTGCCTGGCCAATGGGCTGCTTGTGGCGCCAGTGTTCTGGACGGGCAGGGCTGCATTCGCGTCAATGATAAAGTGAAAGGCCTGGCTCGGGTAAATTAACGTAAGCTAGCCACGCATCGTCGTTTTAAAGTGTTTAAGCAGTTCTAAGTTTGAGCCCACTGTTCGAATTCATCGAAATGCAACCTTCCAGTCGTGAAAGTTAATCTGGTTGTTGGAAGATGTTGGAAGATGTTGGAAGATGTTGGAAGCAAGGGCCCCTTGTTGCTTTGTCCGGGTAGCTGTTCTTGGTGTTGCTTTGTTTTTTGGGCTTAGGTAGTTAATCAACCTGTTGGTCCCGATGCCAAATGTGCAGGGAATGGGGGCCAGTTTTCTTTAAGAAGTCTTTGTTTGGGTTGGACAACAAAGCGACTCACCTATTGCCAGTCTCTGCGAGCCGCTAAGACATGCTTTGTGTTGAAGCCACTCAAGTAATCTCAAGTATTTTGCTGGCCTGGTGGAAGGCGCCCGGACCATCGCTTGGGCTGATGTGGCGGAGCGGGCGCGGAGCTACTTTGATGTGGTTGCCGGCTCCAACACAGGGAAAACCCACGAGTATTCGGCGCTTGTATTCAACGAGTTCGTGTCACTGATGCCAGAGCCAGGAGTGGCAGGGTTGTGAGATCAAGGGGCTTCTGTGACACAAGGGAATCTCACCCTTTATACGGGGGGTTGGTCTTTGGGAAGGCTTTTTTGTTGTATCACAGAAGTAGTCATTTGCAAATATTTCCCACAGCCCTGGCCAGGAGGGTCTCCTCCGCCGAGCAGCAAGCTGAAATCTTTCGCGGCCCAGGTAGATGCAGTTGCCCAGCCGCTGCTGCGTTTGGGGTCTTGATTGCCAGCTGGCCTTGGCTTTTTAGAACTACAGGATGTTTTCTTTCACAAAAGCAAGTCACGTTTTGTCGTATGCTGTCATACCCCCATGGTACGAGCTGCGTGGCGCTTAGTCACGCAGACCAGAGTCAGCGGTTGACTGTTTGGTGGATAGTCAGCGGTTGCCTGACTTCCAAGACGCGCGCTGAAGAGGGGTCGCGTGTGAAAAAGGTTCTCTGTAAGCAGCTTTGCTACTTGTGACTCATTTGGCAGTGAAATTTTTTGAGGGGTCTGTAACAGAGCCGCGGCGGACATTCGTTACAGACCTCGTTACAGACCTCTGTAGCAAGACCAGCTGGCTCGTTACACACCCCTCGTTGCGCACCTCTTGTGACACACCCTCGTTACACACCCTCGTTACACACCTCAGATGAACAAACCGGGCCAGTGACATGATTGCGTTGAATAGCTGCAATCAAGCTGGAGCTGCCGAGGCGCTTTGCAAACTGTGCTTGCTTTGCCTCGTTACAGACCTCGTTACATAGGCGTCACATACCTCGTTACAGACCCAACCCCAGCCCAGGCCAGCTTTGCTTTGCCTCGTTACAGACCTCGTTACATAGCCGTTACATACCTCGTTACAGACCCAACCGCAGCCCAGGCCAGCTTCGCTTTGCCTCGTTACAGACCTCGTTACATAGCCGTTACATACCTCGTTACAGACCCAACCCCAGCCCGGGCCAGTGACCCTGCTTTTCGCCACAGTTTCGCGCTTTGCGCCCTGCGCTTTGCTTTGCCTCATTACAGACCTCGTTACATAGCCATGACATACCTAGTCGTGCTGCGCTACATTGTGCTACTGATGCTGCTTGTCAGGAAATGTTTGTCCCGTTACAGACCTGTGTAACAAGGACTCCGTTACAGACCTCCGTAACAAGATTCGTGGCGCGTCGCGCGTTACAGACCCCCAAAAAAAAACATAGCCATCTAACGATCTGGAGGGAGGCCGGTTATTAACGTGAAGCACCCGCCCAGGCTGAGCGTGCTCGTGGTGTGAGAGCGGCATAGAGCGGCGTTCACTGACAACTGCGCCGGTCCTGGTAAAAAAAACAAAAAACAGGCTGCTCACTCTTTCGGCTGGAGTGCAGTATTGTTCGAAGGTTATCTTTAATCCCTACCCCAGATATTGAGGAATTCTTCTTTGGCTTGGGGCTTCCGAAAATTACGATCCAGGATTAGGTTGTGAGGAACAGGACGCAGAATAGTTGGCTTCATCTCATGGTTTTCCCATGATCTCACGGCAGCCCACTTTGCCCAACTTACATGGGGATTTGGGGGGGGGGGGGGGACCTGGAAATAGAAACTTACATTTTTCAGGTCCCCCCCCCCTAAAGGGCCAGTGATCCCTTGGTATCCTTGGAGTTGGTTGAGGAGCTGACAACCGCCTTGGGTGACAAAGATAACCATGGTCGAGCAAACAAGCAAACCACAAGGCATTTAAAAAATCACAAGCAAATACTTCCCATAAACCCTTCCAGGACCCTCTTGGTCGTAAAGAAACTGAGCGGGTGGTGTTTGCCAGTGCCATTCAAATCAGAAGCGCCTTGCCTTGGACGCTTGTTTCATGCGGGAACTCAGGTGCTCTTTGAGAAAATCAAGGGTTTCCACTGGCGAAATAACCATGAGTCGCCAAGTCAAACCAGAATCGATGTTCAGCACAACTGACCTACGGACACCCACCCACGAAAAAGGTGCGCATGGATCCCCTTGTGCCAGGGTGCGTGAAAACCGCTTGTTGGGCCCGAGCTACTAAAAAACGTGCTCCTGCCTTTGAGCCTTTTTGAGCCGGTCTGTTCTTTTTTTCCCCGCTGCTCCTCTTACGCCCCGAAACGCCGCCGAAACAGCGGCCAACTCTTCAGAGACATCCGACACTGGACGGCTCTCGGAGCACCTCCTCGCCCCGTAGCTTGATCTCCGTGGTCAAGGCATCTTGACCTCTGCAGCCGACACTACGTGCCGAAAGCCTGTGGCACCACAAGTCGGATGCTCAGATTCTGGCAAGCGAATCAAAAACCAACTAAAGCATCCTATCGTTGATGTGACCTAAGACACATGTACCAAATAGGGACTCCAGGCGATAACACTTGAGCCAGGTTTCACCGCGCCCATAATACCGCACTTGGAGCAAAGAACGCTGGAGTGAATCAAAGGCCCACCTCTGGTCAACCAAGCACGCTTGACGTGACTTCGGGCAAAATCAAGGGTGCCTGATAAGAATGCCTCATCCCTGCTGCCAAAACATGAGATTCATGTTGCTGTCCGAGTTGGTTAAGGCCACTGAGCTCCGTGTGCCTCAACTGATTCTTCAGTCAGAATAAGTTATAAGCTTTCTAAAATATATCTACCCAAAACCATGTGAACAATGAAACAGGGCGGATAGCAAATATCCGCAGCTTATGTTTGGGACTGTCGCCTACCCTTGCGTCCAGGTGTTGATTGCCCGGTTGAAATTTTCACAGTCCTAGCCTGACTCTCGCACGTTTGTGGCCCCCGGCAGGCCCGCATGCGGTTCTCCATGTCCTCGTCACCTCAACGGCAAGTGACCCCAGCAGCAAAAGGGAAGCCTTCTTGGATGATTGAAGATCACTGGTTCAATCTCCTTCTGTGATACTATGGGTCGTTCGCTTTAAAGGGGATTCCCTTGGCCACTCGCTGGCAGCAGCAACCGGAAACCCTGTTTTCCACTGCTAAACTAGGCGCTCTGGCATAATGGCTTGAAAATACACGGCCCTTTTGGTTTCCTTTTGGGTACCGGGCTGTTGATCGCACCCTGCCATGGCCCCAGCGGTGGCACGGGCCCTGGGCGCCCTGCAGAACTTCTGCTGCACGGGGTCAAAGGGCTTGGTCTTCCGGAGCTTGTCGGCCTCGGATTCGCTGAGACTTGGAAGCCGCTGCATGCGCCGCCATCGAATCATCGAATCCTGGACCTGAGTTGAGTGAGCAAACAGGAAGCTGCCGGTTTCAATGCGGAAGGGCATGTGTAATGCTTTTGGAGAGCAAAGGGGCATGTGTGAAAGTGAGCGAAATGCAAAAGGCAACCGCCCGTTTCAATGTGGAGCGAGGGTTGTCTTCGACAGATGCGTTTGCGAAGCATACGCCTCGTAGAACCTTACCTCGGGTCAACAAATGGCATGGTTGGAAGCGAGCAGCAAATGGAAGGAGGGAAAGCATGTGTTGCATTGCGTAAAATGAGGTCCAAAGAAACAAAATATCCAGATTCCCTCAAGGAAAGATAGCACACTGCAAAGAACATGCTCAGTTGCCTTGATTGGACGCACCCTCTGACCAGATCAAGCTACCAGTTCCCACGACTACCGAGACCCCCCTCTAGACACCCCCCCCCTCTACACAGAGCAACCGCCGCGCTTTTCGTGTTCAGCGGGCGGCCACTGGGCCCATGTCTCGTCCCTTGAGAAGTACATGGTGTCGCTGGTTGAAGCTCAACCTCTTGAACACCCATGTTCCGTTTCAGATCGATTCATGATTGGCGATCCAAGCAGCAGACAAGGTAAATGAATGCGGTGGGGATAGAACCTCCGGCTTGCCCTATGCTCCGCCCAAGCGTGAACCTGTCGGCTGGTCCCAAGAGGCCAGGCAGAAACCACTCAATTGGAGGCACACCCATCAGCACTTCCTAAAAATCCTCAATCAAGGATTCGATCAAGGAACCTTCATGGGATTTTATTGAGCTCAACATGCCCGAGGCCCAAAATCCAATCTGGTGCCATCTACCCAAAATCTGCTCGACGCTTGGGCTGCCGGCTGCCTCTAAGAGGTTGAGCTCCTGATCCCTCGCGATCTTGGCCTCCACACTCCAAGTGGGTGGGGGGCCGTGTAGGAGGGTACCCTGCAGGTTGGTTTAAGCGGAAACCACAAGGTCCCACAATATTTTGACACATACGTTTATTCTTGTAAACTTGCAAACTTGAAGACATTGGGCCAGCGAAAGGTGGAAAGGTCGGCGTAGGGCAACGACCTTTCAAGAACATGAATTGCACCACTAAGCAATCTGCTCCATCTGGCTCGCCAATCTTGCAAGAGGCATGAGCCGCCGCAGATTCGAACAAGTCGGCTGACCAAAACCCACAGCCAATACCAACACCGGTTCGGCACCGGCTCATGTACCATGCTTAGCCCTGAGCGTTTCATGCATAGTAAAATGTTAGCATGCATCTTGTCCCCACGTCCATCCCAAACCCACGAAATCGGAACAACCGGTTTTGCCCCCTTCCGCAAAGCGAAACTAGGCATGGGGAAGGGTCCTTTGAGGCCCGGCACCCCGCCCAGAGCAACATGGATGTCTTTTGAGTTCGATGTTCATCTAGAGTTGTAGGTGGTTCAAACGGAATCACGGAAAATGTTTAAACACCCCTCAAAAAGCAGCCCACTTTAGGGTGGCCAGACCTTTGATCCGCGTGAGGTACCTCCGCCCCAGGCAGTTTGCGTCGCGAAGCGAGCGATTGTTTCGGCCTCATGGTGCTCACGGTAGCGGTTGGTCAGGATGTTGAAGTCCTCTCTCTCTCCGTGGCCGGGGAATGGGAAGCATGGGTTCCATAGCAGGGGATCCTTCTGGAGCGAAGCATTGGAAGCTGGCAGAACGAGCTTGGGTTTGTCTCTGGAAGCCCTCGAAATGGCTGCGAAAAGTCAAACTCTCCTTCGGATTGCAAAGAGCTTAAGTCGCGCTCAACTTTCGGTCCTCCAGCGCTCGCAGCAACGGCAACTGTCAATAACAATCTGGTTTTCCGAAGAGCCGCGTTGCTTGGAGTTAGTTCCTGCTACTTTGCCAAAAAGCAATTGCATTCAGAGTCAGTTTGATATGATCATGATTGCTTCTGCAACTGTTTGACAGTCCAAGACCTGAAATAAGGAATCCCCAACCTTTACTTTGACCTGGGATTCGCTCGTTTTACCCAGGCTCCCCCCCCCCGGCCGAATCTGTGAGCTCGAAGACCATAAAACATGTTACATGTCACTTGCCTCATGTTTACCAGTTACATGTAGATGAAACCAAACTTAGCATCTGTGGAAGGCTTCCTTGAAGACCAACTTTCCTCTTCAAACAGCTACGTCTGGTGCCCCCTCGCCCATCCTTGTGCAGCATGGCTGGGATGAGGCGCTTTTTAGGCACACGGTCCTTCGGCACGGGCCTCGTCACGTGCTCGTCGCGTCGTGGCAGGCCCGCAAACAAGCGCAGGGGTGTTCAGTTCACGGAACCGCGTCTCCAAAAGTTTACCTAGATCACCCCACCAAAAGGAAACTGACCGGCAAATCTTTTTCAAAGGCCCAAAGGTGATGTTTAGATCTCCATTGGGCGGTTTCCCTTTGGTTTCCCATTCAACTCCGCTTGGGTGAGATTGAAATTCAACATTCTAGGGGTACCTTCCCCGTTCTTTCCCAGGGATCCTTCTTTCTAGAAAACCTGCGGAAACGCAGGGACTACGGATCCGGTTTTTGGAAAGAACGATGGTTGAAAAGAATGGACAAGGAATCAACCCTAGAAACATGGATGGTCAACTTGGTAAGTTGCTTTGGTTCCATCCAGGGTTCTGGCCACCAACCCCTTTTCACCCATTCATGAAACTTGATAATTCTGTTGGGAAATTCCCTGACCTGACCTTCCCACCAGGCCTGACCTTCTCACAAGGTACCTTATCCACCTCTTGTCCCATTGTCTTTCAAAAACCAGTGCCGCCTGTCCTGTTGGTTTCCTTTGATCACAACCCCAACAAAGAGCACCCTCCAAAAAAAGAAACAAGTATGTTGGAACCTTTGTGGATCTGCCGCGGAAGAGAGAACCCTCTCTGAACGTGGCGGAGAAAGAAACCTGGCAGCCTGCTTTGCCCTGTTTGTACCCAAAAAAAACGTCACGGCCCCGACCAAGGCTGCCTGGATAGAAACTCACAAAACATCTCCGTGTTCAACATCTAATTCAGCTCTTATTGTAGTTGTGAACAACCAGCCAATGGCCTGTCTAAAGAAATCAGTTCCACGGCTCCCAGATGCATAAGGTTTGCTGTGTTGTTGGTTGTTGGAGGGGCCACCCATGTTTGAGGGTGCCCACCCTTGAAGTGGGTGGGCTGGTGCTGCCGGGGGGGGGGGGGGTTGCAGTTCTGATGTTTATAAAACTTGACATTGTAGACTTTGATTAAAGCCTTAAAACCAGCTCTTTTTTGTTTGGGGTCGGGGTGGAGTGCAAGGCCCTGGCCGTTCATCCGGATGGGCCCAATGGTGTTGATCAAAGGACACGTTGGAGATGATGTTGTAGTCCGCTGCCGTGCCCTCAGCCCAAATTCTGCTCTGACCCGATTGCCGCTGAACAAAGGGCAACAGCCCTTTTTGGCTTTGGGAGCCCAGGCAAAAAAAAAAGGGCAGGAGGGGTGCAACTGAAATAACTGAACTTGGGCCCTTTCAATTGAAGGTTTAGGGAACCCACTGAAAAGATCTGAAAAGTAGACTCCGCCCTTCCGAAGCACAGCCAAAGACGTGCAAGGCCCCCCGTCGAGCCGGGAAGGAGCAGACTGGGCGGGTGGCCAAGTGGCAGGAAAGGGCCGCTTGGGCTCCTTTTCAAAGCCAGGGTCTTGATGCTGCGGCACCAAAGCTTGGAACTTCCTGGCCGGCGTGAATCGAGGAATTGAAGGCTGAAGAGATAGTAGGAACAAAAAACAAGTCAGAGCCACCACCCTTCATCAAAGCAATTGCACTGGTGACCAAATTTGGGAAACTTGCTGGAAGCTAGCATTAAGCCACCCGAGATCACGTCAAGTTATCTCACCGCATGGGGACACCACATGGAAGCCGAAAACGCATATCAGCAGTGATCCGGCACACAACGCATGTCAGCTGAGATGAAGATACATCGCAACCACTTGAAGACGTTTGTATGTGCAAACTCGGGGGCCAATACTCGGGTCCTCAAAGGAGATTCCTCTAAAATGCGATGGCCATTGGGGATCCACGTTGCCTCGCGGACTCTCAAGGGAGGTGGTGGGTGGTGGAGAGGGCTAATCCTGAATTGCCCATTCGATTGCATTGGGTGTATGGATAAGTGTACTAGTCAAACCCCCGCCCGCCCCAAAGAATAACCATGCAATGGTCTTCCATTAAAAGTGACATCCTCAACATTACCCTCTAACGGAAAGCCACCCCCCAATGTATTTTTCAGAAAATCCTAAACATGTTCAATGAGAGAGACCCGATTAGGTCCACACACTGCCCTTTGCACAATGGATCAATCCCATTTCGTCACCACGTAGCACGGTGTTCTCAACAAGTCATCCCGTCAAAAAATGGAAATCAAGCGTTTCAACATCGACTGCCCGAACTGCCATAGAACCCAAAAGGAGGATGCACTTGACATCGCATTTTCGCCTTGCAAGGCAGTCTGCGGCTGGGGGCGAACACGATGAGAGTTCGCACCACTTGGGTGTTCAACTTCCCAAACCACACTGTTGCCCCAAGGAAAGTCAGGCAAGTCTTGGTGGGGTTCAAGCACCCAAGCAGCCTTTGGGGGCTTCCGAAAGCCCGCCCTTTCCAAAAGATGCCCTGCCATGGGGCCCCTCAGGGCCAATGGCTGGAAGGGCTGGCAACTAGAAGGCCAGCTAGACTCGCTAGACTGGGTATTGCGTGCAAACTGTACAAAGCAAGATGCTTCTCGAAGCGTGTTCATGTGCTCAGACTGTGCATGACGCAGAACATTGGAATTCCATTAGGTTAAGGAATGGCGGGGATGCCGGTTGCCTCCCCAACTCAAGATGTCCTAGTTTGCCAACATCTCCCAACTCCATCATTGCAAACATCTTCCAACTCAAGATCCCTCAGCTTCAGCAAAGGGCACATTCTCACCGACGCTGCGTCGCTTTACATCGCCTTCCTTTCGTGGGCACGAAGCAATTTCAGCGCAAGGGCCAGCGAAATAGAAGCGAGCACGCTCGAGATCAACTCGGTGCCGCCCGGAGACGTACTCATGGCCCGAGGCTGTGCGGCACAACTACCTTGGCTTTGGCCCGCAACTAAAACTGGGAGTGGATATCATGCTATACTGAATCAAGGCTAACATGCAAAGACGCGACATTCCAAAAAGTCCCAGAAAGGGCTATTGTCATGATGATTGGTCACATATTCTTATAATTGTAATCATCATGCAGGGGAGTTGATACTTCTTCTTCTCCGGGAAGTGGGGGACAGCAAAGGAACCGCACAACTCTGCCAGCCGAACTCACCGGGGCTCCCCTCTGAGGCGGCACATTCGTCTCAAGCAGCGAGAGGAAGGGCGTCTTGAATGGGGAAGCGATCGATCCGTCCTGGAGACCAAGACAGGGCTTACCCGCTGGCAGCAGTAGCGAACCGGACAGTGTCGCGGAAGTAGTGGCCGCCCTTTCGCTGGCAGTTGAATTTTGATTCGAAGCCCCTCCCAGAAAGGAACACTTCTAGGGGGTACTTTTCTATCCGCTAAGTGGGTATCAAGAGGCAAACCCAATCCAAGTCCCAGGTCCGACTCAAGCATGCATGAAAAACAGAAAGTCCTCAAGTTGCAATCTGCGCCAATCGTCCCTTTGGTTGCCACGATTTCAACCAGAGACCCCCAAACACGGTGGTTCTGCAAGGGCTCTCAGAAGAACCATGCTTGCCAACAACATCCACTTCAACAGACTCTACTGTCGACATGAGTTGCAGGTCATGGCTGGGGTCCCTTTGGTTTCCTTTAATCATGCTAGGAAAAGCCGCTCTTCCCTCTTCAAAGCCGCCAAATGCTTGCAAGCAGCAGTCCTTGCGGGGACCTTTGGTACCGACGGCCTTGTCCTGCCCAGGCGTCTAAGCTGTCTCCACCCCCTCCCCCCCCCCCTCCAAAAAAAAACAAAAAAACATCTCCCTGGCTCCCTCTGCCGTTGCATCAGGAGGGAAGGTACCGATTCCACAGGACACCATATCATGTCTCTTGGCTCGTGAGGACATGTAGGGAAGTGGAAGAAACCTTGCAGGGGACGGGACCCTTTAAAAGACCGTTTCCCTGAAGAGTTCGCGGCCTAGCAACAAACCGTCTCGGCAAATGGAGGCAAAAACATGCAGCAAGCCAAGTTTTTGGAGCTTTCGGCCAAGTGTCGCCCACCGGCATCTCCTTCGCTACCTCAGCTCTTGCGCCAGCCAAGATTATCTGTTTTTGATTCTGGTCCATGCCTAGTGAGATGGCACAACTCTCTTGATGTGGGTAAAAAAGGATCACTAGCCAAAATGGGTTGGCACATCTTGGAATGATGCCCTTTTCAGCCCTGGTGCAAAAGGAACCCACAACAACGTGTTCTTCCATGTTCTTCCTCTTTTTGGCGCAGAAACCTATTTTAACATGGTCAAAAATAGGGCCCCGCAAAAAATAATCAGGACCCCCCCCCCCCCCATACAAAAAAAAAGAATGAAAAAGACACGTATACCGCGTATACCCAGAGGAAAACGAACGCGCCGAGATCCCACCTCCGGCTCCTTCTCCCTCGTCGTCGCATCTGGGCGCAGCTCACGGGTCCAGCGCTCCAGGCCGGCGGGGCCCCAAACGCCCATCGCGGGACTTGCGGGACTTGCGAGCTGCGAGCCAGGCGGAGCCAGGCGGCGAGCCGGGCGGTTCAAGAGACCAAGGGCCCATTGGGACTCACTTGGAATTTCTGGCAGATGAGTCGCGTGCGTATGCCGCACCAGCAGAATGCCGTGATTTGGATGACCAGCCGAGCTACTCCCTGGGCCCATGTATATCGCAGATAATTAGCAAATGATGTGGCAAAGGACCTGCCAGGCTTGTGGTGATGTGGGGGAGGCCAGCAAGACACATAGAAATCCGCTGTTGCTCTCTGCGGTGGATGCGATCAAGCTGGAATCATGACAATTGTCCGATGCACATGGGGTTTACCTGGTTCAGGGATACCATTGGCAAGAGTCACACACCTCAGGGCGAATAGCATGACGCTGGTCAATAGCACCAATTCCTTCTCACATGAGACGACAAGGGGCCTGGGGGCCTGGGCCCTACCCATCATGGGACATCACCCCTCATAATTTAAAGCCATATCCCACTTATCCCACTTGGGGTAGTTTGAGCGTCCAGTTTCCAACCTAACTCATCAAAGAGCAAGGAGCATCCCCGGTGTTCAACCCACAACAACTTGCAAGACCCTCCACTCCTCTCCTCTAGCGAGCAACCGTATACGGCACAAAGAAGGGCCTTCTTTGGGGCAAACTCTTGGGGGCGTGGAACCCTGCATGCTTGGAAAGTATGTTGTAGCCACAGTTGTGTGAAAGGAGTAACCCTAGTTGTGCCTCTTAACCCCTGGTACACGTAAGTCATATGCTAAGTAAAAAAGGGCCGGACAAAAAAATAAAGGGCCATGGTAAACCTGCTACACTCCTGTGCCCCCACTCACAACATGCAAACACCTACTAACACCTGCATCCTGGATCTTTCACCTTCAGCTCTTTGAGATGTGATCTAATCCTTGTTTTCCCACCAGCAAAACCACGTGGCTTGTTTCACCAAACACCAGCGAGCCACCAACGCCAGCGCCTCTCGTGGGTCACGAGGTCGAAGGGCGCCTCCCGTCGCAGCTGCACGTCCCGCGCCAGGTTCAGGAAGCCCCGCTTGGTCTGGGCGCATCGGAGTGTCGAGGACTCGAGCTTTTTGGCCAGGAGGGGTTCTGGTCGTTCAGACAGCTTTGGATTTTGGAACGAGGGGGGGACAAATTTTAAGAATGAGGGGGGGTAGGGCGGGGTGGGGGGAAATTCAGGGGCAGACTTTGGGTCTCCACTGAAACTCACTTCCTGAATTGTTACTGGCCACCAAAATCGTCTTCCCAAAAAGTTACGTCCAGAAACTCAGGAAGTGAGTGAAAGGGCAACACAAGCAACAGGTCCAAAAAGGGGCCATAGGTTTTGACAACCCTCAAGTAAGCCCAAGCGATTAAGAAGGCAATCAGATCTAAGTTGTCCTTCTTCCGCTCGGAAGATGGAGTGAGGAGCAATTGGATCCAATCTATCAAGGGAAGGGTCCAGAATTCTGAAAAAGCGGTGAAGCACAAAGGGCAAGGGGTTCCAAAGGCTCACCCAAGAGCACAGAAACACAGAGCCAAAGGTCACGTACCTCGGGAGAGGAGCAAGGCCATGCGCACTTTAACATACTGAATGCGTTCTTAGATTGACATGCAGTCATATAATCATGTAGGCTCGGCTCAGCATCGATGCACAATTCAACATATCAATTGGTGCCATCATGACTGTAAACATTGCATGCCTCAGAGACGTGCGTCTGTAAGTGTTTATAATAGTGTGCGAATGTAGATGCCATTGGAGTTATGTTCGGACTTCGCCAGAGGCTGTTTTAGTTGACTTGGTTGGATCATGCAGGTCTTATTGCAATCTGCTAATTCCAGCATACTAACATGGAACCCCAAAAGGGGGGCCCTCTCGAGGGAGATCCCTCTACTAGTCTACACGCGATGACTTTTGAGTTGCCATGTCAATCTGCAGAAGAGTACCGACATAACAAGTGCACCAAGCACAAGGCAACCAAAACAAAAACATGAGTAAAGTTGCGGGAGCAATGTATGAGGTTTTCGCTCTTTGATCTTTTCCTTTGTTTGGTTAAAGCCTGCTTTCCATGGCTACCAGTCGATGGATCGACTGGGCCTTTGCTTTTCGGCCTTTGCAGCGGTCCGTGTTCTTCATGCAGACCCCCACTTAGCGAGCCAGTGGGTGGGGGCACCCTGGCCCTTGCTTCATCCCCCTTGCAAGGAGGCCTGAACATAGGTGAGCAGTGTGGCCCCCTGACTTCGCCAAGACTGGGAAACAACCAACAATTCACTAAGCAGAAGTGTGATTCGTAAGCACCATGAGTGAGTGAATTCGCTCTGGTAGTCCAAGCCTGGTCAAAGAATAACAATGACACATATTGTTGCACGCTGCATGTTAGCATGGATCGATAGGGATGAATTGCGGAGAGGAAGCCAGCTCAACATGAAATAGGGACCACCAAGATGGGGTGGGTTGCCACTGAACTCCCTTTACTCGGTTGCTTTCTGCTCCCCTGTTTAAACAAAAAACCTTTTAGTGGTTTAATGGAAAGCCCATTAGTTGGCAAAAAGTTAAAGTCCTAAAATCCAAGCAAAACCCCCCAAAGATTACCGTGCCCAAAAGGGGGTCAAACCCAAAAGGCACTGCCCAAAATATTGGCCCACCTCGTCCTCGAAGCTCTGCTGCTCCTGCTCCCGTTGAGGGTCCAGGAATCGTCCCAGCAGTGGGTTGAAGCTCCGCTCGCGCTTGCTGGTCTCCCCCCGCACATAGCCTCAGTGGCAACAAGGCAGCTGCACACCGCAGCTTGGGCAATGAGGTTGTTTGAGGGTCCCCGAGTATCTGCACTATTGTCTCAGGGCATCTCGCTTCGCGGCTGGCGGCCCCGTCTTCATAGTACACCCTCCACAGAGTGATGTACATCTGAAACCGGTTGCTCCTCAACCCTCCGAGGTGATGAATGCTAGCTTCGTATTCTACGCCCCCAGAAACGCAGCTGAGTAAATCATTGATCTAACCATATCGCCGAGTCCACATGCAAGGAATCCCTTCACGGGCTCTGGTTTCAACAATCCGTTTTCGGGGCCAAATTGATGGTCTTACCGAACCATCGAGAAGCGGAAACACTTGACAAAGAGCGTTTGTTGATTGCGGCGCGCATTAAATGAGTCCTTGAGTTCTGGGGCCGTGGAATTTGTGGATGGCTTGTTCCACGCTGCCCCGAGCCCCGCACAGTAACTGGGCATGGGGGAGATTAGACCTTCTGAACATACAACACTAAGGACGTTCTTGCGGGGGGGAGGCTTTGCAAACTTCAGTGGGGGCCACCAGAAACAAAACAATGGCCTAACAGCGTCCTGGGATTGATATGCGGAGACAATGATTAACCTTGCATGGAGGTATAGCGGCTCTGTCCAACCTCTACATCTATCCAACTTATCCGTCCTCCAACTCTGATATCTAACTTCATGCTGCAACTTCTCTAACCTCTAAGCTCGCAGACTCCCAAGCATCACTAGCATCTTAGTCTAGCAGAATGTGTTCCTTTGACTAAGCAAAGCTATCTGACACGTGTCTAGACTAATTAAAGGGTGCGGATTTATTTTGGGACTTTTTTTTGTTTTCCCGTTTTGTTTGATTGTTTTTTTCGTTTTTCGTCCGGGCCAGTAAAATGTCGTATTTTACAGCATTTTCTCGCGAAATTGACGCATTTTGCACTAGCCCGTCAACATCCCCAGCATCGTTTTCAACATCCCCCGCATGTCCGACCAACATCCCTAGCATCACCCACAAATCGTGGGTAACAAATTCCTCAAAAAGTAGCTGGCGGGTTGACAGGGTCAAAAAAATAATGTGTGGTTTCTGGCAAAACTTTGGCAACACATCTAAAGTCAGCATCCGCTGATCCATCTTTTGGGACTCCTTTGACGTGCCCGCCTGATGCACCTGAGGATCGCGGTGCAATCTCACCTTTTCATAGCCATCTGTCTCAGGGACTCTGCTAGCTGTGCACTCATGCTATGCAAGCTCTGCCCTGAGCCAAAAGGGGACAAAGCAAAGTCTATTGCGCAACGCGCGCGATCACACCCCCCCGCTTTGCGAGGGACGCCGCGAGCAACGACCCTAGATCGCGCCCTCGCCAGGCACAGCTTGGGCGTGCCTCAAGAAGTCAACATTCACAATGACACAGCCTCTTCTGCTGCAAAGGTCCGTCTGGCTGCCAGCTCGCATTCTCCCAGCCATCTCGGTGTGCACAGATGTGACGCGACACAACAGCGATCTCCCCCTTCTTGACGGTCACTGTCATCCTGCCACGCTGGAGCTCTTCTTCATTGCTGGTTTCAAGGGCAGAGAAGTCCTCAGCTGCAATCACTTGTTCTTCTGGCTGAAAGGCAGCATCATGCTTATCCTTCAGGTCAACAGTGAGTTGACGAAGTTCTAACCTGAGTTGCTCCAAGTGATCCTGGAGGCAAGTCAGGCCCCACTTCCGCAAAGCTCCATTCCATGGTTGTAGGCATCGGCTATTGGGCAGACCACATCTTGCACACGCAGACTCTTATCCTTGCCATGGAGCATCAGTGATGATTTGAATAGGGGTGCAATTAAATCTCTGCAAAAAGTCTAAAAACTAGCGGGGGGGGTTGGGGGGGGGGCGGCAGCCCCCCCCATGATGTTCCAAGAATTGATGATTCAACTAGGGGTGCAGTTAAATCTCTGTAGAAAATCTAAAACGTAGCGGGGGAGTTGGGGGGGGGGCGGCAGCCCCCCCATGATGTCGGAAGAAGTGATGATTCAAGTAGGGGTGCAATGATTCAAGAAAGGGTGCGATAGAATTTAAAAGGTAGCGGGAGGGTTGGCGGGGGTGGCTTTCCCTATGATGCTCGAAGAAATGCATACATACAGACATGGATTGAACAGATTAGTATTTTGCAGCATTTTCTCGCGAAATTGGGCGCTCGAAAAAGTGATGATTCAAACAGGGGTGCAATTCAATCTCTGCAAGAAATCTAAAAAGTAACGGGGGGGAGGCGGCACCCCCCCCATGATGTTTGAAGAAGAGTTGATTCAAATCGGGGTGCAAACAGTAGCGGGTGGGTTGGGGGTGGTGGTGATGCTGATGATGCGGGAAGCCAAATCCAAAAACCAATGAAAGGGCGCAAAAGCCCAAAAGCCCGAAGGATGCGAAAAGCCAAAGCCGCCAAAAGCCGCATAAACCAGCAAAAGCCAAAACGCCACCTGCCGAAGAGGAACTGGGAATGCAGAGGATGCGAAAAGCCAAAAAGCCACCAAAAGCCGCATAAACCAGCAAAAAGCCGAAAAACCCAGAAGCCCAGAAGCCAAGAAGCCAAGAGGCCAAAAAGCCAAGAAGCCAAAAGCGAAAAAAATCCCCCAAAAAAACGAAAAACAATTCCAAAAATAAATGCCCTCCCTAAATTAAATCGGCCGACACCCCCGCCAACACCAGCGGCTTTGTCTAGAAATGTGTCTTCATTCGGAAAAAATAGATGCCAAACGCGTTTCAAGAATCATTCTAGACTTATTGTGCACGCGAACGGCGGCTGCAAACCTGCCGCGGGCCGGAAAGCGCCTTCTTCCCATCACTCGCCTGCAGCGGCGAGCGGTTCTTGTTTCGACCCAGCAAAGAACTAAGCCCTGAGCCTGCTTCGGGCGCCCGCCTGAGGAGGGCCGCTTCCACCTGAAACAAGCAAGCAGCACGCTGGCGCGCGCAAACCAAGGCGCCCAAGGGCCCAGCTGAGCAAAAGCGCCGCGATTCGGCGCCGGCGCCGGCGGAGCGGCGAAGCTCCTCGGGTCCTGGGAGGACGCGTCGCCGCGCTTTGCGGCGGCGGCCGGGCGCGAAATTGAGGCCAGGGCAAAGAAGGGCATTCCGAAGCCGTTCACCTCGCGAAGTGCAAGGCGCCGCGCGGCGAAGCGCGCAGGCTGAGGTGGCGGCCCAAGTCGTGCGCCACGGGCGCCGCTTGAAAGTAGAGCCCTTGCTCGTCCAGGCGGGGCGCTCCGCCTGCGAGAGAGCGCGGCGCGCTTGAGCGAGACAGAGTTGCGGGCTGGGGGCAAAGGCCCGCGCGCCCCGCAGGAATCCCTCGGCCTGACAGTCGCAGACCTTAATTGCTAGTCCGGGGAAAGCCGTGGGCCGCCGTGCCTCCCCCAAGTCTCCGCCGTTGGCCTTGGCACTTTCGGGCTGTGCAGTTCTCCTGCGCGGCTTCGAAGACTCGGCTCCCGCGCCACGAACTCCGCCTTGTTCGTGGCCTTAGAAGAAACAATTCTTGCTCGCGACTGAGCGCAGCGCGTGAGGCCCGCGCCCATGTCTCGAGGATGACCTCGGACTCCGTGGCATCCGGCCACCTCAAAATAAGGTCCTGAGCAGACAGGATAGGAGAGTTGAGAAAGCTTCTACGATTTCCAGGCCTCGTCGCTGAGGTCCTCCCATGCCTTACCCTTCAAAGAGAACATGGGGATCAAAGAATCGAAGAAAGTAGAAGCAATCGGGATGTCTTGCGCACGGCGAGAGCTTGAGTTGCTGAAGCGGCAGCGCGCGGCGCAGATTTGGAAGGTCGCGGCAAAACGCGGCAACCCGCCGCGAGTGTGGACGCCCTCAGCATCACCGAGGTCACAGGCACAATCACGATGGTCACTACTCGTGCCCGGAAGAAAAAACCTGGTGAATTAACATGGAAAGTCTCAAACCTGGGACACTTCCCTAAAAAGCAATTGAATGAATCCCGGGTTCCCATTCCTCTGACCCGCCGGAGAGCCGACAGTGGGGCCTTTGAACAGGTCCGGGTGCAGTTTCACCCGTCTCTCATGCCTGGGCCGAGGATCAAACCCCAGGCGGCCCAACAAAAACCCAACACCCAGGTCCAGTCTCAACCAAAGGTTGAAGCCATGACCAAAGAGAACTTTCGGTGGTAACCTTTTGTGACTCCCATTCTCGTGGTTTCGGATTTTCGAAAACAAGCCTCCCCGTTCAAAAGCCCGGTGAGATCCCTAAGCCAATCCAGACTTGTGTTTGTGTGCTGCCCGCTTAGCGCTTGTCAGCAAAAAACGTCAGAACGTCAGAAGCTTGCATGAGAACACATGCTCTCCGCCATTTGCTTTGGAATGAAAACACGCGTGAACCCGCATTCAACGAGTGGATGCCATCCCAAAGTAAAAACACACGCGAAGCCGAAAGAGGAAATAACACGAACACATAGCATGGTCTCTGAAGGGTCGGCATTCGCCTTCCGTGTGCTTTGGGGTGCTGGCGCCATGTTGGTAAAAACAAACATGTTTAAAACATCTTTCCTTGTTCAAGCCATGCTTGGCAAAAATCCATCCACGAAATCATGGTAGCGCACTGGCCCCTTTGGTAGGGTGTTTGTGTGGAAGGGCAGACTGTGCACTTGCATGTTTGCTGGGGCAGTTTAGCAGTGATATTCGGCTTGGGTTACTGCAAGCAGACCAACCGTGCCCACAATGTTGGCCATTTCAATGACGGGCCCAAAGTTGGCTTCCATCCCAACGCATCGTTTGCAGCAGGTGACGTGGAGAAGAAATGCAAAGGCCCAAGCAACAGGGATCATGACTGTTGAAATGGCCACGAATCTACAACCTTTCATCCTTGCTTGGAGGTCACTGGTTCATGAGCAACCATAGTAACATGCACTTAAACACGAACAACGCCGAAAACTACAAGGCTTTTTGTTCTCAGCCAATTTCCTCCAAAGGGGACATTATACAGGGGTTTGAGTCCAAATAGGGGCCCCTAATGGTGGTGTTTTTTTTGGCTTCCCTTCAAACCAGCCTGAAAAGCATGCCCGCAATTCAATACACCCTCACCCTGACCACTCCTTCACTCCTGGGGTTGCCAGTTTCCAGCCAAACTGCAACGCCTCAAGTTGTCAAGCCCAGGGCGCTGGTACGTTTGCACCTCCTCTGCCCAGCTGGCCATCGCGTCTTGCCTGAGGCCGGGAAAGCACCGGCTGCAAAGCTGCGGCCAAATGGACGTGTGGTACACTAATTGTTTTTTTCTGGTTGTTAAACAGGAGGGTTTGAAAAATATACTGTCTCAATCTGAATAGTCTGGCGTTGGCTTTCAGTTACATATTTGTCAGCCAGCTAGCCGGACTTCAAAGACCCCCTCCATGAATCGCTTGTTGTATCCGCGTTCGGCGAGATCGATGGGTGTAGAAGTGAAAACCTTGACCTCAAGGTAACACAAAGTAGACTACAAGCATGGAACCTGACATACAGTCAAACGAAACATATGCCTTCGAAGTGCTTCGCGGATTACGGGCCTAACCGAGCAATATGAATGCATGGATCAAGCACGGCCTGATCACCTTGGACATGTCCACTGTACATTTGGCAGATTTCCCGATGCTGGGCGCCATGGAGTTCATCACACTTCAAAAAAACAATGCATCGCCTTGGCCACAGGGCTGACATTCCTTTTTGGTCAAAGGTGCCGGCACCGCGCGACCAAGAAACGTGACTCTTCACAAAGGATAGCCTCAGTTTATGGTTGTTTGGTAGGCTCGGCACGATGGAGAGATTGCCCGCCAAAATCATGGCTAGAATGGCTACATGAATTTACAAGTTGAACTTTAAGAAACACATTCATAAACGTATAAATGCCTCAGGAAAGCCACATAGGCCTTGATCTAAAGCTTTTACAGAAAATGCGCTTTGTGGGACTGGCCCAATTCTTTGATTGAAGCCACGGGAGTGGTCCCGGGGTATATCCCAATGTCTGGCATGGCGTCTCCGTGACAAGACGGCTACAGACAAGTACATAAATACCCGTTCAAGCCACAAAGGACTTGTTGACGCGGTGGCAAAGCAGCGGCCGTTTGATTGATTCGCCATGGATTCCTTCTGGGAAAGCCAACAAAAATCAGCTAGGTAGCACCCAGCAATAAGATGGCAGCACTGGAGGTCTGGGCAACATATCGTAACACATCACGCGGGCAGTTCATGTGCCGAAGGGCAACGGCTGAGGGCCCTCAAGTAGCCGCAGCGCCGAGCCGGAGCGGCATATGGGCCAATGCCCTCTCATCCAGTGGATTGGCCGAAACTAGAGCTTGCTTACCACCACGGAGGGTTTTCCCCAAAATCTCAAAGACCATGAACTCAGGAAGTGAGAGAACAAATGGAACCCAAGGAAGCCCCCCCCTCCCACCCATCCGCAGCAAAGATTCTCAGAGACCGGAGTTTAGGGCTGTGGCCAAGCTTCTAATCACCTAAATCCACCTTTTGGATTTGAGCCAATCCTTGGATTCAAGGCTTGGCCAGGGTGTCGTGGGACCAAGTTTGACCACCTGGGTGAGTCTGGCACACTTTGTAGATTTGCCATGGTGGTATGGCGGGCAACGCCACGCAAGCCGAGTAAACCTGCCCCGTCCAGTGCCCCAATGACAGCAGGCGGAAGGCCAAGATCGAACGTAACCGAACCCAAACGCCATATTGTCTTCAGGAGTCCTCTTCTTGGAAGACTCCGTGTTTCGTTCGAGCGAGTGGTGCTTATGGCTTGTCCTTCATCGGCATCTTAGCAGTCAAGGAAATGACATGCCTCCCTGAAAGGTCTTCAGACCCATTCTCGCTTTGGAAGAAACTTAGCTTGGACGAGCAACACCCACATGTTGACGGTAGTTGAAGGCGCACCCTCTACCTCGCGACTTCTTTTTCTCGCAAATTCTGGAACTGGGTCCATGAAATGACATCCGGGGACCCAGTGAAACTCCGATCAAATCAAGGATCCCCGCCCGGCAAGGGAAGCGGAGCTCGCTCCAAAGAAAGTCGGGCCTGACGAATTCTTCGGCCATCTAGGAGCGAGCCAAACAGAAGAGTGGTGGTTAAGGAAAGCAAGGCGCCTCTTGGGCCGTTTAGGCTTCAAGATGAATCCATCCCAAAAAGGGACTACTGGGCAACTGAGCAACAGGAGCGACCTGTGAAACTCTGTGGCCTGCGGCTATCCGGATGTCGCAGTTGGATTTAATTATGTTCAAGCGCCGTCTTGCTCGAGGCACCAAGGCAGACGCGTTTGGGTTTATACAAAGTTAACAAGCTGGTGGTTCAAATCAACGCGACCCCCAACAATAATTTTGCGGACAACGCAACATGTTCAATGTCAGGGACCCAGCGCTACACACTGCACATCTTCATGGGAATGCCTGGCCCTCGTTTTGCCCGCCGCCTTCGGACTCCGACGTCCACCCACGCGCCATGCGCCACACTCGCGCTCTCAGCGCGACATCCTTGTGGTGCGCAGCAAAGGGGAACGTGTCAAAATATCGGACCTCTCCCACTTGGTGGTCTTCCTTTCGGCTCCCCTTGAAAGCCACCAAATAGACGCATCTGCGCTTGAGTCGCTGCAGAGCCAATTACGAAATTTTGGTCTATCTGGCACCCAGAAAAGACCACCCGCACTGGTCACTCCCCGGAAGCCAGACCGGATCAAGGATCCTAAGTGTCGTTTTCCCCTTAGAGTCCTTAGAGTAACAAATATGGGAACCGCTGAGAGACCAAGCAAAGCCAGAAGCCAGGCCAAGGAGAGTCGGAGAGTACCAAAGCGATGAAAACAAGGGGCGTGAGAAGCCCAATGTGGAGATGTGCAAAATGCTTGAGACTGGACTTCTTCCCATGCGGACTGAGGAAGAAGGGAAAACGACTCCACATGAGTTGCCTACCATTCAGTTGTTGCCCACCTTTTGGTTGTTCGAAGGGCAGCTGGAAGCAACCAACCATTTGAAGCCCAAGTTTTGAGAGTCAACCACATCACACGGCTGCTGTAGGGTTGCTCCCAGTCAACCTGTTCGTCTCTCTGGAAAAAGGAAAATCAGGAGCCCATTTTGCAAACTTTTCTACCTCAAGGTGCTTTTGTCATTGTAAGGCTGCAAGTACATGACGTTGAACCCTAAACCTAGGAGTCAAATATTCTATTCGCGTATCATTTTAGTCAAAGGCAAAAATCAGAAAAGTGACCTATCTTTTGATCCAGAGTAGGCCAACGAGTGTTTCCAGATGTGGAACCTCATCGAAACCAAGAAAGCAACTTGCCCAATAGAACAACAAAGAAAGAAAAGGCACAACCTGGAGGTGTGGAGGTCTGAGCCTCGCTTTTTTCGCCAAGGCACGTGGCTCTGTAGTGTCAAAGGTTTGCCCTGCCAGTCGGTCACGCACCCGCCGGCACAGGTCACCATGGGCACTAGGGCGCAGTAGTCGTAGATGCCTCAAATGTGGACACCCCCTCAATATCTTTGCTGGCCTTGTTTTGCTTGAACAACTCCTGGTTCGATAGGCAGGGAATGAGAAATGGAATGCCCCTGTAAACCATCCCCTATGGAACCCTTTCAGGGAATCCCTAGGCTCGTTTCATTTTTTACTGAGCACCAACAAGAAAAACTGTCCAACAAAAATGAAGGTCACGTCTTCGCACGCTCTTGTCGGTTCATGCGGGTCTCCTTAAAAAACGGGCCGAACGTTTTGGGAAAGCCGGCTGCGTGCCGAACGAAACCTGACAGACTTTCTCAAAAGCTCGCATCCAAGCACTAAAACCCACTCACCCTGGCATGGCCTTAAGAACCCTCCCACAGCGTGCTTCTGCCCTGCTTTCTTGACAACTCGTTGAATGACATATGATGCCCCAGAATAGCCCCATCTCTGGAAGATTTGAGGCATCAGCTCAAAAGTTTGTAGGTTCAGCGACGGCCTCTTTTGTTCCCGGCCCGCGCTTGTTGCAGCAAGCATATCTTGCCAAGCCTCCCCGCAGTCAAAGGAGTATGCCTGGTTGCTTTCTGCCCCCGGCGCAGGTCAAGGAATAATCCACTTGCCACAGCGGCTCCACGGCCCTCAAAATATCCGCACTTGTTGGGGACAAACAATCCTCAGACATAAGCGTGCTTGGCATACAGCACCTGCCTTTTGTAGCTCGTAACGCCCAGAGCCAAGCGAACCACTCCTCTCAGTGGATCTCCTTGTGCGGCAAGGCGCGAGAAGAATCTTGGCCCCTTGTGCTCGGTAAGCGAGGCTCCAAGCAGCGCTGCAAAAGAATCCTCCATGTTTCCGGCAAGCGCCAAAACGGAGGCTTCCACTGACAAATCTCGCCAGCCTCCGGCACAATGCGGTGGCGGTGTCGTCTGCATCAGGGGTCCATGTGGCGGGCCGCGGGAACCCACGCTGTGTCATGCAAGTGGAGTTCAGCGGCTGGCCATTCAAGAAGGTCTGTACCTCTTGGAGTCAAAACTAAAAACTGGTATTCGAGTGGTCTGGAGCTCATGGTGGGTTTGTGTCACAATATGTCACAATAGGCGAACCCCCAACATGGTTGGTGTCCTTTGAGTTCCCCCCTTCAAAACGTAAAACAACCAAACAAATACCTTCCACAGCGCGCACACACATACACAGAAATGGGATCAGACTTCAACCTGGAACTAAACCTGTCACGTTGCATCCAGCCCGAAGGACCTGTGCACCCAGGTTTCGTCCCCGTATCTGCCACAGGTCCGGAGGTAGGTGTGCCCTTCCTGCAAGGGTTGCTCCAAAATCCCTGACACAAGAAGGTTTGGGAATGAACTGTTTGGGATCAACCTAAAGGAATGGTTTAGAGGGGTCGTTCCCAAATTCCTGGCTGAGAGCAAGCCTGTCCTGGACAAGTAATTAGAAGCAAAAACCTGCCCTTCCAAGCGTGAAACTATTGTCAAACACAGGAAATCAAACTCACAGAGCTTTCAATCACAAATTCTCAATCAACAAATGGCCTGCTTTGCCCCACTCTCCCATTCCATGCCTTGCCAAGCCATTGGCTCTGGCACTCCTTTGCACGCTACATTTGTCGAGTTTCCACGGGAAGCTCTTTGGCTCGCGTGGAACGTGGAGATTTCTGTTGTGGGCACCCCCCCAACGAGCGAGGACTCCAAGGTTGATGACAGGTTTTGGAAAGGAAAACCTGACACCACGCCTTCTGCGCACTTCGGTGCCACCCCGTGCCGACCCTGCGATGACGGGGACGCGGCTGTAGAATGTAGCGCGCAGCGCTGGTTCTGGCGGTATGTTTTTGGGCCTGTTTTGGGTCGGTGTTGGGGCCACTTTTGGGCTGGGTTTTAAGTCAGGCAGCGCGAACAAGTTGACATCAGGAGCTTCGCGACGTACGGTTCTGTTTGCAGTTTGGGGACTTTGCAGCGCAAAGTTTGGCAACGGATGCTGCGTATAGCCAAGGCCGCAGCGATAAGGACTTGACTCGAGGGCTCCCACCATCGTCTAGCCTAAGATAGCAAGGTGCGGTCTCTGTGTAGAAGCCACGCATCTCTACTAGCCGCTGATGTACCGCAAGGGACAAGTCTCTGCTACAGGCTGCAAGGTGCCCGAGCCAACCAAGGCAAGGGAAACGCGCAAGTCTGCAAAGGGTTTGCCACAGCCTCCGCAAACGTTCCAAGTTCAAGACATGCGCTTTTGGCTTAGCCCTGCAGTTGGTGTGCTGTGTCACTGCACAGTTGCCCAGTTGGAGACGGACAAGTAGCTGCAACTTCCGGCATCACCAGGGCATCTTGATTTGGTGTGACCTGCGGCAGCCTTGTGCCATGGATCCCAATCGAAGATGCACGGGCGGGCCCGTTGAGACCCCGGTGCGCGCAGGCCCGTGCGCGCACTCAGTCGTGAGAGTCGTGAGGCTCAGCCAATTCTCGCTTCGCGCGTTGCTTTGCAAAGGTCAGGCGGGCAGCTGTCGACAAGAAGGCAGCAGCGTTCTTCCGGGGACCCATTGCATTGGGCCACGCGTGTAAGCATAGCCCATGGCCACGGCTACCGTTGCTTGACCAACTGCTACTTCGCGGGAGCCAAGGTTCAGTGTGCGCGTTGGCGGCTTTGGACTTTGCGGACCTTTGCTTGGGGTACAGGGCCCGGTCTTGAAGGGGGTAGCATGCTTGGGCATTTTGTGTTTTTGCTGCTTCAGCAGGTGTTGCGCGTTCAGGGATTTGGCTTCGAGACTTTGCAGTCTTCTGTTTTCCGGTGTCAAGTCCGCCTCCTGACGCTTGTCGCAAGCTGCAGGTTGCAACGGCGATTGTCCGAGGCGAAACGTGCTAAAAATCGTACAAGCAGTGAGTGGCCAAACATGCCTTCTGCCGAAAATCGACCAACTTCGACCAATTACCGCATGTGTTCACTTAAGTCAATTTACAACTGTTGTTTTCAAGATCGGACGTCGCTCGGGCTGGGCAATGCACATTTCGAGTTGCTGTCCCTGCAACTCTTCGGGCGCAAAATAGAGGCAAGTTTCCTGAATATATCAGTTGCCCAGCGACAAGTTCAAGGCGATGGCAATGACATCCTTGGCGCCCTCTAACTATGAACCCCCTCGGCGACCACGCTCAGTCAAATGGCTTCAGCACACGAGAAGGGGGAAAAAGATACAAACACGTTACTACAATAGTTGCTCTCGCAGCCGAACAAGCTGAGAGGAGCTGAACATGTTTTGCCACTGCTGCTGACGGAAATGTGTCAGGTTCAATCCAGCGCAAAGTTGGCTGCGCGAGCGGGAACTGCCTATTCTGGCTGCCGCTCATGAGCATCGCCGTATGGGCAGGCGCTGTTTGGGTAAGCGATTTGCGCATATATGTTCACACCATCCGCGAATTCGGGCGCGATGGAAAACTGAACCTGCCTTGAGTGCTCCACCAAAAGCGGTCACTCCAGTTCTCACACGCGCAGCCTTGCTCGCTTACGATGCCCCAGGCTCAAGCCTTGTGCCCGAGCATGGCTGCAGCTGTTCGGCCCTTGCTGCTCAAGCACAGGCAGTCTCCACAAAATAGTCGGCCAAGAATGGCTGGATGTCCCACCAGCCAAGACGTGGGGTGACGTAAAAAAAGAGGCTATCAAGTTGCGCCTGACCTGCTGTGTGTGTTTACCCCGTCAAGCTCCCCTGGCTTCTCGCGCTGCCGGCTAACATGCCTTGCAGGGATGCGTTTGGCCTGTGAATTCCTCTGCTTCGTTCGGGCACAGCCAGTGGCAGGCCACGCGCAACACAACGGGGCATCACCCGCTGCCGTCCTGGTGCACTTATGCGCGTGCGACACTTTGCACTTGGCAACCTTTGAAACTCCTCGAGCAGCAATCGGGCCAACGCCCACCCCGAATAAGCGGGGCCCAAACAGTTCATGACAGGTTTTGGAAAAACTGACACCACGCCTTCTGCACACTCCGTCGCGCACTGGGCCCGAATCTGGTCGCTGCGCGGGTCATGTGGCACGACCACATGGGCGAGCTTCGTGTTGATGACGGCTAAAACTTTAAGTTCCCTTGCAAGTCGGAGTTGCGCGAACATGATAACAGCCTCTCTGAGAGGCGGCAGGCCTTACAGAGCGTGTCCGCGACGCACACAAGTCAGCCATGTCCAAATGAGTTATTATTATGGCTTGCTATGCCGTATCATTTAGTCTACACCACCAAAGTATCGCCACCTTACACGGGTGGAGTTTTTGCAAACGCGCCACATGTGACAGGTGTTCCTTGGCCATCAGCTTATGCCGCCTTACGCTCGTGCACTTCTTCTTGCTTACGCAAAGTAACATGCAGGTTTTGGACGCTGCCCAAGTACGTTTCCATCCCGTGTATGCCATCACTTCGTTGCCCAGTGCTTTAAATGCCAGAGCAACAGCCACACTGTGAGAGCCCGTAAACAGAGACGTCTCCACCATACTCTAGAACGACCAGCGAGGACAGCGCGAAGATAGCAAAGCGCGGTCTGTAGACCTCCCAACCGCAAGACGGGCACTTCCCAAATCTGGCCGCTGCGCGAGTCATGTTGCAGGACCGCATGGGCCTCGTGTTGATTGCGGCTAAAACTTCAAGGCCCCTGGCAAGTCGGGGTTGCGCGAACATTCCGCGACCACGCTCAGTCAGATGGATTCAGCACACGGGAAAAAGGAAAAGAAACAAAACGCTACTACAATAGTTGCTCTCGAAGCCGCGAATTCGGGCGCGATTGAAAGCTGGGTCTGGGCCCTGCAGCAAAAATGCAAGAACCTGAACCTGCCTAGAGTGCGCGGCCAACAGCGGGCACTCCAGTTCTCACACGCGCAGCCTTACTCGCTGTCAAGCCTTGTGCCCGAGCATGGATGCAGCTGTTCGGCTCTTGCTGTTCAAGCACAACATAGTGGGCCAAGAATGGTTGGATGTCGCACCAGCCAAGACGCTGGGTCATGTGTAGACAGAGGCTATGAAGTTGTGCTAGAGCTGCTGTGTATGTTTACCCCGTCAAGCTTCCCTGGCTTCTCGCGTTGCTGGCTAAAATGCCTTGCAGGGATCCTCTGCTTTGTTCGGGCACAGCCAGTGGCAGGCCACGCGCGACACAACGGGGCATCACCCGCTGCCGTCCTTGTGCACTTATGTGCGTGCGACACTTGGCAAACTTTGGAACACCTCGAGCAGTAATCGGGCCAACGCCCACCCCGAATAAGCGAGCCCAAACAGTTCATGACAGGTTTTGGAAAGCCTGACACCACGCCTTCTGCGCACTTCCGTCGCGCACTGGGCCCGAATCTGGTCGCTGCGCGGATCATGTGGCACGACCACACGGGCGAGCTTCGTGTTGATGACGGCAAAAACTTTAAGGCCCCTTGCAAGTCGGGGCTGCGCGAACATGAAAACAGCCTGTCTGAGAGGCGGCAGGAGAGGCGGCAGGCCTCACAGCGCCTGTCCGCGACTCAGACAAGTCAGCAACTTGCTACGCCGTATCATTTAGTCTACACCACCAGGTTATCGCAACCTTACACGCGTGGAGATTTTCCAAACGCGCCACATGTGACAGGTTTTCCTTGGCCATCAGCTTACGCCGCCTTACGCTCGTGCACTTCTTCTTGCTTACGCAAAGTAACATGCAGGTTTTGGACGCTGCCCAAGTACGTTTCCATCCCGTGTATGCCATCACCCCGTTGCCCAGTGCTTTGAATGCCCCAGCAACAGCCACAGCGTGGGAGCCCGTAAACAGAAACGTCCCCGCCATACTCTAGAATGACAAGGGAGGACAGCTCGAAGATAGCAAAGCGCGGTCTCTGTGTAGACCTCCCAACCGCAAGACGGTGTGGCACGACCACATGGGCCTCGTGTTGCTTGCGGATAAAACTTCAAGGCCCCTTGCAAGGCAGGGTTGCGCGAACATGAAAACAGCCTCTCCGAGAGGCGGCAGGCCTCACAGCGCCTGTCCGCGACTCAGACAAGTGAGCCATGTCCAAACGAGTCATGGCTTGCTACGCCGTATCATTTAGTCTACACCACCAGGATATCGCCACCTTACACGCGTGGAGTTTTTGCTTACGCGCCACATGTGACAGGGTTTCCTTGGCCATCAGCTTATGCCGCCTTACGCTCGTGCACTTCTTCTTGCTTACATTTTCCTTGCCCAGTGCTTTAAATGCCGGAGCAACAGCCACACTGTGGGAGCCCGTAAACAGAGACGTCTCCACCATACTCTAGAATCAGCTCTAGGACAGCTTGAAGATAGCAAAGCGCGGTCTCTGTGTAGACCTCCCAACCGCAAGGCGAGCGCTTCCCAAGTCTGGCCGCTGCGCGAGCCATGTGGCACGACCACATGGGCCTCGTGTTGACTGCGGCTAAAACTTCAAGGCCCCTTGCAAGTCGGGGTTGTGCAAACATTTCGCGAGCATGCTCAGTCAGATGGCTTCAGCACACGGGAAGGGGGAAGAAGAAACAAAACGCTACTACAATAGTTGCTCTCGAAGCCGAACAAGCTGAGGAGCTGAACATGTTGTGCCACTGCTGCTGACGGAAATGTGTCAGGTTCAATCCAGCGCAAAGTTGGCTGCGCGAGCGGGAACTGCCTGTTCTGGCTGCCGCGCATGAGCATCGCCGTACGGGCAGGCGCTGTTCGGGTAAGCGATTTGCGCATATATGCGTTCACACCATCCGCGAATTCGGGCGCGTTTGAAAACTGGTTCTGGGCCCTGCAGCAAAAACTGCAAGAACCTGAACCTGCCTTGGGTGCGCCGCCAAAAGCGGGCACTCCAGTTCTCACACGCGCTGCCTTACTCGCTTTCGATGCCCGAGGCTCAAGCCTTGTGCCCGAGCATGGCTGCAGGTATTCGGCTCTTGCTGCTCAAGCACGCACAGTCTCCACAAAATAGTGGGCCAACAATGGCTGGATGTCCCACCAGCCAAGACGTGGGGTCACGTGTAGACAGAGGCTATCAAGTTGCGCCTGGTATGTTTACACCGTAAAGAACCGATGGCTTCTCGCGTTGCCGGCTAACATGCCTTGCAGGGATGCGTTTGGCCTGTGAATTCCTCTGCTTCGTTCGGGCACAGCCAGTGGCAGGCCACGCGCAACACAACGGGGCATCACCCGCCGCCGTCCTTGTGCACTTATGCGCGTGCGACACTTTGCACTTGGCTACCTTTGGAACACCTCGAGCAACAATCGGGCCAACGCCTATCCCGAAAAAGCGGGGCCCAAAAAGTTCGTGACAGCTGTTGCTGCGGAAGCAGGCAAAGCTTCCGTCGCGCACTGGGCCCGAATCTGGTCGCCTATGCCGCCTTACGCTCGTGCACTTGTTCTTGCTTACGCAGTGTAACATGCAGGTTTTGGATGCTGCCCAAGTACATTTCCATCTCGTGTCTGCCATCACCCCGTTGCCCAGCCGGAGTACAGCCACAAGACGGGCGCTTCCCAAATCTGGCGGAGTTTTTGCAAACGCGCCACATGTGACAGGTTTTCCTTGGCCATCAGCTTCTGCCGCCTTACGCTCGTGCGCTTCTTCTTGCTTACGCAAAGTAACATGCAGCTTTTGCACGCTGCCCAAGTACGTTTGCATTTGTGTATGCCATCACCCCGTTGCCAAGTGCTTTCAAGGCCGGAGCAGCAGCCACACTGTGGGAGCCCGAAAACAGAGCGAGGACTTCAAGGCGGCAGGCCTCACAGCGACTCAGACAAGTGAGCCATGTCCAGAGTCATGGCTTGCTATGCCATATCATTTAGTCTACACCACCAGGTTATCACCACCTTTCACGCGTGGAGTTTTTGCTTACGCGCCACATGTGACAGGTTTCCCTTGGCCATCAGCTTCTGCCGCCTTACGCTCGCGCACTGCTTCTTGCTTACGCAAAGTAAACATGAGCACGAAGGTATTGGACGCTGCGCAAGTACGTTTGTATCCCGCGCCTTGCGCAAACCGGGGTCCGCAAGCAAATAGCACACCATGTCCACAAACAAAACCTGAGCCGAAATGCCATCACCCCGTTGCCCAGTGCTTTTGCACGCGACACATGGGTCGCCGTCGCACAACGCCCACTCAGTCGCAAGGCCCAGCAAATTCTCGCCTCCCGCATTGCTGTGCAAGCGTCCGGCCAGCAGCTGTCGGCAAAAGGAAAAAGGAAGCTGCACACCTTCATGTGCTTTCGGGGGCCCATCGCGTCGTTTGTATAGACATAGCCCGTGTCTACGGCTACGGTTGCTTGACCAACTGCCACTTCGTAGGAGCCAAGTTTCGGTGTGCCCGTTGGTGGCTTTGCTTGAGGCACAAGGTCCGGTCCTGGATTAGCGTGGTTGCTACAGGCTGCAAGGTCGAGGCAGGGACACGCGCAAGTCTGCAAGTCTGCAAGGGGCCTACTGAGACAGAAATGGGAGGGGTGGGCTGCCTGGACAGCTATACCGCGGACCTTGGGTTCTTGGGAGGGTTCCGCAAAAGTGATCTTCGAAGGGTTCCTCGAAGCTGTGGCGCAAACTCATCAAGTATCAAAGCTTCCGCAGAACCCTTAGTCAAAGTTCCGAATCAACTCCTAAAAACTTTGTCGGAGTTCCGCAGTGCCGGAAATCCAGACTCGCGCCCCTTCCCAACCCCTTCTACGACAGCCTCCGCAAACGTTCCAAGTTCAAGACATGGGCTTTTGGCTTGGCCCTGCAGCTGGTGTGCTGCGTCACTGCACAGTTGCCCACTTGGAGACGGTCAAGTCGCTGCAGCTTCTTGAATCGCCTGGTGTCTTCTTGATTCCTGGGCCCTTCGGGTGTGCAAAATTTTCGCCGTTTTGCGAACAAACAATAATTTAGCTGTGTTGAGCACAAGCCCAATCAAAAAACACATGCATCACTGGTAAACAGGGCCGTTTCAACAATACAAATACAACATACCGAATCGTATCGTTGCGTATTGCGAGCTACTGGTATCGAAATCCAAGTATCGCGACCTCAAATCGTATCGAAGACTATCCCTGGAAATCGTATTGAATCATACCGATTTGTATTGGTATCTGTTGGGGTTTGCTTTGAGGGGCCCTTTGGGGCCAGAAGGGCGGCAGCCAGCTGCTGCAAATAATTGCGGCTGCCTGGCACGGGGAGGAGCACGGACTGAGTTTGCTTCAAGCCGGTTCCATATTGCACATTTACGGCTGCGACCATCCGAGGCCAGAAATCAAACTAACTCGACGAGTTAGATCGTTTTTGAGGGTTCCCACTTCCCAAGGCTCATCCAGAACAGCTGCAACCAACCGAGGGCAGAAATCAACCTAACCCGGCGAGTTAGATCGTTTTTGAGGGTCCCACATGTTCCTACTTCCCAAGGCTCATCCGGAACAGCTGCAACCATCCGAGGCCAGAAATCAACCTGACTCGACGAGTTAGATCGTTTTTGAGGGTTCCCACTTCCCAAGGCTCATCCGGAACAGCTGCAACAAACCGAGGCCAGAAATCAACCTAACTCGACAAGTTAGATCGTTTTTGAGGGTTCCCACTTCCCACGGCTCATCCGGAACAGCTGCAACCAACCGAGGCCAGAAATCAACCTAACTCGGCGAGTTAGATCGTTTTTGAGGGTTCCCACTTCCCAAGGCTCATCCGGAACAGCTGCAACCATCCGAGGCCAGAAAATCAACCTTACTCGACGAGTTAGATCGTTTTGAGGGTTCCCACTTCCCAAGGCTCATCCGGAACATGCAACCATCCGAGGCCAGAAATCAACCTGACTCGACGAGTTAGATCGTTTTTGAGGGTTCCCACTTCCCAAGGCTCATCCGGAACAGCTGCAACCATCCGAGGCCAGAAATCAACCTGACTCGACGAGTTAGATCGTTTTTGAGGGTTCCCACTTCTCAAGGCTCATCCGGAACAGCTGCAACAAACCGAGGCCAGAAATCAACCTAACTCGGCGGGTTAGATCGTTTTTGAGGGTCCCACATGTTCCCACTTCCCAAGGCTCATCCGGAACAGCTGCAACCAACCGAGGCCAGAAATCAAACTAACTCGACGAGTTAGATCGTTGTTGAGGGTTCCCACTTCCCAAGGCTCATCCGGAACAGCTGCAACCAACCGAGGCCAGAAATCAACCTAAATCGACGAGTTAGATCGTTTTTGAGGGTTCCCACTTCCCAAGACTCATCCGGAACAGCTGCAACCAACCGAGGCCAGGAACCAACCTAACTCGGCGTTTGAGGGTTCCTACTTCCCAAGGCTCATCCGGAACAGCTGCAACCAGCCGAGGCCAGAAATCAACCAACTCGGCGAGTTAGATCGTTTTTGAAGGTTCCCACTTCCCAAGGCTCATCCGGAACAGCTGCAACCAACCGAGGCCAGGAACCAACCTACTAACTCGGCGAGTTGGATCGTTTTTGAGGGTTCCCACTTCCCAAGGCTCATCCGAACAGAAATCACCCTAGGCGACTTTGTTTCGGAGGGTCCCGCGCGGCAAACTTTGTTGGTGTAGACTCTTCAACACGCCTGCCCCCACATGCGCGTGATCGATTCTTGCCTTCGGGCTTTCAGAGCTCATTCAAAACAGAAATGAGAATCAACTTACCCGACCGAAATCGGCTTCCCTGGAAACCGCCGGCCTCTTGTGGCAATGCCGCGCAGCAGCCCGCGCACCAGCGGTTGACCGTACTTCCTTTATCGAGATATTGTTCAATACTAAGTTGCTGTATCGCAAGCATATCGGACCGCAAAGCGTACAGTACCGAACCGTATCGTCGTCGAAACAGCCCTGGGTAAAGGCCCCATCAAGCAAAATCGCTTTCTCAGCCAAAAAACACTTTTTCTTGAAAGAGCACAACAGAAGCAGACCTCGGAGGATCCAGGTTTGGTGTAACCTGCGTCAGCCTTGCGCCATGGATCCCAATCAAAGATGCACGGGCGGGCCCATGACACCCAGGTGTGCAGGCCCGTGCGCACTCAGTTGCAAGGCTCAGCCAATTCTCGCTTCGCGCATTGCTTTGCAAAGGTCAGGCACATGGCCTGGTCCTGGATTAGTTTGGTTTACTTGGCGGGGTTGATGCTGTGGTCAAACGAGACTCAAAATTTTGGCTCGGGCCAGCACTCCCATGTTCAGCATCACCCCTGGAGTAGTACAGCTGGCTCAGAAGGCATGGGAGCTGCACACGTGCAAACAACAAGTGGCGCTAGTGTGGCCATGCGCCTCCACACCACACGTCCCCTCTTGGGCTTGTGAGCGCTGAGGAAACGCATGGTGAAGCCGGCTGCCTGGACTCCAGGCGGAGCGTGCTTCCGGCGCCTTGGTGCTTCCAACGAGCAGGTTGTGTGAAATGCATCGTCGCACATCGAAGTTTCTTTGGTGTGGCCCCTACGCGCATAAAGCAGCCGAATCAGAGAAGATGGTTTTGCAAAATCGGGTAATCGCACGACAGCCGGCATGAGGCCAGCCCCTAGCCCAGCAAACCTGCCATCAGCAAGAACTGCAAGTCAGCTGTTTGGCCTGGGTGCTAAATCACACCATCTGCAAACTTGGGCTCTCTTGGAAGCGAAAACATGTTCTCGGGGGGCTTGGCACCACTACGGGGAATCCGCGGAGTCACGGAGACAGGCACTTCTGCAGGGTTCTGCCTCGCTAGTTTCGTCCTTGCACGTCCACGCGCTGTGAAACAGCTGACATGATTCTGCACTCATTGTCCGGTCAGTCTTCTTGGCACTTCACGTCGACCGCACCGCAGTCATTTACACTCGACATGTGGGAAGTCTGTGCAGCGATATGAGGTCAGAACCATCAGTCCTTGCGTGGTAAAAATGCAATGCGACAAGGCCTGCTCGAATTCCGGCTCTTTTTCGCCGCAAGCATGTCCAGTGTGGACGGTCGGAAGAATTAGTGCTTGGGTAAGAATTTCACCCACCAGGATCAACTCAAATACCGCATCTCATGTAAACCCGTTTTCCGATCACACACGGGCATACGTTGCACCATCTGAGCACGCGAGCTTAGCACGCAGGTGTCTCCTCTAGTTTTGACTGGGCAAAAGGCCGCGAACATAAACACTCAAACAAGCAGTTGCACGTACAGCGAACATTTGCCAACTGCATGGTTTCCCAATTCTACATATGCAACGCAATTCTACATGCGCACCGCGGCTCTCAGGGACAGATCCTGCCACAATTCCCGCCTGAGACCAATCATCGCCTTGAGCTCGTCCTTGGGGCGCTCCACGCTCAGCACCCTGATGTGATGAGTTTTCCAGGGGAAGGTCTTCCTCACTTCAAAGGAGGAAAATAAATTCACCTTTCGGGGCCAACTCATATCAGAACAACCAACAAATAGAACTAAACATGCACCAAAACAGGGAAACTACAAGGTGGATTTTGAGCAATGCTTCATCACCGCTGTCTCCGCACCCTCCACGTCCAAGGACATGTAGTCAATGACTCTCGGCACCTTCGTCTCCTGAGTGGCAAGTGGTTGCGAACAGGGGCTACCAAGCGACCAACGGGGCAATGCCTGATACTGGACGACTAGGGAGGCGTTCAGCCACAGTGGCCAACTGCCAGTACTTCTGGCAAAAAGGACAGCTCAAGACATTAAACTGTAAATGGTTGTCTTGGTTTTGTCAAAGGCCATGGTTGCATATGTCGCACGTTGCATAGAGCTGGGTTACCGGGTGGCCCTGGTAAAAACAAACAACTACTAATAGGAAAAATGGACCGTGCTTGTTGGGGTTGATCATCTGTTTAGCAGAGAACCCACCCAAAAGGAAAAAGGGTTGCCGCTGAATAATTGGCTAGACTGCCTTTTCGCGGGCAGCGTCAGCCTGTCCTGTTCGCCCAAACTGTCACAATGCCCGCCGTCCAACTTCGAAGGTTCCAAAAATCGGGACACGGGGCGTGAACCGCATCAATTGCTGAAAGCTTGGGATGGCAAAACAAGGCAAAACTGATTGATAGCCTCACGAACAGCACACATCCAACAAGCACGAAGTAAGTAAACAAAAATGCCGAACAAAAAAATAAAGGGCCATGGTAAACCTGCTACACTCCTGTGCCCCCACTCGCAACATGCAAACACCTACTAACACCTGCATCCTGGATCTTTCACCTTCAGCTCTTTGAGATGTGATCTAATCCTTGTTTTCCCACCAGCAAAACCACGTGGCTTGTTTCACCAAACACCAGCGCGCCACCAACGCCAGCGCCTCTCGTGGGTCACGAGGTCGAAGGGCGCCTCCCGTCGCAGCTGCACGTCCCGCGCCAGGTTCAGGAAGCCCCGCTTGGTCTGGGCGCAGCGGAGTGTCGAGGACTCGAGCTTTTTGGCCAGGAGGGGTACTGGTCGTTCAGACAGCTTTGGATTTTGGAACGAGGGGGGACAAGTTTTAAGAATGAGGGGGGGTAGGGCGGGGTGGGGGGAAATTCAGGGGCAAACTTTGGGTCTCCACTTAAACTCATTTCCTGAATTGTTACTGGCCACCAAAATCGTCTTCCCAAAAAGTTACGTCCAGAAACTCAGGAAGTGAGTGAAAGGGCAACACAAGCAACAGGTCCAAAAAGGGGCCATAGGTTTTGACAACCCTCAAGTAAGCCCAAGCGATTAAGAAGGCAATCAGATCTAATTTGTCCTTCTTCCGCTCGGCTGATGGAGTGAGGAGCAATTGGATCCAATCTATCAAGGGAAGGGTCCAGAATTCTGAAAAAGCGGTGAAGCACAAAGGGCAAGGGGGGTCAAAGGCTCACCCAAGAGCACAGAAACACAGAGCCAAAGGTCACGTACCTCGGGAGAGGAGCAAGGCCGAAAAGCAAATGCCCAGTCGATCCATCGACTGGTAGTCATGGAAAGCAGGCTTTAACCAACTCAAAAGTCATTCCGTCTAGACTAGTAGAGGGATCTCCCTCGAGAGGGCCCCCTTTTTGGGGTTCCATGTTAGTATGCTGGAATTAGCAGATTGCAATAAGACCGCTGCATGATCCAACCAAGTCAACTAAAACAGCCTCAGGCGAAGTCCGAACATAACTCCAATGGCATCTACATTCGCACACTATTATAAACACTTACAGACGCACGTCTCTGAGGCATGCAATGTTTACCGTCATGATGGCACCAATTGATATGTTGAATTGTGCATCGATGCTGAGCCGAGCCTACATGATTATATGACTGCATGTCAATCTAAGAACGCATTCAGTATGTTAAAGTGCGCATGGGCATCTTTGCAGCGGTCCGTGTTCTTCATGCAGACCCCCACTTAGCGAGCCAGTGGGTGGGGGCACCCTGGCCCTTGCTTCATCCCCCTTGCAAGGAGGCCTGAACATAGGTGAGCAGTGTGGCCCCCTGACTTCGCCAAGACTGGGAAACAACCAACAATTCAATTAGCAGAAGTGTGATTCGTAAGCACCATGAGTGAGTGAATTTGCTGTGGTAGTCCAAGCCTGGTCAAAGAATAACAATGACACATATTGTTGCACGCTGCATGTTAGCATGGATCGATAGGGATGAATTGCGGAGAGGAAGCCAGCTCAGCATGAAATAGGGACCACCAAAATGGGTTGGGTTGCCGCTGAACTCCCTTTACTCGGTTGCTTTCTGCCCCCTGCTTTAAAAAAGCACGTTTAGTGGTTTAATGGAAAACTCATTAGTTGGCAAAAAGTTAAAGTCCTGAAATCCAAGCAAAACCCCCCAAAGATTACCGTGCCCAAAAGGGGGTCAAACCCAAAAGGCACTGCCCAAAATATTGGCCCACCTCGTCCTCGAAGCTCTGCTGCTCCTGCTCCCGTTGAGGGTCCAGGAATCGTCCCAGCAGTGGGTTGAAGCTCCGCTCGCGCTTGCTGGTCTCCCCCCGCACATAGCCTCAGTGGCAACAAGGCAGCTGCACACCGCAGCTTGGGCAATGAGGTTGTTTGAGGGTCCCCGAGTATCTGCACTGTTGTCTCAGGGCATCTTGAAACCCGGTCGGTTCGCGGCTGGCGGCCCAGTCTTCATAGTACACCCTCAACAGAGTGATGTACATCTGAAACCGGTTGCTCCTCAACCCTCCGAGGTGATGAATGCTAGCTTCGTATTATACTCCCCCAGAAACGCAGCTGAGTAATTCATTGATCTAACCATATCGCCGAGTCCACATGCAAGGAATCCCTTCACGGGCTCTGGTTTCAACAATCCGTTTTTGGGGCCAAATTGATGGTCTTACCGAACCATCGAGAAGCGAAACACTTGACAAAGAGCGTTTGTTGATTGCGGCGCGCATTGAATGAGTCCTGGAGTTCTGGGCCCGTGGAATTTGTGGATGGCTTGTTCCACGCTGCCCGGAGCCCCGAACAGAACTGGGCATGGGGGAGACCTTCTGAACATACAGCACTTAGGACGTCCTTGCAGGGGGGAGGCTTTGCAAACTTCAGTGGGGGCCACCAGGGACAAAACAGTGGCCTAACAACATCCTCGGATTGATATGCGGAGACAATGATTAACCTGGCATGGAGGTATAGCGGCTTTGTCTAACCTCTAAATCTATCCAACTCCAACCTCCAACTTGTCGAACCTCCAACCCTAACCTCTACCTCTAACTCGAACTACCTCTAACTCAGACTCCTAACGTCTAACTCTACTAAACTCTTCCCTATCTGTCCTCCTACTCTGATATCTAACTTCATGCTGCAACTTCTCTAACCTCTAAGCTCGCAGACTCCCAAGCATCACTAGCATCTTAGTCTAGCAGAATGTGCTCCTTTGACTAAGCAAAGCTATCTGACACGTGTCTAGACTAGTTAAATCGGTCGACACCCCCGCCAACACCAGCGGCTTTGTCTAGAAATGTGTCTTCCTTCGAACAAAAAAAGTAGATGCCAAACACGTTTCGATAATCATTCTAGACTCATTGTGGACGCCCTCAGCATCACCGAGGTCCCGGGTTCCCATTCCACTGACCCGCCGGAGAGCCGACAGTGGGGCCTTTGAACAGGTCCGGGTGCAGTTTCACCCGTCTCTCATGCCTGGGCCGAGGATCAAACCCCAGGCGGCCCCACAAAAACCCAACACCCAGGTCCATAGGGAAGTCTCAACCAAAGGTTGAAGCCATGACCAAAGCCAACTTTCGATGCTAGGTAACCTTTTGTGACTCCAATTTTCGTGGTTTCGGATTTTCGAAAACAAGCCTCCCCGTTCAAAAGCCCGGTGAGATCCCTAAGCCAATCCAGACTTGTGTTTGTGTACTGCCCGCTTAGCGCTTGTCTGCAACAAAAACGTCAGAACGTCAGAAGCTTGCGTGGAAAACATGCTCTCCGCCATTTGCTTTGGAATGAAAACACGCGTGAACCCGCATTCAACGAGCGGATGCCATCCCAAAGTAAAAACACACGCGAAGCCGAAAGAGGAAATAACACGAACAAATAGCATTGTCTCTGAAGGGTCGGCATTCGCCTTCCGTGTACTTTGGGGTGCTGGCGCCATGTTGGTGCAAATAAACATGTTTAAAACATCTTTCCTTGTGCAAGCCATGCTTGGCAGAATCCATCCACGAAATCATGGTAGCGCGCTGGCCCCCATTGGTAGGGTATTTGTGTGGAAGGGCAGACTGTGCACTTGCATGTTTGCTGGGACAGTTTAGCAGTGATATTCGGCTTGGGTTACCGCAAGCAAAGCCAAGCAGCCTCCAGTTGATCCCTGGGACCGCCGGAGCCACAACCCAGACCAACCGTGCCCACAATGTTGGCCATTTTAAGGATGGGCCCAAAGTTGGCGTCCATCTCAACGCATCTCTTGCAGCAGGTGACGTGGAGAAGAAATCCAAAGGCCCAAGCCACAGGGATCGTGACTGCTGAAATGACCACGAATCTACAACCTTTCATCTTTGCTTGGAGGTCACTGGTTCATGAGTAACCATAGTAACATGCACTTAAACAAGAAGAACAACGCCTAAAACTACAAGGCTTTTTGTTCTCAGCCAATTTCCTCCAAAGGGGACAATATACAGGGGTTTGTGTCCAAATAGGGGCCCCTAATGGTGGTGTTCTTTTTGGCTTCCCTTCAAACCAGCCTGAAAAGCATGCCCGCAATTCAATACACCCTCACCAGGACACCCTGACCACTCCTTCACTCCTGGGGTTGCCAGTTTCCAGCCAAACTGCAACGCCTCAAGTTGTCAAGCCCAGGGCGCTGGTACGTTTGCACCTCCTCTGCCCAGCTGGCCATCGCGTCTTGCCTGAGGCCGGGAAAGCACCGGCTGCAAAGCTGCGGCCAAATGGACGTATAGTACACTAATTGTTTTTCTGGTTGCTAAACAGGAGGGATGGAACAATAAACTGTCTCCATCTGAATAGTCTGGCGTTGGCTTTCAGTTACATATTTGTCAGCCAGCTAGCCGGCCTTCAAAGACCCCATCCATGAATCGCTTGTTCGATGGGTGTAGAAGTAAAAACCTTGACCTCAAGGTGACACAAAGTAGCCTACAAGCATGGAACCTGACATACAGTCAAACGAAACATATGCCTTCGAAGTGCTTCGCGGATTACGGGCGTAACCGAGCAATACCTGCATGTCCCAACAGGTTCCTTTTTGTTGCTGTTTGGAGAAAAACCGTGTTTGTCCTGGACACGGCAATTATTTTTGCAACCAGCGCTTTTACTGTTTTTGTTATTTAGTGGCATGTTGCATCCCTCTTCCGTTCACAGTGCGCCCGTGCGAGCTGTTTGGCTTGCATCGGCCCTCACACTGCGGCAAAGGTCACCAAGTGCGCAGCCACTGCCTTTTTCCCCACATCGCTCGCTCGCCCTTCGTCAGGTACTGATGCGGTGTCTGGTCTGCGTGCGGTTGCGAGCTTGCTGGGGTCGTGTTTCTGCTTTTGGGTTTCGGAGGGCATTCAGTTGCTTTTGCAGGTTGCAAGTTGATGGGATGAAGGGATTGTTGCAGCGGGCATGCTTCAGTTTGCACTGCTGAGCTTGGTGAGTTGAGGGTGACCGACATGTTGCTGTGGCTTCAGGCGTTGACGCTTCATCTGGCTTCCGCTGATGGAGCTGAAGGCCTGGCTCCGTTTCGGGGGGGCGCTGGATTTCGGAAGACTCGCTATGACCTACCAAACCCTCCAGGAGCAAAATAACCCTTTATTCTGAGGAGTTCCCTCTAGCTGCGGGCTCAAGTAGGCACTGCCCAGCAACCTTAGGCCTTAGGCATGGCTAGACTGGCAGACCTTTTTGAGCAGTCAGCCCTTCTCAGAGATCGGGCGAGGACGCAGGGCAAGCTTTGCTCTTGGCCAAGCCCGGCGTTGACAGGGGTGGGTGGGATGTCAACTTTGCTGGCCAACTTGGAGGCCACTGAGATCCTAGCATGTTGGTGGTGCCCTTTGTCAAACAAGGCTGCGCCAGTGTCGATTGACATCCTCAGGCAAAAGGCATGGATGTTGAAAATCGCAAACTTATGGTACTGGATATCTGATGAACCCGCGAATCCTCATTGTGTTTTTGGGATAAATCTAATTTGCGACCTGGCCCAAACGTATGATACTGCATTTCTGATGAGCCCGCAAATCCTCAGTTGTGTTTTGGGGGATAGATCTAATTTGCGACCTGGGCCAAACTTGTGGTACCCGATTTCTGATGAACCCGCAAATCCTCAGCTGTTTCTTTTGGGGATAGATCTAATTTGCAACCTGGCCCAAACTCATGACACTGGATGTCTGATGAACCCGCGTATCCTCAGTTGTTTGTTGTCGGGGATAGATCTAAATTGCGACCTGGTAACAAAGCAAAAAGGTTCCAGGATGGTCAAGCCAACGAGCCCCGCTTTTGCCCAATCAAGAAGGCTAGCTGCTTTTCCACAGTCTAAGGATTTATGGGAGAGAATAAACACTCACCCATGAAGGTGAGGCAGTGGCGAGGGCTCATGGGTCTGGATCCTCGTGATGTCACCCGGGTGAACTTAGACAGCTGGGGGCTTCGCAAGATAATGAGCTATGCTTGCAGAAGGTGGCTCTCAGGCGCCGAAGGCCCACGGGATCCTTGAATCAACTTGAGCAACATCGACTCATCGCCCTTTTTCTTTGTTGGGTTTCCTTTGGCCCATGGACCTTTGTGATTTGTCAAAATTCCCTTCAACTTGTCGACCCTTTGATTGGTGTGAATGCCCATCAGCTCATTGGCCCTTCGACTTGCTGAATTACAGTTTCATGGCCCTGCAAACCTAAGGACCCCTTGCTGAAAGGCCTGTGGGAGACTTTTGACACGTATTGGGATGCCCCACCAGAACCTTCACCAGAAGAACAACTGCCAGAAGTGTTGGCCATTGAGGATGGCGAGCCCGCTGATGAAAAGGAAGAAACTATCTCCATAGACCATTCTGAGGGTGAAGCCATCGTTGATGGCTATGAATCGGTTTCCGAAAGCGAGGCCGACAACAACGGAAACTTTCAGGCGGACCCGCCGATCGCTTTGTGCTCAGCCAGCCCCGGTACCTCGCGCGGCAGCATGTCGATTGCCTCGCAGCCCTCGCGGGAGGAGGTCCTGCAGCGGATGGAGGCGGTGAAGCAGTTGGCAAGCCGGGGTGCGCCGACGGTTGGTGCCAAGGTCTCGGTTGGGAAGCGCAGGGATTTGGGGTCCAAGAAGACGGGTCATGTCCTTGTGTGTTTCCAGCGTAGGGGGTTGCACGAGCATTGGGACCCCATCGAGATCGGCCGGAAAATCCACGTCCAGGAGGGTAAGCCCACCATTGCTTTTCGGGTGAAGATCCCTGAGGAAACTAGAGGAGTGCTTGCCTTGTACACGAGCAAGTGGGTTTTGGTCGATTACTCCGGCAGCCAGAAAGCGGCTGGGGGCGACCGCGTGTTCTCTTTGGAGGACCAGGCGAGTTGGCATCAGGAGCGTGAGAAGGTTGCCGAGGAAATTCGTGCGTCAGCAGGAGTTGGAAACTTCCAGGTCACGGGGTCCCTTCGAGCCTGTTGGCTGGAGGCGCAGGGGAAGGATCAATCCCTTGTTGCCAAGCTCAGGAAACCCCCAGAGCACTTTCGTAGGGCCGAGGATGGCTTGTTGGAGCGTGCTGTGGTTCTGGAAGGGTCCCAGACGGTGTTTGTCCCGGTTGTCCCAAATGGTATAGCGACGGGTTCCGGAGTCAGTTGGCGCAGGGCGTGCTTCTTGCAGCTTCATTGCAGTGTTCTTGGGTGTCACCGGTCAGCAGAGAAGACCTACGCCCTCTTGCGTCGTGTCGCCTGGTGGGAAACCATGAAGGAGGACATTCAATCTTGGGTTGGGAAATGCTTGTCCTGTTTCAAGGGGCGGGCCAGACCATCCAAGGTCGTCACTGGGCTGGAGGTGGAAAGATCCGTCTTGGAGATCCTTCTCGGGTAGAGGGAGGAAAATGAATTCCCAAGGGCACTCGCCTGAAAAATGATCCGCGCCCGGGGAATCGAGCCCGCGGTCTCCAAGCTTCAGAGCTGCAGCGCCTCTTCCGATTGAGGTATGGATCCATGCTAGTCCAGCACAGAGACTCCTGTGCCTGAGAGCGTCACCAGCTGATAGGCAATCAGGTGGATGAACACATCCGTCATCGTGCCGTCGAGCGCCTTGAAAGTGAACGCCAGGTCGCCCGAGCGGGCGCTGACGCCGCTCAGGGGCATCTTGGGCACGTGCTCTGTCGGGAAGCCCGCGATGAAGCTGTGGCGCAGGTAGCCCGCGCGGTCGATGTCGATGTTGCGCACCGTGTCGTCGTAGGTCCCCGCAAGGACCGAGAGGAAGTGGAAGTGCTCCGAGGCTCCCTTCATAGGGTTGTGCGGGTACTGCAGGCTGCCCAGCTGCATCTGCGACTCCAGGAGACTGTCTTCCTGCCTGGCCGCGCCGATGGGCAGATTCGAGGACGCCGAGGGGAAGAAGGACTTGAACGACAGCTTCGTCCGCCTCGTGAAGTGAGAGGATAACGTACAGTTCCCGCCTGCAAAGGCGAAGGGGCATCGCACAGTTTGCCCGATCGAGCACAGAGACGAAAAAACAGCATACCGCAGTTGCATCTCGTCGTCACACTGCCTGATTTTTTCTCGAGTTTTTTTTTCTCTCGGCCTGTATCAGGCCATGCCCGCAGCCCGCCAGGGACCCAGAGACGCCCAGCCAGCCGAGGGCTTGCCTGAGACAATCCTGGGAAAAGGGGGTGAGACACCTGAGACACCTGAGACACCCACTAAACGTCGAACAAAGTGTCTCAGGCGTGTCTCAGACCTGTCTCAGCAATGGCTGTCTCAGGTGTCTCAGGTGTCACCACTGCCACGGCACCGGGCAGTATCTCGGGGCGCTGTGCCACTCCTGCAACATCGCGGCCCAGACGCCCAAGACCATCCCAGTGGTCTTTCACAACGGGGGCGGCTACGACTTCCACTTCCTGCTGCGCTACATCGCCACGATGGGCTCTCCCGTCAGCAGGGCGCCGCGCGAAGAGCTCGGCGAGGACAGCGACAACGAGGGCAGCGAGAGCGAGGCAGAAGGCAGCGGCAGCGAGCCCGAGAGGCCCATGGCCATGGCCAAGGCCGCGCCAAAGGCCGCACCAAAGCCCAAGGCCAAGGCCAAGGCCGCGCCAAGGCCCCTCAGCGGCTGGTGCGCCCTGCAGGCCGCGATCAAGGAGGGCGACTACAGCCACCTCTGCCTCCGAGTCCTCTGCAAGTCGGGCGAGAAGTGCCTGCAGATGAGCTGGGGCCCGCTGAGGTTCGTGGACAGCATGAACGTCTTCCCCACGAGCCTGGCCAGCATGATCGACGACCTCAGGGCCTGCACGCACAAGCAGCTGCCGGAGCTCTTCCCGCTGATGGCCTCGCTTCACCCCGAGCTGCAGCTGCGCACTCCGACGGGCTCTCCGCCTCAAAGACGGCCTCTCAAGCAGCGGCGGACGCACTGCGAGCTGGAGCAGGCGTGGGACTGCATCCTGCGCAAGCTGCCCATGCCCTTCGAGCACTTCTGCGGCGCCGAGGCGTGGGAGATGCCCGCGGTGTGCGCCTTTGCTGGGAATAAGAAATCCCCGAGACGGATCTTTCCGCCTCCAGCCCAGTGACCGCCTCTCCTGAGAATAAGAAATCCCCGAGATGGATCTTTCCGCCTCCAGCCCAGTGACCGTTTTTTCTGGGAATAAGAAATCTCCGAGACGGATCTTTCCACCTCCAGCCCAGTGACCGCCTCTCCTGGGAATAAGAAATCCCCGAGACGGATCTTTCCGCCTCCAGCCCAGTGACCGCCTCTCCTGGGAATAAGAACGAGACGGATCTTTCCGCCTCCAGCCCAGTGACCGCCTCTTCTAAGAATGAGAAATCCCCGAGACGGATCTTTCCGCCTCCAGCCCAGTGACCGCCTCTCCTGGGAATAAGAAATCCCCGAGACGGATCTTTCCACCTCCAGCCCAGTGACCGCCTCTCCTGGGAATAAGAAATCCCCGAGACGGATCTTTCCACCTCCAGCCCAGTGGCAGTCGCCGCACAGCGCCTGCAAAGTTTGCACGCTGCCCGCAAAGGCCTGCCTCACCGGCACCACGTGGTCCAGCTCGCAGGTGCCCGTCAGCCCGCAGCCGCACAGCGCGCACTTGCCGTCCTGCGCGGCCAGGGTCTTCTGCCTCTCCGCCGCGCCGGGCACCTCCCGCTTCGCCTTGAGCAGCTTCAAAAAAATCTCGTGCGCCAAGCCGGCCAGGCGCTGGCCCCTGTACTCCTGGTTGAGCGCCTCGCACCACCTCCGCAGCACCTCGTGCTCCTCCGGCAGCTCTCGGATCCTGGTGCCCCGCCTCAGCCTCAGCCCGCAGTACTGCGCCGGGCTGCTGATGGCCACCTTGGGGCTCTCGCCGGCGGCCATGAGCTGGCGCCGCGCCTCCCGCAGGTCCTCGCACCAGAACAGCCCCGGCTGCACGTCCGCGGCGTCGAAGCGCCTCCACTCTTGGATGGGCGGCAGGGTCTGCCTCGCCTCGCCCCGGTAGAGCACGCGCGCCGCCTGCCGCTCCAGCACCCTCTTCACGGCCCTGTACATGTAGCAGTGCCCGTCGAAGGCCAAAAAACAAACGGTGCGGTGCTCCTTCAGCGCCGGGTCGTAGCTGTCCACCAGGTCGCCCTGCGAGCTCAGCACGCGCATCGGGGCGTTGCGCCACACGCAGAACTCTCGCACCTCCTCGGCGGAGATGCCGAGGCGCCTCCAGTCGTGGCGCAGCATGGCGTCGAAGTCCGCGCACACCTCCTCCACGCTCAGCTGCAGCAGCTCGGCCAGCTGCCGGGGCACGCAGAGCGGCTTGTCCTCGAAGGCGCTCTGCAGCACGTCCTCCTCGCAGGGCAGCTGGAAGCTCACGCTCCTCAGGCCCCTCGTGCGCTGGCGCAGGAGCGTCTCCGACCCCGTCAATCCGCCTGGGATGCCCGGGGACATCTCAGGGCCCTCGGCACCTGTGTCCCCTGGTTCCCGGGGCACTGGCCCCCTGGGATAGGGGTGAGAACATCTCAGGGCCCTCGGCACCTGTGTCTCCCCCCCTCCAGGCCCCTTCGGGGTTGCGTGTCAGGGCCTTCGGCACCTGCGCTCCCCGCTGGCCGCGGGGCTGGGCCCCTGGGGGGGTGCCGGGGAGGGCGTATCAGGGCCCTCGGCACCTGCGCCCTCTCCCCCTGCCTCCTTGCCTTGAGGCATGGGGGGAAGCGTGTCAGGGCCCTCGGCACCTGCGCTATCCACCCCTCACTCAATTTCCGGGAGGACGACCGCCTCCTTGTCCGACTGAGTGTCCACGCTCTCGTCGGTGTCCGAGGAGAGGGAGATGGACGCACCGGGTGGACCGCAGCCGGACCGCTGGACGCACAGGTGCCGAGGGCCCTGAAATGCGACAGCGGGACCACACGGCATACGTGGAGGGAGGACCTCCCCAACGACCAGCTCGTCCGTTGGTATTGGCAGCTGATGCGATCCGTCCGTTGGGGATGGCATCAATTCTACTCCCATCAGCTGCTGAGGGGAGCTGCCCAGTGGAGCTGGGCAATCCTCCCATTTTGGCACTAATCCTTATGCGGCGTAAAGGATGCACCGTTTCGCGATTAAGGTACCAGTAGCACCAATGTGGTGCTTTGAAGAGTCTGGGCTAAAGCGTTAACCGTAGGTGGTCGCTTGTCTTGACTCTTAATAAGTATCCACTTGGGCCACCATTTTGGCTCAAGTGGACCTTTTGATCTTTTGTCTTGTGATTTGACAGTTGTTGGCAGGGGGGCAAGCCTTTGTGTTCAAGGACTGGTTCAAATAAAAACCGAAGACAACATAATAATTCTCAAGCTGGGCAAGTTCACCACACATCTCTTGTTCCCTATGACCCTGAATCTGGTTCAAACCGCACAAAACTAGCTCCGGGTACGTGTCGTTTCTTTCACAGGACGGTGCATGGACAACCTTGAGACCTTGCCCATGGTGGTCCACGATGTCAGCGAGGCCCGCCAGAGGACCGAGGAATGAGACGAGGACCTACCAGACACGCTTGACCCGTGGCACGGAGAGATGAAGCCGGAAGACTGGGAGGAGATTCGCCGCCAGAACGACTTGGATGACCTTGCAGCAGGCCGGAAGCTGGCAAGGCGTGAGTCAGTGGAGAAGGTGGACATGTTGAAGCAGGAGGCGGCTGCTGAACGGAGGGCAGATGAGACTGCGCGACAAGCTGCTCAGGCTGCAAAGGATGCGGCGGCTGCCACGGCCAGGCTGCCATGGCCGTGGCTGACGCTGCGGCTGCTGCTGCGAACGAAGCCGCGAAGGAGCTGAAGCGGCGCCGGGAGGCTTGCGAGGAAGGAGAGGCGACCAAGCTCGAGGCGAAGGAAGCCAAGGAGGCGAAGGAGGCCAAGAAGGCTAAGGATGGCAAGGAGGCCAAGGAGGCGAAGGAAGCGAAGGAGGCCAAGGATGCCAAGGAGGCCAAGGAGGCGAAGGAAGCGAAGGAGGCGAAGGAGGCCAAGGAGGCGAAGGAGGCCAAGGAGGCCAAGGATGCCAAGGAGGCCAAGGAGGCCAAGGAAGCGAAGGAGGCTAAGGAGGCTAAGCAGGCTAAGGAGGCTAAGGAGGCCAAGGAAGCGAAGGAGGCCAAGGAGGCCAAGGATGCCAAGGAGGCCAAGGAGGCGAAGGAAGCGAAGGAGGCCAAGGAGGCCAAGGAGTTGGTGCCAGAGCTGAAGGCAAAGGACACCTCGCATAAGGAGAAGTTGGAGTTTTTCAACGCGACAGAGCTGTCACAAAAGCCGGCGGCGCAGGAGAACAAGGAGCTTGAGAAGAAGGCAGTGGAGAACGCCGTGGAGAACAAGCAGCAGCCGATGAGCGAGTTTCAAGATGTCTCCCATGAGGCCCGCGACGCCCAGACTCTTGAAGCTTTGGGTGAGGAGGACGGTGAAAAGCAGTCCGAGGAGCGCCCCAACACGGAACAGGTCAAGTTGGGGGATGCCGTGGAGATTGAGAAGGAGATTGAGAAGAACGCGAAGAGCAAGAGAACTGCGGAGGCAGCGCCCGCAGAAACAAGCAAGGCCAAAAAGCCAAGGCCGACCTCTGCCAAGTCCAAGCAGAGCAAGCCTGCTGGCAACAACGAGGAGCTCCCCGATCAGGAGTCCAACAACGTTTCTGCCGCTGATGCTCCGAATCTGCTGACCGTGAAGGCCGGAGGGGCAAAAGACCATTTAAGTCCATTCTGCATTCATTGTAAGGCCAAGGTCCGTTCTGCACCCGTTGTAGGTGTTAGGCCAAGGTTTGCGAAATTAGCCTTGCAGGCCCCTCTGGTTTCCCGTCGTCAGCAACTCAGCGCTGGCAAGGTTGACTGCGAGAATGAGGAGGAGCATGATGCGGAGATCGTCAATGTGGAGCTGGCTGGCGGCGAAGAAAAGGCCAATGGGCGCGGTCGCGGAGGCGGTGGTAAAGGACGTGGCCGTGGAGAAGGCGGTCGTGGTCGCGGAGGACGCGGTCGCGGTCGCAGCGGCGGCGGGCGTGGTGGAGACCACAGCGATGGTGGAGACAAGCTTGCCGACGTGGTTGCTCTCGTGGAGGACAAGGTGGCCCCGGCAGGCAAAGCAAAGGCGAAAGCCAAACCCAAGGCTGTCCCAGACAAGCAACCCAGCAAAAGGGCCAGCAAGGGCCCGAACCCAACCAAAGCTGAGCAGACGCCTCAGAAGCTGGAGGGTGGCGAAGCCGGGCCCCCGCCAAAACGCACAAGAACCAGAAGCGCCTCCGGGCCCGCCACGTTTGCCAGGCGCCTTTGGTTCAAGGGCGAATCCATGAAAGCCCGCTGGTCCGCAATCAAAGACGCTTTCGAGATCCACCTTAAGCCTCGCCTTCAAGCGCCATCCCAGCGACAGGACACGGCTTACAACAGTTGCCCGCACAAGCCCGCAACTCATCCGGAGGAATAAACCATCAATTTTGGGAAGTAGCTTTACACAAGCTTTGACTTTCAATTTAACATGATTGGGCAGCCATTGTTTTGCAATTGTTTTTAGCTAAAGTAGCTGGCTTGGGGTCCGCTTGCTCTTCCCTTCTGGCAGGATGAGTTCTACAACCTGTGCTCCCACAATGAAGAGTTCCTCGCTGCGCAGGATTACAAGGGCTTCTTCGAGGTTGCCGCGAAGCTGTGCCAGGAGTTCCCAGGTGCTTGGGACAAAACGGGTTGGTTGAGAAGGGAAGCAAGTTGATAGCTTCACTGCAATCTGTTTGGAACTGATCCCAAACTTAGGACTTTCCCCACACAGTGGTTGCTTCTTTCTGGCTTGCGCTTGTTTAACCCCCAGGCCTGGGGGCAGTGCCACGGAAGAGTGACACTGAGTGAGGGTAGCCTGACTATGCAGTTGCATTTTGCTCGATGGCCTGAATGGGGCCGGCCATCCCTAGATGGGCGCATCACGCATGCGCGTTAGTTGCACTACACACGTGCCATGTCCTGCTGCTCAGCTGCGTGGGGCGCGCCACGTGACCTGTCCGAGTGATCGATGAGCCGGTGAAAAGCAAACGCGCCAACAAAGATCCAACGCATGCCCCCAATGTTCTGGTCAACGTTGCCTAACCTTGGGTTTCCGGGAAAGTGGAAAAGCATCCCTCTTGTTGAAATGGTCCTTGATGCTGTTTTGACGCCCGTTTGATGCTTGCGAAGGGTTTTGTGACTGGACTTGCGAAGCACCCTTTGCTGGCACAGGCTTGGTGCTGGCGCCCGGCCAGATGATCAATGGGCAGGCCTGGTTGGGCCCGACTTGGGTAGTGTCCCAGTACGGACTTTCTTAGTGCTGTCAGTTTAAAAGGGAGCTAGCCTTGCCGGGTGGCCACGAAATGAATGGCAAGCGCCCCTATCGTATCGGTGAAATTCGCCCACCCAGCCAGGAAGAAGTCAGGGTTTCTTGGGGGTGGCAAAACACTTGTGATTGACATGCCGCTACATTTGCCAATCACATAAACCAAAACAAGGTTTGGCTTTTGCCCTCTTGACCCTATATATTGACCATTTCTGCGAGGGCTTTGCCAGTCCCTTCCCGGCATCAGCGCAGGCGATCTCAACTTCCTCATTGTCTCGTAGTGTCTGGGTTCGAGGAGGGTCTCCGGTCTGATGGCGATGCTGGCTTGTTTATGGAAGGCTGCTTCTGCTAGAGCTTGCAGGGGTGCAGCGGGAACTGGGCTTTGTTGCAGCCGTCACTGCTCAACGTGGAAAGCCTAGAAGAAGTTTAATCAAATAGCAACTGGAACCCAAAAAGCATGCAGCAGATTAAGAGTAGTTACAAGGTTCGCTTGTGACCGCGAGCCATGACTCCTGATGAGATTCGCATGGTGATTTGGCGCTTGATTTGCTTTGAGTGCCCTACAGCCCCTGGTATTGCACTTTAAGAAGCCCCACAATGACGGCATGTTCCCTTAAAACAAGATTCTGTTTAACTGCCCCCAAAGCCTGCTCAGGATTTCATCTGGTTGCTCATACTGGTTTCCTGGATGGACTTCAGCCCGCACGAGCCTGGCAGCCTTGACCTGCATGTGGTCGAGTGCTTTTCTGGCATCAGTCGGATTGCCAAATTTGCGGCAAGGGCGGGGCTGGCATCTCGGGCTCTAGATATCACCCTGGATCCTGACTACGGAAAGCCTGAAAGAAGGCGTTCAAAGCGCAATGGTAAGAAGAAACGATCTTTCATGGATGTCAACTCTGAAGCCGGGTTTGTGTTCCTTGGCAGCTTGTTAAACATTGAAGCTGCCTTTGTTTCGGGAGGGAGGGCGCAGGGATTGAAAGCTAAGGCTACGGGTGTGCACCTTCATGAACGGCGTCTACTCAATGTCGCTGAATGTTTTTGCTTTAGTGCGTTCATCTTACAGCACCGTGAACAGGCACACTTCTCAGAGGGATGCCCTTACACCGTTGGGGCAGGAAGGCTTCCCTCATGTCAGAGCTGGAAATATAATTACATCAAGGCGCGGGACCGCTGAAAAGTAAGTGTGGTCAGCCTGACACAACATCTTTTGTCATGGCCCTGTCAGATGCACTCTATTATTGGCATTGATTTCTTGCATGACCTCAACATGGCTTATAGAGAATCCGGCGGGAAGCTGCATTCTACGTCACCCTCGTCTACAATGGCTTTTCAAGCGAATGCGGGAACTTGGAATGCTGGCCTTTCAGTCGCAGTGGTAGTTGCATTTGCGCTTGAGTCACGTGAGATGGTGTGGGTTTCGTTGATCTTAAGGTACATGGAGTTAGATTCTGGATGATGCAGTTCGGAGGGAACACACCCAAGAGGTCCATGGTGGTTTCCAATTGCTGTGCTGTGGGCGGCCTTGATCGTGGCACCTTGCGAAGGAGAGCTGTGAACATCAAGAAAAAGAATCAAACCACGAGACGCTATATTGACGGTAGCCAGAAGGCTCGCTTCACAGGGGCCCCCGGCCTCAAGAAAAGTCAGAAACTGATTTCCATGTTTGTCGACATCATTGAAGAACCCAGCCCGGTGCCCTCCAACAAAGAGGCCAGCTGCCATTTGTTTGTTTCGTTGGGTCGAAACTTCGGAACGCCCGCCCAGGCTGTCACCGATGAGGAGCTTCGGATTCGTGTGGGAACGCTTCAGTGGTCATCCTGGCCGGAGGCAAATGTTGTTGAGGCCCTGCTTTACGTGCGAAAGAGCCAGAGGCTTGTGATCCCTGAAGCTTGGAAAGCCTTGGTCCCTAGCGCAGAAGAAATTGCAAAGCACTTGGATGAGTAAGTGTTTAGTAGGCCGCGGGTGCCCTTGGCGGCATGGCAAAGCACAATGATGTGTTTTTTGCGAAAAACGGGAATTTGAAACGGCGATTATTGCCGGCCAAACGGCGATTATTGCCGGCCAAACTTTTTTTCGCGGCGGCCTACAATTTTGACTATGGCTGGCTCCCACTGACTTCACGCAACGCTGGTTGGAAAGCAATTGGCACTTGCTTGAGTATCGTGAGCAATGTGCCCCGTGTCAATTGGGGCCACAGCTTAGCAGGTCCAATTGCTCAACTCGCACCATTTCCCACAACAGCTGCAGCTACAGGCTCACTTCAAAGACCCTGATGGCTAGTAGTCGTACTTGGTCCAGTCGAACACTCATGGAGGGGCTGGGCGCCATCATGGAGCAATCGCCATGGTTGAAGGAAAGCACCGATGCGGAACTCATGTGGGAACTTCACGTGGCTCGCTTTGCTTCAGGGGCCCTTGCTTTCAGGAATTGATCCAAACCAAAACACATGGCATTAAATCGCCCTCGGTCGTTTCGCCCCAGCCCAGGAGTTGGAACGTCATGCGCGAGCTCTGCCTGCGACAGATTCGGAGGTGCCCCAGGACGCACCTGGCGAAGCTGACGGCGCCGGTGAGGCTGGCGAGGAGAGTGGTGGCCGAAGGGGGGTTGGTTGCCTAGTCAAACCATTCAATGTGATTTAGGCAGGTCCAAAACGTTCGGCCCGATGATAAAAAAAAAAAAACATCATGCGTGCACTGCGGAAACCCGTTTAGGAGTTCACAGGAACTGGTTTCCTTGGTCACCAGAGTCACCACTGTTTGCAAAACGCAAAGACCGGATTGTTGGGCGTTGGCGATTTTCGTTGGATTCCGCCTTTGTGAATGCTCATGAGAGTGCGTGAAACTACTGTAAAGCAAGCGTAGGGCATTGTCGAAACATCCCCTTCATGATCCCTTTGAAGCTAACATGCCCAAATGCTTGCGGGAACGCAACTTCGAGCATTGTCACGACATTCCCTTGGACGCCTGGGACTGCTTGGCCGACGCTTGGGGCACTGTGCAAACATTATCTTGCATGGCCAATGGTCATTTCAGAAACCAGAGACAACCTAGCTCAGGGTGCCAGAGGGTTTGGGGACCTAGAGGGTTGCGGGGCGTGGAGAATCCTAACGAAAGACACATAGCAACACGCTCTTCCACAATTAGTTGCATGGGAAATTCCATTTCGCATTGCTAATGTGGTTACGGGCAACCCTGCGCTGTGCAGGAACTCAAGAAGAACTTGGGCAGCGCTTTTGATGAGACCTTGGAGAGCCACTCACGGCTTGTCGCTGCACCAGTGCATCCTTTGCCCACACCCGTTCGCAACGCTCGGCTTGATGCGCCGCCACAACCTGCCAAAGAGCCCTCTGTCACACAACAAGTCACTCCGCTTTCCGTGGCCTCGCCCACTGCTAGTGAGACGCTAGTTGATGAGGAACCGCTAGATGAAATCTTTCAGGTTCCCGATGTGCCCAAAGATGCAGTCCCCGACATTCAGGACACCAAAGCAGAGAGGCCAAAACCTGGCGTGCTTCTCCTCAGTAAGGTTGCCATAAGGAGCAGACTTCGTAGGGTGATGACACCCACAGCAAAAGGTGGCACAAAGGTAAGCGCTGCAGTGATTGCCAACTTTGAGAAGGGCGGCAAAAGCAGGAAGAACATCGAACAGATTTTCCAGATGCGTGGTTTCAACACGGACAGGGTTGGGGCAAATAGGGCTTCATTCAGACCAACCAAGAAGAACATCAAAAATGTTTCGGATCAAACACAGCAAGGGTCTGGTCAAATAGCTGTTCAATTGAACGTACTGGACCATTTTATTTTCGCTTGTGTGCAGTCAAATCAGGCTTCCGTTTTGGGGGCGCTTCCTGAGACATGTCAGTGCGGACAGGGTTGCGGCAATGAACGGTTCACCCAAACTTAGCCAAGAAGAACACCAAAATTATTTTCAGTTGCGTGTGCAAAAAGGGGATTTGTTTTGGGACCATTCTGGGTGCTGCTCCGCGACATGTCAGTACGGACAGGGTTGAGCCAAACAACGGTTTATTCAAAAGAAAAAACAGCAAACTAAATTCCCAAATGTGTTCACGCAACGCGGGCAAATAGCGTTTCACACAAACAAACTACGAATGACATCGAATTGATGGTTTCACATGTGGACTCAATACGGGCAGGCATGGCTGAGTCAAATAACGTTTCATTCGAACTTATCAACATGATTCTTCGTTTGTGTGGGTTCGATGAGAACAGGGTTGTGTCACATACCGCATCACTCAACTCAAGCAAAAGGTGGGTGACCTCGCAAGTGATCAAGTAGTAGATTTCAAGCCCTTTGAAGCCAAACCCTCAGGAGTCCTTTAAGGAGGAGGTGGAGCTGTTGAGGGAGCAGCTTCAAGAGTTATCAGTAACCATCGAGGGCGAGTATGCTTCCCGCGCTACCATGCAGTCTTGGGGTTGGACAAAGAGTCTTGGCGTTGAAGCTGTGTCCTTTTACTCTGCTAATTACCCAGCAGACTTTGCAAAGGCCAACTGATTGAAGCGTCCTCCAGTTGTTTTCGGGAGGCAGTATCGTTTTCTGCCTTGGGAACCCTCCGTGTCCTTCTACTCTGTTAATTGCCCAGCGGTCTTTGCAAAGGGCAACTGGTTGAAGCGTCGAACCATCAACAGTTCAGGCTGGCTTTTTTGGTTTTGCGATTCAACGGGGCACGTGCCAGGGCAACAGCCACGCGCTGGCGCTGGTGGTTCTCGATGCGAAGCAGCTGCCGAAGCATTAGCTGATGGGGCCACCCGCTCGCACGTTGGTTGATTTCAAAAACTCAGTTAGCTGCAACACGTCAGCGCAACTTCTAAAATTGACCCTTCTAACGAAAACGTAGTCTGAACAATGCCAACGCTGAGTTAAGTTCGATTTGGAACCTCCCCCACATCAAGCGCACAGCGGCAAAGCACAGTCTTCGCTGCTCCTGAGGTTCCCGCCAACACGGTGGCCAACCTGGCCCACGATCTGCAGCAAGGGCTGGGCAAGTCAGGCCTCAAGCGGCCGTTCTCTCACCCGTCCCGCTCACTGCGCAGGATGGTGGAGAGAGCCGGGCTGCGTTGGAAAGTGCCTATAAGCTATCACCAGTTTCACAAGGGAGATGGTGAAATACTCCCATTGCCATACCTTGCCCCGAAGGGTTTAGTTCAGTACTTGCTCGAGCACTGCCCGGAAGTGTTTTGGGGAGGCCTTCGTGATCCTCAAGAAGCAGCAAAATCGTTAAAATCATTTTGGATGGCGTACAAGCAACAACACCCTGAACATGTGGTATTTCAGCAAGCTGATGGTGAAAGCAGCCTTGAGTATTCTATCCCAGTTGCAGTGTACGGGGACGAAGGGAGAGGAGTCCGTCGTGGCCAAACTGCGCTCTTTGCCCTGGAGGCCATTCTTGGATTCCACAGCGCGAAGAACATGAGGGGAGGGCAAAAACTCTTGCTTCTGTCAAAGCTGCGAAGTTTCTGAACCGATCCGGAAACGGTTTTGCAATTCTCTCCGGGATGCTCCAGAACATTCAGAAGCCTTTGCTTTTCAGACAACATGCAACACAGAGCACAGCTTCCTGAGTCGCTTCTGTTTGTGGCTTTTGCCGTGCTCGATCTACAAACCTTATTCCTTAGCGCTTGATGAACTTCTGACAGTCGTGGCACAAGGTTTGCGGGAGTTGTTCTATGAGGGAGTCCTTGCTCATGGACGATGTTGGACAATAACACTGATCGGATCCAAAGGTGACATGCGTTGGTTCGACCGCATCGCTTATCTCAACCGAACCTGGTCAACAAAGGGGAGAAAACGGGATTTAGGGATGTGCGCAGAGTGCCACGCGGGCTTGCCCGGCATGCCCTACGAGGATGTTTCAGAACACCCTAGCTGGGAGACAACCTGTTTCGCCTCACGCCCGTGGAGTGAAGAGTGGGTTGAACCTCCCTTGAACAGGGTTCTTTTTGAAAGTGGGGACTCAGCCCGTCCAGAAATGTTGTATCGCAGGGACGTCTTTCACATTGGAAAACAAGGTGTCCTTAGACACTTTACCGCAAGTATTCTGGTAACCTTATTTAGCTTGGGCTACTTCAGCGTGGGAGCAGGGGATGGGCAGGCAGCCGACGTCAAACTTCTTCGAGCCCATGGGCATTTTAGCTTGTGGTGCACCGCAGTTGGCAAGAACCCTTCGCTGAGGTCATTCAGCAAAAGCCTTTTAAATTGGAAATCGTGGAAACACTTTCCGTGGTTCAACGTGAAGGGGTCGGACGCCACACTGCTTTTACGCTGGATGTACACCCTCCTCACTGAGCTCATCATGACTGCGGAAAGGCCTGCCAACCATGGGCTCTTGTCAACCATGCGTGCAACAGCGCAAGCGGGCGATGATTTCTACAGGCTCATGTGTGCGCACAACCTTTGGTTAGCCCCGAAGTGCAGCCCAGCTTGTTCAGTACAGCACTGCGTTTTTGAATGGCTACGTGCTTCTGGCCCAGCATGCCTTTGACCAACGCCTTGCAACCTTCGCGATGGTTCCGAAAATCCATGCGTATAGACACCTGATCCTAGACTTGGAGAGAGCCTTAGAAGCGCAACACACCGCCGTGATCCATCCGTTGGCCTGGAACAATGAGCTAGGAGAGGATCTGGTGGGCCGGGTGTGCAGGCTTGCTCGCCGAGTGGATGTGCGATTGCAAATTGCGGAGGACCCTTATTCTGTTTCTTGTCAAGGCCAGAGCCGTGCATCTGCGCGCCAGAGCAAAGCTATGCAAGTAAAAACCGGGCGCCCGGGCGCCAGGCTCCCATCGCGGCCAGGCGTTTTGACCCTGGTATGTTTGATGAATCGTAGCTAGGCAGTTTGACTTACACAGGCCCTGGTGTTTCTGAACAATGGCAATCGGCGAATTGAATCCTCAGTGATGTTAGTTGCTTGTTTTTTGTTCGAGCCGCGGTTTGAGGGAAGCATGCAGGTGCGGGCACGGTAGTGCAAAATGCGATAATCCACCCAAACGTCGTTCGTTTATTCCCTTAAACGTCGAAAGTTCTTGCTGTTTCCCCAAAGGGCGAAAAATGCACTACAGGGCTTCGCAGGTATGAATCCATGGATCAAGCACAGCCTGATCACCTTGGACATGTCCACTGTACATTTGGCAGATTTCCCGATGCTGGCGCCAAAGAGTTTATCACACTTCAAAAAAAACAATGCATCGCCTTGGCCACAGGGCTGACATTCCTTTTTGGTCAAAGGTGCCGGCACCGCGCAAACCAAGAAACATGACTCTTCACAAAGATAGCCTCAGTTTATGGTTGTTTAGTAGGATCGGCACGATGGAGAGATTGCCCGCACAAAATCATGGCTAGAATGGCTACATGAATTTGCAAGTTGAACTTTAAGTAACACATTCATAAACGTGTAAATGCCGCAGGAAAGCCACATAGGCCTTGATCTAAAGCTTTTAGGGAAAAATGGCCTGTGACTTGCTAAGAATGCGCTTTGTGGGACTAGCCCAATTCTTTGATTGAAGCCACGGGAGTGGTCCTAGACTATCCCAAAGCGACTGGGGCCGGATAACAACAGGTCAACCGGATGCAAACGGGAAAAAACATGTTTGGCATGGCGTCTCCGTGACAAGACGGCTACAGACAAGTACGTAAATACCCGTTCAAGCCACAAAGGACTTGTTGACGCGGTGGCAAAGCAGCGGCCAATTGATTGATTCGCCATGGATTCCTTCTGGGAAAGCCAACAAAAATCAGCTAGGTAGCACCCAGCAATAAGATGGCAGCACTGGAGGTCTGGGCAACATATCGTAACACATCACGCGGGCAGTTCATGTGCCGAAGGGCAACGGCTGAGGGCCCTCAAGTAGCCGCAGCGCCGAGCCGGAGCGGCATATGGGCCAATGAGCCAACCCGCCAAAGAAAGTTTCTTCTCATCCAGTGGATTGGCCGAAAACTAGACAGCTTGCTTACCACCAGGGAGGATCTTCCCGAAAATCTCAAAGACCATCAACTCAAAAAGTGAGAGAACAAATGGAACCCAAGGAAGCCCCCCTCCCACCCCTCCAATCAGCAAAGATTCTCAGAGACCTTCCGGAGTTTAGGGCTGTGGCCACGGGTCTGAAGATGCCTTCTTCACCAGTGCTGATGAAGGACAAGCCATAAGCGCAACTCGCTCGAACGAAACACGGAGTCTTCCAAAAAGAGGACTCCTGAAGACAAGTTGGCTTGCGCGGCGTTGCCCGCCATACCACCATGGCAAATCTACAAAGTGCGCCAGACTCACCCAGGTGGTCAAACTTGGTCCCACGAGACCCTGGCCAAGCCTTGAATCCAAGGATTGGCTCAAATCCAAAAGGTGGATTTAGGTTATTAGAAACTTTCTCGCTTTGGAAGAAACTTAGCTTGGACGAGCAACACCCACATGTTGACGGTAGTTGAATGTATACGCACTGGGCAAACTTACACATTAACTGCTCTGAATGTCCGAAGTATCAGCTTCACAACTTAATATGCAGCGATCTGTTCCGGACCCGAACTAGCTGCCCCACCCCTCCCTCTACCTCGCGACTTCTTTTTCTCGCAAATTCTGGAACTGGGTCCATGAAATGACATCCGGGGACCCAGTGAAACTCCGATCAAATCAAGGATCCCCGCCCGGCAAGGGAATCGGAGCTCGCTCCAAAGAAAGTCGGGCCTGACGAATTCTTCGGCCATCTAGGAGCGAGCCAATCAGAAGCCCAGTGGTGGTTAAGGAAAGCCAGGCGCCTCTTGGGCCGTTTAGGTTTCAAGATGAACCCATCCCAAAAAGGGATGCCACGGCTACTGGGGAACTGAGCAACACAACCGACCTGTGAAACTCTGTGGCCAGTTGGAATTAATTATGTTCAAGCGCCGTCTTGCTCGAGGCACCAAGGCAGACGCGTTTGGGTTTATACATCGAAGTTAACAAGCTGGTGGTTCAAGTCAACGCGACCCCCAAAAGTAATTTTGCGGACAACCCAACATGTTCAATGTCAGGGACCCAGCGCTACACACTGCACATCTTCATGGGAATGCCTGGCCCTCGTTTTGCCCGCCGCCTTCGGACTCCGACGTCCACCCACGCGCCATGCGCCGCACTCGCGCTCTCAGCGCGACATCCTTGTGGTGCGCAGCAAAGGGGAATGTGTCAAAATGTCGGACCTCTCCCACTTGGTGGTCTTCCTTTCGGCTCCCCTTGAAAGGCACCAAATAGACGCATCTGCGCTTGAGTCGCTGCAGAGCCAATTACGAAATTTTGGTCTATCTGGCACCCAGAAAAGACAGTTCCCTGTGCAAGACACACTACAAACTCCAAGAAAGAGTTGGGTGTGTCTTAACATTAGGGACACACCTAAACGGGGGGAGGGTCCTGTCGGCTTCCAGAAGAGAGCTTTAAGGACCCCCACGCCTAAAGCGGTGTGACCAATCTGTACAAAGTCTGAAGACTAACCCTGGCTTTTGCGCTGCTTGAACATGATCCCCTCCTTCAAGCATAAACACCACTCTGTATGTAATAAAGCTCGGAAATCGCAATTTCTCGAACAGAAAAACTGAAGGCGAACAGGGTGTGTTTGCACGAAGTTTAGCATATTGTGTCCACTCTCAGACGACACTCCAGTGATTGCGCGATGGCGTGTTCAGGCGGCTTGTTCAAAGCAACGCATTGGCAAAGACTTGAAGAGTGGCCAGGTCACAAACTTCTTCGCGAGGCCGAACTCAAAAGTAACCAAGTAAAATTTTCTAAATTACCCTCGATGAACAGTGCTGTAAAGGGAAGCTGGCCCCCAAAAAGTGACTGCTCAAAGCGCAAGTCCCGTCTTCCAGCTGCCTTCTACAGCTCCTGGTTGCCAGCAGCCACCCGCACTGGTCACTCCCTGGAAGCCAGACTGGATCAAGGATCCTAAGTGTCGTTTTCCCCTTAGAGTGCTTAGAGTAACAAATATGGGAACACTGAGAGACCAAGCAAAGCCAGAAGCCAGGTTAACCAAGCCAAGGAGAGTCGGAGAGTACCAAAGCGATGAAAACAAGGGGCATGAGAAGCCCAATGGGGAGATGTGCAAAATGCTTGAGACTGGACTTCTTCCCATGCGGACTGAGGAAGAAGGGAAAACGACCCCACATGAGTTGCCTACCATTTGGTTGTTGCCCACCTTTAAGGGCAGCTGGAAGCAACCAACCATTTGAAGCCCAAGTTTTGAGAGTCAACCACATCACACGGCTGCTGTAGGGTTGCTCCCAGTCAACCTGTTCGTCTCTCTGGAAAAAGGAAAATCAGGAGCCCATTTTGCAAACTTTTCTACCTCAAGGTGCTTTTGTCATTGTAAGGCTGCAAGTACATGACGTTGAACCCTAAACCTAGGAGTCAAATATTCTATTCGCGTATCATTTTAGTCAAGGGCAAAAATCAGAAAAGTGACCTATCTTTTGATCCAGAGTAGGCCAACGAGTGTTTCCAGATGTGGAACCTCATCGAAACCAAGAAAGCAACTTGCCCAATAGAACAACAAAGAAAGAAAAGGCACAACCTGGAGGTCTGAGCCTCGCTTTTTTCGCCAAGGCACGTGGCTCTGTAGTGTCAAAGGTTTGCCCTGCCAGTCGGTCATGCACCCGCCGGCACAGGCCACCATGGGCACTAGGGCGCAGCAGTCGTAGATGCCTCAAATGTGGACACCCCCTCAATATCTTTGCTGGCCTTTTTTTGCTTGAACAACTGCTTGTTCGATAGGCAGGGAATGAGAAATGGAATCCCTAGGCTCGTTTCATTCTCTACTGAGCACCAACAAGAAAAACTGTCCAACAAAAATGAAGGTCACGTCTTCGCACGCTCTTGTCGGTTCATGCGGGTCTCCTTAAAAAACGGGCCGAACGTTTTGGGAAAGCCGGCTGCGTGCCGAACGAAACCTGACAGACTTTCTCAACAGCTCGCATCCAAGCACTAAAACCCACTCACCCTGGCAAGTCACTCCCATTGCAAAGGCACCAGTTTCTTCCTGGCCTTAAGAACCCTATCTTTCCATTGAGCCGCGCTACAGCGTGCTTCTGCCCCGCTTTCTTGGCAACTCGTTGAATGACATATGATGCCCCAGAATAGCCCCATCTCTGGAAGATTTGAGGCATCAGCTCAAAAGTTTGTAGGTTCAGCGACGGCCTCTTTTGTTCCCGGCCCGCGCTTGCAACGCTTTGTTGCAGCAAGCATATCTTGCCAAGCCTCCCCGCAGTCAAAGGAGTATGCCTGGTTGCTTTCTGCCCCGGCGCAGGTCAAGGAATAATCCACTTGCAACAGCGGCTGCCTCCCGTGGCAAGCTCCACGGCCCTCAAAATGCACGTGCATCGAGATATCCGCACTTGTTGGGGACAAACAATCCTCAGACAGAAGCGTGCTTGGCATACGGCACCTGCCTTTTGTAGCTCGCAACGCCCAGAGCCAAGCGAACCACTCCTCTCAGTGGATCTCCTTGTGCGGCAAGGCACGAGGAGAATCTTGGCCCCTTGTGCTCGGTAAGCGAGGCTCCAAGCAGCGCTGCAAAAGAGTCCTCCATGTTTCCGGCAAGCGCGGCTTCCACTGACAAATCTCGCCAGCCTCCGGCACAATGCGGTGTCGTCTGCATCAGGGGTCCAATGTGGCGGGCCGCGGGAACCCGCGCTGTGTCATGCAGGTGGGGTTCAGCGGCTGGCCATTCAAGAGAGTCTGTACCTCTTGGAGTCAAAACTAAAAACTGGTATTCGAGTGGTCTAAAGCTCATGGTGGGTTTGTGTCACAATATGTCACAATAGGTGAACCCCCAACATGGTTGGTGTCCCTTGAGTTCCCCCCTTCAAAACGTAAAACAACCAAAAACTACCTTCCACAGCGCGCACACACATACAGAAATGGGATCAGACTCAGACTTCAACCTGGAACTAAACCTGTCACGTTGCATCCCGCCAGAAGGACCTGTGCACCCAGGTTTCGTCCCCGTATCTGCCACAGGTCCGGAGGTAGGTGTACCCTTCCTGCAAGGGTTGCTCCAAAATCCCTGACACAAGAAGGTTTGGGAATGAACTGTTTGGGGGGTTGCTCCAAAATCCCTGACACAAGAAGGTTTGGGAATGAACTGTTTGGGATCAGCCTAAAGGAATGGTTTAGAGGGGTCGTTCCCAAATTCCTGGCTGAGAGCAAGCCTGTCCTGGACAAGTAGTTTAAAGCAAAAACCCGCCCTTCCAAGCGTGAAACTATTGTCAAACACAGGAAATCAAACTCACTGAGTTTTCTCAATCAACAAATGGCCTGCTTTGCCCCAATTTCCCATTCCATGCCTTGCCAAGCCATTGGCTCTGGCACTCTTTTGCACGCTACATTTGCCGAGTTTCCACGGGAAGCTCTTTGGCCCGCGTGGAACGTGTAATTAGATTTCTGTTGTGGGCACCCACCAGGTAGAAGACGGGCCATGTAATCTGGCACATTGCACCTGACTTGCGAGACTGCATGGGAAAGCTTGCGGGCAAATCAATCACAGTCACAAGTTCAAGGCGTTGGCAAATACATCCTTTGCACCGTCTAACTACGAACTACCCTCCGTGACAGATGGCGTCAGCACACAGGAAGGGGGAAAGAGACACGAAATGCTACTACAGAAGTGCTCTTGGTAAGCAGGCTGAGAGGCGCTGAACATGTTTTGCCACTGCTGCTGCCGGAAATGTGCAGGGTCCAAGCCAGCGCAAAGTTGCCTGCACGAGCGGGGCTGCTCTTCACACACCCGGGCTGTTCCGATCACCTGCTCTGGGCCACCTGTTCTGGCTGTCACGGATGAGCACCGCTGTGTGGGATTGAAAGCTAGTTCTGGGCCCTTCAGCAAAAACTCAAGAGCCTGAACCGCTGACAAAAGCGGGCACTCCCAGTTCTCACACGCACCGCCTTACTCGCTTTCCATCAAAGCTGCAGCTGCTTGGCACTTGCTGCTCAAGCGCAGGCAGTCTCCACAAAATAGTGGGCCAATTGTGCGCGTGCGACACTGGGCTTCTGCAATTGGCATACTTTGGAACACCTCGAGCAGCAATCGAGCCAACGCCTACCCCCAACGAGCGAGGACTCCAAGGTTGATGACAGGTTTTGACGGGGACGCGGCTGTAGCATGTAGCGTGCAGCGCTGGTTCTGGCGGTATGTTTTTGGGCCTGTTTTGGGTCGGTGTTGGGGCCACTGTTGGGCTGGATTTTAAGTCAGGCAGCGCGAACAAGTTGAAAGCCGACATCAGGAGCTTCGCGACGTACGGTTCTGTTTGCAGTTTGGGGACTTTGCAGCGCAAAGTTTGGCAACGGATGCTGCGTATAGCCAAAGCCGCAGCGATAAGGACTTGACTCGAGGGCGCCCACCCATTGTCTAGCCTAAGATAGCAAGGTCTCTGTGTAGAAGCCACGCATCTCTAAGAGCCGCTGATGTACCGCAAGGGACAAGTCTCTGCTACAGGCTGCAAGGTGCCCGAGCCAACCAAGGCAAGGGACACGCGCAAGTCTGCAAAGGGTCTGCCAGCCTCCGCAAATGTTCCAAGTTTAGCCCTGCAGTTGGTGTGCTGCGTCACTGCACAGTTGCCCAGTTGGAGACGGACAAGTAGCTGCAACTTCCGGCATCGCCAGGGCATCTTGATTTGGTGTGACCTGCGGCAGCCTTGCGCCACGGATCCCAATCGAAGATGCACGGGCGGGCCCGTTGACACCCCGGTGCGCGCAGGCCCGTGCGCGCACTCAGCCGTGAGGCTCAGCCAATTCTCGCTTCGCGCATTGCTTTGCAAAGGTCAGGCGGGCAGCTGTCGACAAGAAGGCAGCAGCAAGCTGCACACCTTCATGTTCTTCCGGGGACCCACTGCATTGTTTGGGCCACGCGTGTAAGCATAGCCCATGGCCACGGCTACCGTTGCTTGACCAACTGCTACTTCGCGGGAGCCAAGGTTCAGAGTGCGCGTTGGACTTTGCGGACCTTTGCTTGGGGTACAGGGCCCGGTCTTGAAGGGGGTAGCATGCTTGGGCATTTTGTGTTTTTGCTGCTTCAGCAAGTGTTGCGCGTTCAGGGACGTGGTTCAAGACTTTGCAGTCTTCTGCTTTCCGGTGTCAAGTCTGCCTCCTGACGCTTGTCGCAAGCTGCAGGTTGCAACGGCGATTGTGCGAGGCGAAACGTGCTAAATCGTACAAGCAGTGAGTGGCCAAACATGCCTTCTGCCGAAAATTGACAAACTTCGACCACTTACCGCATGTGTTCACTTAAGTCAATTTACAATTGTTGTTTTCAAGATCGGACGTCGCTCGGGCTGGGCAATGCACATTTCCAGTTGCTGTCCTCAATCCCTGCAACTCTTCGGGCGCAAAATAGAGGCAAGTTTCCTGAATATCAGTTGCCCAGCGACAAGTTCAAGGCGATGGCAATGACATCCTTGGCGCCCTCTAACTATGAACTACCCTCGGCGACCACGCTTAGTCAAATGGCTTCAGCACACGAGAAGGGGGAAAAAGATACAAATTGCTACTACCATAGTTGCTCTCGAAGCCGAACAAGCTGAGAGGAGCTGAACAAGTTTTGCCACTGCTGCTGACGGAAATGTGTCAGGTTCAATCCAACGCAAAGTTGGCTGCGCTAGCGGGAACTGCCTCTTGGGCCTGTTCTGGCTGCCGCGCATGAGCATCGCCGTGTGGGCAGGCGCTGTTCGGGTAAGCGATTTGCGCATATATGTTCACACCATCCGCGAATTCGGGCGCCATTGAAAACTGAACCTGCCTTGAGTGCGCCGCCAAAAGCGGGCACTCCAGTTCTCACACACGCAGCCTTGCTCGCTTACGATGCCCCAGGCTCAAGCCTTGTGCCCGAGCATGGCTGCAGCTGTTCGGCTCTTGCTGCTCAAGCACAGGCAGTCTCCACAAAATTGTCGGCCAAGAATGGCTGGATGTCCCACCAGCCAAGACGTGGGGTCACGTATAAAAAGAGGCTATCAAGTTGCGCCTGACATGCTGTGTATGTTTACCCCGTCAAGCTCCCCTGGCTGCTCGCGTTGCCGGCTAACATGCCTTGCAGGGATGCGTTTGGCCTGTGAATTCCTCTGCTTCGTTCGGGCACAGCCAGTGGCAGGCCACGCGCAACACAACGGGGCATCACCCGCTGCCGTCCTGGTGCACTTATGCGCGTGCGACACTCTGCGCTTGGCAACCTTTGAAACTCCTGGAGCAGCAATCGGGCCAACGCCTACCCCGAATAAGCGGGGCCCAAACAGTTCATGACAGGTTTTGGAAAACCTGACACCACGCCTTCTGCGCACTTCGGAAACAGGCAAAGCTTCCGTCACGCACTGGGCCCGAATCTGGTCGCTGCGCAGGTCATGTGGCACGACCACATGGGCGAGTTTCGTGTTGATGACGGCTAAAACTTTAAGTTCCCTTGCAAGTCGGAGTTGCGCGAACATGAAAACAGCCTCTCTGAGAGGCGGCAGGCCTCACAGCGCCTGTCCGCGACGCACACAAGTCAGCCATGTCCAAACGAGTCATGGCTTGCTATGCCGTATCATATAGTCTACACCACCAAAGTATCGCCACCTTAAACGGGTGGAGTTTTTGCAAACGCGCCACATGTGACAGGTTTTTCCTTGGCCATCATCTTATGCCGCCTTTTGCTCGTGCACTTCTTCTTGCTTACGCGAAGTAACATGCAGGTTTTGGACCCTGCCCAAGTACGTTTCCATCCCGTGTATGCCATCACCCCGTTGCCCAGTGCTTTAAATGCCGGAGCCACAGCCGCACTGTGGGAGCCCGTAAACAGAGACGTCTCCACCATACTCTAGAATGACCAGCGAGGACAGCACGAAGATAGCAAAGCGCGGTCTCTGTGTAGACCTACCAACCGCAAGACGGGCACTTCCCAAATCTGGCCGCTGCGCGAGTCATGTTGCACGACCGCATGGGCCTCGTGTTAATTGCGGCTAAAACTTCAAGGCCCTTGGCAAGTCCGGGTTGCGCGAACATTCCGCGACCACGCTCAGTCAGATGGATTCAGCACACGGGAAAAAGGAAAAGAAACAAAACGCTACTACAATAGTTGCTCTCGAAGCCGCGAATTCGGGCGCGATTGAAAGCTGGGTCTGGGCCCTGCAGCAAAACATGCAAGCCTGAACCTGCCTAGAGTGCGCCGCCAACAGCGGGCACTCCACTTCTCACACGCGCAGCCTTACTCGCTGTCTAGGCTTGTGCCCGAGCATGGCTGCAGCTGTTCGGCTCTTGCTGTTCAAGCAAAGAGTAGTGGGCCAAGAATGGTTGGATGTCCCACCAGCCAAGACGCTGGGTCATGTGTAGACAGAGGCTATGAAGTTGTGCCTGACCTGCTATGTATGTTTACCCCGTCAAGCTCCCCTGGCTTCTCGCGTTGCTGGCGAATATGCCTTGCAGAGATCCTCTGCTTTGTTCGGGCACAGCCAGTGGCAGGCCACGCGCAACACAACGGGGCATCACCCGCTGCCGTCCTTGTGCACTTATGTGCGTGCGACACTGGCAAACTTTGGAACACCTCGAGCAGCAATCGGGCCAACGCCTACCCCGAATAAGCGAGCCCAAACAGTTCATGACAGGTTTTGGAAAACCTGACACCACGCCTTCTGCGCACTTCGGAAACAGGCAAAGCTTCCGTCGCGCAGAGGGCCCGAATCTGGTCGCTGCGCGGGTCATGGGGCACGACCACATGGGCGAGCTTCGTGTTGATGACGGCAAAAACTTTAAGGCCCCTTGCAAGTCGGGGCTGCGCGAAATGAAAACAGCCTGTCTGAGAGGCGGCAGGAGAGGCGGCAGGCCTCACAGCGCCTGTCCGCGACACAGACAAGGCAAGCATGTCCAAACGAGTCATGGCTTGCTATGCCGTATCATTTAGTCTACACCACCAGGCTATCGCAAACTTACACGCGTGGAGTTTTTCCAAACGCGCCACATGTGACAGGTTTTCCTTGGCCATCAGCTTACGCCGCCTTACGCTCGTGCACTTCTTCTTGCTTACGCAAAGTAGCATGCAGGTTTTGGACGCTGCCCAAGTCTGTTTCCATCCCGTGTATGCCATCACCCCGTTGCCCAGTGATTTGAATGCCCCAGCAACAGCCACATCGTGGGAGCCCGTAAACAGAGACGTCTCCACCATACTCTAGAATGACCAGCGAGGACAGCACGAAGATAGCAAAGCGCGGTCTCTGTGTAGACCGCCCAACCGCAAGACAGTGTGGCACGACCACATGGGCCTCGTGTTGCTTGCGGCTAAAACTTCAAGGCCCCTTGCAAGTCAAGGTTGCGCGAACATGAGAACAGCCTCTCTAAGAGGCGGCAGGCGTCACAGCGCCTGCCCGCAACTCAGACAAGTGAGCCATGTCCAAACGAGTCATGGCTTGCTATGCCGTATCATTTAGTCTACACCACCAAAGTATCGCCACCTTAAATGGGTGGAGTTTTTCCAAACGCGCCACATGTGACAGGTTTTTCCTTGGCCATCAGCTTATGCCGCCTTTTGCTCGTGCACTTCTTCTTGCTTACGCAAAAGTAACATGCAGGTTTTGGACCCTGCCCAAGTACGTTTCCATCCCGTGTGTGCCATCACCCCGCTGCCCAGTGCTTCAAATGCCAGAGCAACAGCCACACTGTGGGAGCCCGTAAACAGAGACGTCTCCACCATACTCTAGAATGACCAGCGAGGACAGCTCGAAGATAGCAAAGCGCGGTCTCTGTGTAGACCTTCCAACCGCAAGACGGGCACTTCCCAAAATCTGGCCGCTGCGCGAGTCATGTGGCACGACCACATGGGCCTCGTGTTGATTGCGGCTAAAACTTCAAGGCCCCTTGCAATTTGGGTTTGCACGAACATTCTGCGAGCACGCTCAGTCAGATGGATTCAGCACACGGGAAGGGGGTAAAAGATACAAATTGCTACTACCATAGTTGCTCTCGAAGCCGAACAAGCTGAGAGGAGCTGAGCAAGTTTTGCCACTGCTGCTGACGGAAATGTGTCAGGTTCAATCCAGCGCAAAGTTGGCTGCGCGAGCGGGAACTGCCTCTTGGGCCACCTGTTCTGGCTGCCGCGCATGAGCATCGCCGTATGGGCAGGCGCTGTTCGGGTAAGCGATTTGCGCATATATGTTCACACCATCCGCGAATTCGGGCGCGTTTGAAACTGGGTCTGGGCCCTGCAGCAAAAAAATGCAACAACCTGAGCCTGCACCGAGGGCGCCGCCAAAAGCGGGCACTCCAGTTCTCACACGCGCCGCTTTTCTCGCTTTCGATGCCCCATTGTGCCCGAGCATGGCTGCAGCTGTTCGGCTCTTGCTGCTCAAGCGTGGGCCAAGAAGGGTTGGATGTCCCACCAGCCAAAACGCTGTGTCACCCCTGCCTTCTCGCGCTGCCCTTGCAGGGATGCGTTTGGCATGTGAATTCCTCTGCTTCGTTCGGGCACAGCTAGTGGCAGGCCACGCACAACACAACGGGGCATCACCTGCCGTCCTTATGCACTTATGCGCGTCGACACTTTGAACTTGGCAAACTTTGGAACACCTCGAGCAGTAATCGGGCCAACGCCTACCCCGAATAAGAAAGCCCAAGCAGTTCATGACAGGTTTTTTGACAACTTGACACCACGCCTTTTGCGCACTGCGGAAACCGGCAAAGCTTCCGTCGCGCACTGGGCCCGAATCTGGTCGCTTATGCAGCCTTACGCTGGTGCACTTCTTCTTGCTTACGCAAACTAACATGCAGGTTTGGGACGCTGCCCGGCGCCTTTCCATCCCGTGTATGCGATCACCCCGTTGCCCAGTGCTTTTCATGCCGGAGCAACAGCCACACCGTGGGAGCCCGTAAACAGAGACGTCCCCACCATACTCTAGAATGACAAGGGAGGGCAGCTCGAAGATAGCAAAGCGCGGTCTCTGTGTATAGACCTCCCAACCGCAAGACGGGCGCTTCCCATGTCTGGCCGCTGCGCGAGTCATGTGGCACGACCACATGGGCCTCGTGTTGATTGCGGCTAAAACTTCAAGGCCCCTTGCAAGTCGGGGTTGTGCAAAGATTCCGCGAGCATGCTCAGTCAGATGGCTTCAGCACACGGGAAGGGGAAAGAAGAAGCAAAACGCTACTGCTATAGTTGCTCTCGAAGCCGAACAAGCTGAGGAGCTGAACATGTTTTGCCACTGCTGCTGACGGAAATATGTCAGGTTCAATCCAGCGCAAAGTTGGCTGCGCGAGCGGGAACTGCCTGTTCTGGCTGCCGCGCATGAGCATCGCCGTATGGGCGGGCGCTGTTCGGGTAAGCGACTTATGCACATATATATATATATATATATATATATACGTTCACACCATCCGCGAATTCGGGCGCGTTTGAAAACTGGTTCTGGGCCCTGCAGCAAAAAATGCAAGAACCTGAACCTGCCTTGGGCCGGATCGCTGATCAAGTTTTACAACTGGATGTCTGTGCGATCTAAGTCCCCTCTTGCGTTTTCTGAGCAGGACCTGTATGACTACATGTGCCACATGCGGAGTTGCAAGGCAGGTGCGACATCGCTGCAACATCTTCTGGAGGCGCCGGCCTTTTTGCATGGTACTGCGTATTCACTCAGGTGGACTTGAAACAGGTTGAGTGCGCCGCCAAAAGCGGGCACTCCAGTGCTCACACGCGCCGCCTTACTCGCTTTCGATGCTCGAGGCTCAAGCCTTGTGCCCGAGCATGGCTGCAGCTGTTCGGCTCTTGCTGCTCAAGCACACACAGTCTCCACAAAATAGTGGGCCAAGAATGGCTGGATGTCCCACCAGCCAAGACGTGGGGTCACGTGTAGACAGAGGCTATCAAGTTGCGCCTGGTATGTTTACACCGTCAAGCTCCCCTGGCTGCTCGCGTTGCCGGCTAACATGCCTTGCAGGGATGCGTTTGGCCTGTGAATTCCTCTGCTTCGTCGTTCGGGCACAGCCAGTGGCAGGCCACGCGCAACACAACGGGGCATCACCCGCTGCCGTCCTTGTGCACTTATGCGCGTGCGGCACTCTGCACTTGGCAACCTTTGGAACACCTCGAGCAACAATCCGGCCAACGCCTACCCCGAAAAAGCGGGGCCCAAAAAGTTCATGACAGGTGTTGGAAAGGAAAACCTGACACCACGCCTTCTGTGCACTGCGGAAACAGGCAAAGCTTCCGTCGCGCACTGGGCCCGAATCTGGTCGCCTATGCCGCCTTACGCTCGTGCACTTGTTCTTGCTTACGCAGTGTAACATGCAGGTTTGGATGCTGCCCAAGTACATTTCCTCGGAGCAACAGTCACAAGACGGGCACTTCCCAAATCTGGCGGAGTTTTTGCAAACGCGCCACATGTGGCAGGTTTTCCTTGGCCATCAGCTTCTGCCGCCTTACGCTCGTGCACTTCTTCTTGCTTACGCAAAGTAACATGCAGGTTTTGGACGCTGCCCAAGTACGTTTCCATCCCGTGTATGCCATCACCCCGTTGCCCAGTGCTTCAAATGCCAGAGCAGCAGCCACACTGTGCAAGCCCTAAAACAGAGCGAGGACTTGAAAGCGGCAGGCCTCACAGCGGCTGTCCGCGACGCACACAAGTCAGCCATGTCCAAACGAGTTATTATGGCTTTCTACGCCGTATCATATAGTCTGCACCACCAGGTTATCACCACCTTTCACGCGTGGAGTTTTTGCTTACGCGCCACATGTGACAGGTTTCCCTTAGCCATCAGCTTATGCCGACTGCTTCTTGCTTACGCAAAGTAAACATGAGCACGGAGGTGTTGGATGCTGCGCAAGTACGTTTGTATCCCGCGCCTTGCGCAAACCGGGGTCCGCAAGCAAATAGCACACCATGTCCACAAACAAAACCTGAGCCAACATGCCATCACCCCGTTGCCCAGTGCTTTTGCACGCGACACATGGGTCGCCGTCGCCCAACGCCCACTCAGTCGCAAGGCCCAGCAAATTCTCGCCTCCCGCATTGCTGTGCAAGCGTCCGGCCAGCAGCTGTCGGCAAAAGGAAAAAGGAAGCTGCACACCTTCATGTGCTTCCGCGGCCCCATCGCGTCGTTTGTATAAACATAGCCCGTGTCTACAGCTACGGTTGCTTGACCAACTGCCACTTCGTAGGAGCCAAGTTTCGGTGTGCCCGTTGGTGGCTTTGGATTTTGCAGGCCTTTGCTTGAGGCACAAGGTCCGGTCCTGGATTAGTGGTTGAATTGAAGGGGTTGGTGCTATGGTCACTGAAGGGTCAGACCCGCCGGCCATCAATTCCATGTTCAGTATCACCCTTGACGGAGCACAGCTGGCTCAGAAAGTCTGGAAGTAGCAGCTGCCACAACTATGCACCTCCACGCGCATCCCCTCTTGGGCTTGTAAGCCCTCAGGGAAAACAAGGTAAAGCTGGCCACCTGAAGCTTCCGACGGGCAACTTGTATGAAACGCATTGTCGCACATCTTTGAAGTTGCTTTGGTGTGGCTCCTGCGCGCAAATGGCAGCCTCGTCAGTGGCTGCGTAAGAAGAGGATTTCGCACAAACGCGTGCGTTGGGGTATAATCACACGTGCAACCGGCATGAGGCCTAGTCCACTGAGGACAGGTTTTGGAAATCTTTACGCTGTTGCTGACAGATGAGCCTATTGCTTGCTCAGGCCAGAAACACAGTCAGGGCGGGATGGGCGCATGATGTTAATACAACGCGCAGAAGTGTGCCAAAAATATCGATTGCTCAGGCTGGCACTGCCAATTTGGAGTGGCTGTTCTCAATTTCTGTAACTCTTTGGGTGCACAACAGGGCACGTTTTCTGACTGAACTGGGCTTTGGGGTCTGAAGCCCGAATGTCAGTTGCTCGGCCCGAGCAGCGCAAATCGTTAGTCCGTGTTGGCTTTCTGCAAGCATCTGATGTACCAAGGGAGGGCAAGTCCCTGCTACAGGCTGCAAGGTGCACGAGGCAGGGACACGCGCAAGTCTGCAAGTCTGCAAAGGGTCTACTGAAACAGAAATGGGAGGGGTGGGCTGCCTGGACAGCTATACCGCGGACCTTGGGTTCTTGGGAGGGCTCCGCAAAAGTGATCTTCGAAGGGTTCCCCGAAGCTGTGGCGCAAACTCATCAAGTATCAAAACGCTTCCGCAGAACCCTTAGTCAAAGTTCCGAATCAACTCCGAAAATCACGCGTAGTTTTGGCCTAACCCGCAAAGAAACTTTGTCGGAGTTCCGCAGTGCCGGAAATCCAGACCCGCGCCCCTTCCCAAAACCTTCTACGACAGCCTCCGCAAACGTTCCAAGTTCAAGACATGGGCTTTTGGCTTAGCCCTGCAGCTAGTGTGCCGCGTCACTGCACAGTTGCCCACTTGGAGACGGTCAAGTCGCTAATCGCCATGTCCTGCTGGCATAGCTGGTGTCTTCTTGATTCCTGGGCCCTTCGGGTGTGCAAAATGTTCGCAGTTTTGCGAAAAAACAAAGCAATAATTTAGCTGTTTTCAGCACAAGCCCAATCAAAAAACACATGCATCACTGGTAAACAGGGCCGTTTCAACAATACAAATATAACATACCGAATCGTATCGTTGCGTATTGCGAGCTACCGGTATCGAAATCCAAGTATCGCAGCCTCAAATTGTATCGAAGACTATCGCTGGAAATCGTATTGAATCACATCGATTTGTATTGGTATCTGCTGGGGTTTGCTTTGGGGGGCCCTTTGGGGCCAGAAGGGCGGCAGCCAGCTGCTGCGAATAATTGCGGCTGCCTGGCACGGGGAGGAGCACGGACTGAGTTTGCTTCAAGCCGGCTGCGACCATCCGAGGCCAGAAATCAAACTAACCCGGCGAGATAGATCGTTTTTGAGGGTTCCCACTTCCCGAGCTCATCCGGAACAGCTGCAACCATCCGAGGCCAGAAATCAACCTAACTCGAGGCCAGAAATCAACCTAACTCGACGAGTTAGATCGTTTTTGAGGGTTCCCACTTCCCGAGCTCATCCGGAACAGCTGCAACCATCCGAGGCCAGAAATCAACCTAACTCGAGGCCAGAAATCAACCTAACTCGACGAGTTAGATCGTTTTTGAGGGTTCCCACTTCCCGAGCTCATCCGGAACAGCTGCAACCATCCGAGGCCAGAAATCAACCTAACTCGAGGCCAGAAATCAACCTAACTCGACGAGTTAGATCGTTTTTGAGGGTTCCCACGTCCCAAGGCTCATCCGGAACAGCTGCAACCATCCGAGGCCAGAAATCAACCTAACTCGAGGCCAGAAATCAACCTAACTCGACGAGTTAGATCGTTTTTGAGGGTTCCCACGTCCCAAGGCTCATCCGGAACAGCTGCAACCATCCGAGGCCAGAAATCAACCTAACTCGAGGCCAGAAATCAACGTAACTCGACGAGTTAGATCGTTTTTGAGGGTTCCCACTTCCCAAGGCTCATCCGGAACAGCTGCAACCATCCGAGGCCAGAAATCAACCTAACTCGACGAGTTTTTGAGGGTTCCCACTTGCCAAGGCTCATCCGGAACAGCTGCAACAAACCGAGGCCAGAAATCAACCTAACTCGAGGCCAGAAATCAACCTAACTCGACGAGTTAGATCGTTTTTGAGGGTTCCCACTTTTGCAACCAACCGAGGCCAGGAACCAACCTAACTCGAGTCCAGAAATCAACCTAACTCGACGAGTTAGATCGTTTTTGAGGGTTCCCACTTCCCAAGGCTCATCCGGAACAGCTGCAACCAACCGAGGCCAGGAACCAACCTTCGACGAGTTCGATCGTTTTTGAGGGTTCCCACTTCCCAAGGCTCATCCGGAACAGCTGCAACCAACCGAGGCCAGGAGCCAACCTAACTCGGCGAGTTGGATCGTTTTGAGGGTTCCCACTTCCCAAGGCTCCCCCGAGCCATCCGAGGCCAGAAATCAACCTAGGCGACTTTGTTTTGAAGGGTCCCCGCGGCAAACTTTGTTGGTGTAGGCTCACTCTGCAACGCGCCTGCCCCCACATGCGCGTAATCGATTCTTGCCTTCGGGCTTTCAGAGCTCATTCAAAACAGAAATTGAGAACCAACTTACCCGACCGAAATCGGCTTCCCCGGAAACAGCCCCACCAGCCGGCCTCTTGTGGCAATGCCGCGCAGCAGCCCGCGCACCAGCGGTTGACCGTACTTCCTTTATCGAGATATTGTTCAATACTAAGTTGCTGTATCGCAAGCATATCGGACCGCAAAGCTTACAGTACCGAACCGTATCGTCGTCGAAACAGCCCTGGGTAAAGGCCCCATCAAGCAAAAGCGCTTTCTCAGCCAAAAAACACTTTTTCTTGAAAGAGCACAACAGGAGCACACCTCGCAGGATCCAGGCTTGGTGTAACCTGCGTCAGCCTTGCGCCATGGATCCCAATCAAAGATGCACGGGCGGCCCATGACACCCAGGTGTGCAGGCCCGTGCGCCAATTCTCGCTTCGCGCATTGCTTTGCAAAGGTCAGGCACATGGCCTGGTCCTGGATTAGTATGGTTTAATTGGCGGGGTTGATGCTGTGGTCAGACGAGACTCAACATTTTGGCTCGGGCCAGCACTCCCATGTTCAGCATCACCCTTGAAGGAGTACAGCTGGCTCAGAAGGCATGGAAGCTGCACACATGCAAACAACAAGTGGCACTAGTGCGGCCATGCGCCTCCACACCACACATCCCCTCTTGGGCTTGTGAGCGCTGAGGAAACGCATGGTGAAGCTGGCCTGAACTCCAGGCGGAGCGTGCTTCCGGCGCCTTGGTGCTTCCAAAGGGCAGGTTGCATGAAATGCATCGTCGCACATCGAAGTTTCTTTGGCGTGGCCCCTGCACGTAAACAGCAGCCGAATCAGGGAAGGTGGTTTCGCAAAATCGGGTAATCGCACGACAGCCGGCATGAGGCCTAGCCCATCAAATGGCGCGAGTTTGCAGTGGCCACTGCCATCACCCGCCGTCCACTCCATCGCACAAACGCACCAAGGGGGGCTATTGCTTGCTCTGATGTTAATACAACGCGCAGAAGTGTGCCAGAAATATCGATTGCTCAGGCTGGGCACTGCCAATTTGGATTGGCTGTTCTCAATTTCTGTAACTCTTTGGGTGCACAACAGGGCACGTTTTCTGACTGAACTGGGCTTTGGGGTCTGAAGCCCGAATGTCAGTTGCTCGGCCCGAGCAGTGCAAATCGTTGGTCCGTGTTGGCTTTGGGTTCTACAAGCATCTGATGTACCAAGGGAGGGCAAGTCCCTGCTACAGGCTGCAAGGTGCACGAGGCAGGGACACGCGCAAGTCTGCAAGTCTGCAAAGGGCCTACTGAGACAGAAATGGGAGGGGTGGGCTGCCTGGACAGCTATACCGCGGGCCTTGGGCTCTTGGGAGGGCTCCGCAAAAGTGATCTTCGAAGGGTTCCCCGAAGCTGTGGCGCAAACTCATCAAGTATCAAAACGCTTCCGCAGAACCCTTAGTCAAAGTTCCGAATCAACTCCGAAAATCACGCGTAGTTTTTGGCCTAACCCGCAAAGAAACTTTGTCGGAGTTCCGCAGTGCCGGAAATCCAGACCCGCGCCCCTTCCCAAAACCTTCTACGACAGCCTCCGCAAACGTTCCAAGTTCAAGACATGGGCTTTTGGCTTAGCCCTGCAGCTAGTGTGCCGCGTCACTGCACAGTTGCCCACTTGGAGACGGTCAAGTCGCTGCAGCTTCTTGAATCGCCATGTCATGCTGGCATAGCAGGTGCCTTCTTGATTTGGTGCAACCTGCGTCAGCCTTGCGCCATGGATCCCAATCAAAGATGCACGGGCGAGCCCATGACTCCCAGGTGCGCAGGCCTGTGCGCGCACTCAGTCGCAAGGCTCAGCCAATTCTCGCTTCGCACATTGCTTTGCAAAGGTCAGGCACATGGCCTGGTCCTGGATTAGTATGGTTTAATTGGCGGGGTTGATGCTGTGGTCAGACGAGACTCACAATTTTGGCTCGGGCCAGCACTCCCATGTTCAGCATCACCCTTGAAGGAGTACAGCTGGCTCAGAAGGCATGGAAGCTGCACACATGCAAACAACAAGTGGCACTAGTGCGGCCATGCGCCTCCACACCACACGTCCCTCTTGGGCTTGTGAGCGCTGAGGAAACGCATGGTGAAGCTGGCTACCTGGACTCCAGGCGAGCGTGCTTCCGGCGCCTTGGTGCTTCCAACGGGCAGGTTGTGTGAAATGCATCGTCGCACATCGAAGTTTCTTTGGTGTGGCCCCTGCGCGCAAACAGCAGCCGAATCAGAGAAGCTGGTTTCGCAAAATCGGGTAATCGCACGACAGCCGGCATGAGGCCTAGCAGCCCCTAGCCCAGCAAACCTGCCATCAGCAAGAACTGCAAGTCAGCTGTTTTGCCTGGGTGCTAGATCACACCATCTGCAAACTTGGGCTCTCTTGGAAGGGAAAACATGTTCTCCGGGGGCTTGGCACCACTACGGGGAATCCGCGGAGTCACGAAGCCAGGCACTTCTGCAGGGTTCTGCCTCGCTAGTTTCGTCCTTGCACGTCCACGCGCTGTGAAACAGCTGACATGATTCTGCACTCATTGTCCGGTCAGTCTTCTTGGCACTTCACGTCGACCGCACCGCAGTCATTTACACTCGACATGTGGGAAATACCATGGGTACTAACTTCATCGTACTTCTGTGCAGCGATATGAGGTCAGGAACCATCAGTCCTTGATTGGTACAAATGCAATGCGACAAGGCCTGCTCGAATTGCGTCTCTTTTTCGCCGCAAGCATGTCCAGTGCGGACGGTCGGAAGATGTAGTGCTTGGGCAAGAATTTCACCCACCAGGATCAACTCGAAGACCGCATCTCATGTAAACCCGTTTTCCGATCACGCACGGGCATACGTTGCACCATCTGAGCACGCGAGCTTAGCACGCAGGTGTCTCCTCTAGTTTTGACTGGGCAAAAAGGCCGCGAACATAAACACTCAAACACACAGCTGCACGTACAGCGAACATCTGCCAACTGGTTTCCCAATTCTACATATGCAACGCAATTCTACATGCGCACCGCGGCTCTCAGGGACAGATCCTGCCACAATTCCCGCCTGAGACCAATTAGAAAAAATAGAAGTGTCAAACTTGAGCAACCCTGGTCCTCTTGCAACATCGCCTTGAGCTCGTCCTTGGGGCGCTCCACGCTCAGCACCCTGATGCGATGAGTTTTCCAGGGGAAGGTCTTCCTCACTTCAAAGGAGGCGTGCAAATAATCAAAATCAATTCACCTTTCGGGGCCAACTCATATCAGAACAACCAACAAATAGAACTAAACATGCACCAAAACAGGGAAACTACAAGGTGGATTACTTTGAGCAATGCTTCATCACCGCTGTCTCCGCACCCTCCACGTCCAAGGACATGTAGTCAATGCTTCGTCTCCTGAGTGGCAAGTGGTTGCGGGGGCTACCAAGCGACCAACGGGGCAATACCTGATACTGGACGACTAGGGAAGCGTTCAGCCATAGTGGCCAACTGCCAGTACTTCTGGCAAAGAGGACAGCTCAAGACATTAAACAGTAAATGGTTGTCTTGGTTTTGTCAAAGGCCATGGTTGCATATGTCGCACGTTGCATAGAGCTGGGTTACCGGGTGGCCCTGGTAAGAACAAAAAACTAATAATAGAAAAAATGGACCGTGCTTGTTGGGGTTGATCATCTGTTTAGCAGAGAACCCACCCAAAAGGAAAAAGGGTTGCTGCTGAATAACTGGCTAGACTGCCTTTTCGCGGCAACTGTCACAATGCCCTCCGTCCAACTTTGAAGGTTCCAAGAATCGGGACACGGGGCGTGAACCGCATCAATTGCTGAAAGCTTGGGATGGCAAAACATGGCAAAACTGACTGATAGAGCCTTCCAGAATCCTTGCGGAACGCCCCGGAATTCACCTCACCGCTGGTGTTGCTGAGGATGCCGCCTTGTAACTTTATAAAACAAAGCTACCTGGAGCACCCTTCGTTACCTAAATTTCTGCCCTTAGCCCAAACGTATTTCAAAACCAGGGGTCGTTACCAAAATATGGCAAACGTACACTTTTTCCTGCTTCGAGCATTTTCCCAAAACCGGGCTGGTCGGTCCTCCAACATGATCAGTCGTTGAATTTCCGAAAGGAGCGAGCAGAAATCAAAGTGCAAAACGAGCGCAAATATCCGCAAACGAGTGCAAATTTTAGAAACGTAACAATGCCCGCCTTCCTCTGGATGGAAGAAGGTGATTTGGTCGAGCGTTTTTCGGGGGGGCGAGCCTTTTTTGGGGGGTCGAGCAGAAATCGGTAATTCGAACGTTTTTTTCTCGTGCCTAAAAAAAAGGGCACGTTGGGTGCCTCAGGTAAGAGTGACAGCGCAATCGCGCCCTGATCGGGGCCCGACGGCGCAATCGGGGCGCGATTGGGCCGGTGCAATCGGGGCCCGATCGGGCCCCGACAGTGCAATCGGGGGCCAATCGGGGCCCAATGGTCCCGTGGTGCAGCCCCAGCATATTATAGCTCAACGCCGGCTTTCCTTAGGATGCGGCCTTACAACTGTATCTAGCAAAGCTAGGCGATGCCAGCTTGGCACAGTTGACGGGGCCCGACTGAGTCGGGCCCCGATTGGGGCGCGAATGCGCCATTGGGGCCGATCGGGCCCCGACGGTGCAATCGGGCCCCGACCTGGGCCCGGTGAACCTCGCAAACCGTCCTTGTGAAATCTCGTGGAACTCAGCTTGAAACTTTGTTGGAGCCTTTCCTCAGGGCTGCCCCATAGCTTTTGCAGAACCTGGTGGCAGCGTTGAAAAGCCATCCGAGCAGTAAATTGAGGGCTCAGAAGATCGCCTTGCTCATGGGCGGAACACTAAGCAAAACCGAAATCAATGATTTTCAGCAAACTTTCACTGTTTTGTCACTTGCTCACTTGCTCATGCAGGCAACGCGGCCCGAAATGTTGGCTTTGTGGCAAATCAGATCACGTTGCTGCGGGACTCACGGTGCAGCAGAGTACATGCTTGGCATTGCTGAGTATTACTTGGTGGGCTTTGGGTTCCAAGAATTCCACAAGGCTGCAAGGGCTGTGGGGTAAGGTTCCAAACAGACGGCGGGCGCACGACACACTGCTTCTCTCAGGGCAACATTTCTGGAACCCTCGTGGAACCTTGTGGAGCCTTGTGGAACTCTTGTAAAATCCTTGCGGACGTCAGGGCCGCCCGGACCGTCCCACAGCCCTCGCAGAACCTTGTGAAACCCTGAGCCGTCATGGAACCTTACCTCTGTTTTCTGGGACCTTCATGGAACCTTACCTTGCAGAACCTGGTGCAACCCTGGTATAAATGGGTGGAGCCTCGTGGAACCCTCGTTTCGTGGAACTTTCGTGGAACCTTATACCTCAACCACGGACCACCCCGCAAACAGACCCTCGTGGAACCTTACCTCAAACCACCCCGGACCACCCCGCAGCCCTTGAACAATGTGGTGGAACCCTGCTAGAACCCTGGTGGTGGAACCTTCATGGAACCTTACCTTGCTGAACCTGGTACCCCGCAAACAGACCCTCGTGGAACCTTACCCCAAACCACCCCGGACCACCCCGCAGCCCTCGTGGAACCCTGGTGGAACCTTCATGGGACCTTACCTTGCAGAACCTGGTGGAACCCTGGTGGAACCCTTGTGGAACATACCTCAACCACGGACCACCCCGCAAACAGAGTGGAACCTTACCTCAAAGTCCTCGAAGAACCTCGTGGAACCCTGCTAGAACCCTGGTGGTGGAACCTTCATGGAACCTTACCTTGCAGAACTGGTGGAACCCTGGTGGAACCCTCGTGGAACCCTGGTGGAACCCTGATGGAACCCTGATGGAACCTCACCTCAAACCACCCCGGACCACCCTGCAGCCCTTGCAGATGGTGGAACCCTGGTGGAACCCTGGTGGAACCCTGGTGGAACCCTGGTGGAACCCTGGTGGAACCCTCGTGGAACTTTATGTCAGGGCCGCCCCGGACCACCCCGAAGCCTATCTGGGCTGAGACCCCAAAGCTTTCAGCTGTTGGGGAAAAAGGCCGGACAAAAAAAGGAAAGGGCCGTGGTAAACCTACTACACTCCTGTGCCCCCACGCACACCATGCAAACACCTACTAACACCTGCATCCTGGATCTTTCACCTCAGCTCTTTGAGATGTGATCTTCAAAACCACGTGGTTTGTTTCACCAAACACCAGCGCGCCACCAACGCCAGCGCGTCTCGTGGGTCACGAGGTCGAAGGGCGCCTCCCGTCGCAGCTGCACGTCCCGCGCCAGGTTCAGGAAGCCCCGCTTGGTCCGGGCGCATCGGAGTGTCGAGGACTCGAGCTTTTTAGCCAGGAGGGGTTCTGGTCGTTCAGACAGCTTTGGATTTTGGAACGAGGGGGGGACAAATTTTAAGAATGAGGGGGGGTAGGGGAGCAAGAAGGAGCTTACCCAGACCTCATAACCGTATACTCCCCCCTATGGTTTTCACCCCATTTAATAACTGCCCCCCAAATCAACCATACCAAAACCATAACGAGGTCTGGGTAAGCCCCCTGTCCCGAAAAAAACCACCAAACAACAAACCAAACAAAAAACCAAACAACCGACCATACAATAGACTTTTACATAACCCCAACAACAACAAACGAAACGGCCACCGTCTCGCCCGCACGCTTCGGGGACATCTTCTACAAGAAGCCGGAGGCGTGGTGGAGACCGGTTGGGCACGGGTTTTTTGTCGCAACATTTGTGCAGTATGAGATGGCAAGAGAAGCATTGAAAGCACATGTTGATGTGTATGCAGACTTTTCCAGACAAGTTGTGTCCAGCTCACACCTTCGCTTTTTTGCCATGCTCTTTGTGCTGGTAAGTGGTGATGGTGTGAAGTTGGTGAAGTGGCTTGTGCAAACTGGGTGTGCACAAATACATTTGCATCAGGTGTTCCCACAAACATATTTGCACAAACCAATTTGTATTCATGTTTTGCTTATGGTGCAAACCCATTTGCGCAAGCATATTGCTACATTTGCATTGGCACGCATTGCCATTGGTGCGGGCATTTTGCACAATTGTGCTGGCAGTAGTGGCATTGCGTAGGTGCATCTTGTCCGAGCAGTGAAAAAGTGAGGTCGTGAGGGTGATTTGCTGAGGTAGGTAGGTTTGAAGGTGAAGGTTTTGATGCCAGTCCCCCCTCCCTCCCCTTCTCCCCCCTATCCCTTGTTTTGTTGTTTCCCGCATCCGTGTCCGCGCAGGTTGATGACGGCGACTTCAAGGTTTGGGTCGGGAGCAAGTCCGGAGCCTTTTTAGGGTTGTTTTTTCTTATATTTTTATAGTAATATATTGTTTGGCAAAATTGGCGAGAGTTTCCGGATATATCTATATAATTTTGGTGTTTTATCTATTTTATAAACTATGGATTTCTCCCCTTAAAAATCATTATTTTCAAAATTTTAAATTTCATATTTTTTACTCTTTTGTCGTTGGACGAACCTGCAAATTTCAAGTTTCAACACCAACCCCAAACTCGTTTTCCTTAATCCGTCAAACTCACCAAGATTTCGCAAATCAACTCACTCGGGATTTTGTATAAATCTTCCTGCTTATGCTTTACATAATTTTCACCCCAACTTTCCCGCTTTCCACTTGGTGCCCGTTGTGCAGTTTCAATATGTTTGTTATTAACCACTTTACCACAATCTTTATTACATAATGGTCTGGGTTTCCATTTATCAATGTTATTCCACAACCTCGTTCTTTTCCGATAATTAAAACCATATTTACAATAATCAATATCAAAATAGTCAAGTTCATTCATAAACTCCTGATTTTTTAATAATCCAGTTTGTGGATTTTCAATTACATAATATTTTGGATTGAAATATTTGATAATCTCAATAGTTTTTAAGACAATACTATTTGCATATTCAATGTTTCTTATTCCTGTTGTTTTTGCTCTACTGTATTCTGTGCAAGGTGGTGATGCCCAAATGAATGAGAAGTGGTTTCTGTCAAATTGTTTGTAATCCCATTCAAGTATATCACAATTAATATCAGCATGTTTCAAATCCAACGATATTACATTAAAACCTAAATCACGCGCAACTTTACCTACGCTTTGACTGCCTGAAAATAATTCTAATAAATTCATATTATTAGAATTATTTATATTTTAATTTTCAACAATTACATATTTACCATCATCACCCTTAATTAGTTTATAATATTCTAATGTTTGTTCTTTTGGACTTTTGATTTGTCCCTTATTTAACATATCACAATATTTTTTACGCTTCGTGTCATAATCACCGCTGGGTCTGCCTATCCCTTTCTTTTCAAAGATTTTGTCCATCTTTTCCTTCTCTTCATTGTTATTTTTTGGTTCGTTTGCCTTTGCATCAAGTTTTTGGTCAATAGTTTTTATCATCTCGTACAACAGTTTAACATTTTTACTAACTGTCATTATCTTCTTTGATAGTTCAGCAATAGCATCATTCTCAACTTCAGACATTTCTATATATAAATATTTATATAATTGTTTATTTATTTATTTATTTATGCGTTTGAAGTGGTGTTAAATCTGCTCTTTAAATACTAATTTTTCATCATTTGTTTAACAGTTTCCTGCGTTTCGTTTTCATTATTATCCGAGAGTGATGCATCCTTACCCCATTTAAAAGTTATATTGTGGACATCAGTTTCTAAGTTGATACTGTCTTTAGTTTTATCAATATTCATTTTCTTATCATTTTTACTAATTTTGAAACTTGTTGGAATACATGAACATTTACAATTTCCTTTCTTTTGTATTTCTAATTCATTCTTCATTTCTAAAATCTTTTTACACATTGGGCAAGAAAACTCAATTACTGCTGTTTCTTTAACAATTTCTTTTTCTTCATCAGTTGAAGAAACACTTAAACCTGTCTTATTCTTTTTGTTTTTCTTTTTTCCCATTTATATTATTATTTACATTTTTATTTTTGATATATTGTATTCCTAGCTTAATTAATTCTAATGAATAATAACAACACTTTTTAATTTTATTGTCAGTTATTATTAATTGTTCTATATTTTTTACTTCATCTATTATATCAATATAATTTGTATAACTCCTTTGCATATTAAATAATAAGATAAATTATAATTAATCTTATTATTTCATGCATAATAGAACATTGATGGGGCACAGCACTTGGAGTTTTCATTGCACACACGAATTCTTCAAACTAATTAGCTTTAATGCTCATTGATTGAAGCAATGGAAAACCTGTTCCATTTTATGATATTCGCCACCAGCATATCATAAAAATGATGTTCCATTTAATATTAATTACAAGTTAATTTTTAAATATAATTTTCTATATTTCTTTAATATTAACTATGACAGATGTCCCTATAATAAAACCAATAAACATAACTGAATATGAATTCAAACAATCCAAATATGAGCACGTGCCAAAATTACCATTTAGAAGTATTATAGTTGCTTCTTCGACAGGTGGCAAGACTGTCCTTATTCAAAATCTAATATTGAATGTTTATAGAAATTCATTTGCAAGAATATTTATATTTTCCCCCAGCGTTCATAATGACCCGACCTTTCAAGAAGTTAAAAAATATATCAGGGATGAATTGCACGTGGATGATGAAAAAGAACAAATTTATTTTGATAATTATAATCCAAGTGATTTAGAAAATGTAATTGAAAGACAGAAGAAAATAATTAATTATATGAAGTCTAAAAAAATAAAGAAACTACACTCAATATTAATCGTTATAGATGACCACGCAAACGACCCTAAATTTGTTAGATATAGTAAATTATTACATGGATTATTTACAAGAGGCAGGCACGATGCAGTAAGCGTAATTTGTTCAACACAAAAATACAATGTGTTGGCGCCTATCATTCGTTTAAATGCCAGTTCATTATATATTTTTAGGTTAAAAAATGCCAGTGAATTGATGAGTTTTATTGAAGAAAATAGCGCCATTGTTGATAAACAGCAATTATTAGATATGTATCATCAAGCAGTGAATTTTGCTCCATATTCTTTTTTCTACGTGAATATGAATTCAAAAGACATTAACAACATGTTTCATATCAATTTTGAACAGGCGTTTCAAATTACAAATCATGAATAAAGATATTCTAATTTAATATAATATATTAATATGGTTATAAAACAATGTAAATGCGGTGGATTTTATCGTAGAGGTAATTATAATTTTCATACTAATTCTTGGATACATAAACTTTATAAGGTATTGAAAAGAAGGGCAACAGACGAGGAATTATTACGATTTCAAAATAATTTTGTTGATGAAGAAGATTTATTAGATGATAGAAGTAGTACTACTTCAACAACAATACCAAGGATAAAATTACAGATTATGATAGTAATTAATAGCATTAAGCCATAGGCTTAATGTTATCAATTTAAAATAACGAATAACTACATAAATTCAAGGCAGGTAATTTATAATATATTTTATCTTTTTTACATTCATTAACTTTTTCTAATTTATTTATTATTGCTTTCAATGAATTTATTTGTAGAATATCAATTCTTGACATTTCACTTATCGTATTTACATCTATATCTTTTATTACTATAATAGCCTCTTCGTCATCAATTTCTACTGGTTTTGATTTACTTGAACCCATTATATATAATATTATTTAGATTTTAATTTTTCAAAATTGAAATGTTGGTTTTCTTCTTCTTCTGAATCTTCGTCTTCAGTTGGTGCTGGTATTTCTGTTGGACTTTCGGATGAAGAACTATGGACAGTAATAGGTGGAGAACTATGAACACTAATAGCTTCATTTGATGAATTGCTACTGCTAGCTTGTGCATTTCCTGCTGTTATTTGATTGACTAAATCTGCGATATTTATTGTTGTTGCAATTGCGCTATGTGATAAGTTTAATATTATATCTGCTACTGTAGCGCCGTTGTGTAGCATTATTTCTATCATTTTTGTCAGTTTGAATCTTTTTTCTTCTTCGTCGCTGTCCTCCTCGTCTGGTGGTTTCTTTGGCGGTGGTTCTGGCGGTTTGTTGTTGTCGAGCATTTTAGTAAAGGCTGACACCATTGCGTCGCGTTGGTTTTTCAGTGTTTGTGTTGCTTGTGTTCTTGTTGGTTCATTCCTTTTGTATGTGTTGCGCCAAAAGTTTTTAAGCATTATTTGAAACATATTGTCTTGGTTTTCCTTTACCTTAAACGCTTCAAATGTCATATTTAATGGTTGATTTGCATCATTGTATAACTTTTCTTGAGTCTCTCTGGTTTCTGTGGCGATTGTATCTGTATTGGTTGCAATGTCAATAAATTCTCTCGGTATGCCCTTTTTCATCATTTTCGGTGGTTGTATTGTTGTTGGTGTGTTTGGTTTTGTTAGGTTATGTATTGTAAAACTGTCGTCATCATATTTATCATTGAATTTCTGCTTCTTTCTTTTCAGTATGTTTTTAGTTAATATTATCATGATTATTATTATTATTTATATATTATTTCTTACCTTTGCCCTTAAAACTTGCCTTGAGTTCTTCTATTCTACCTTTGCCTAAATTTACTATCCACCCGCCATTATCAATAGTGTCTAAAATCATATCCACTAAATATTGTTTGTATGTTCTCGCCTTGCCTCTGCCGTGTGTTTCAATTCTTCTTGTATTTCGCTTTCTTCTGGCACTTGAACGCCTCTTAAATAAAATTGAAATTTAATATCATTTACTGTTAAATTAGGGTTTTCTTTCCAGTAAGCAGGACTAATATTATTATCTATTGTTGTTTTAAATAATGGCGTCATTGGCAATGGTGGTGGTTGTTGGGCTGCTGAACTTGATGCTCCTGTTGCTTGATATTCTACTTGGGCATCATCTCCGCCTGAAATTGGTGAACCTTCGTATTCTAATACTGGGAGATTATCCGGTACTGTTCTTGTTGTTGCAGATGGTGCTGATTGTCTATTGCCTAACATTGTTTGAAAAATTGTTCCGCCCATATCTCTTAAATTTGATGCCATTGCTTGACTCACTTCATTTACTCTTTCTTTTGTTGCTGTTGCTAGTTCTTGCAGTCTTGTATCTACCATCCCTTCGTGTTGCCTTGCCGTTTGTTGTGGTGTTGAAAAATCATATTCATCTTCTATTGCTTCTGCGTTTCTGGTTAATGGTGTGTCAGCATTCATCCTATTCACTGCATAAGTATGCCCGTTTCTGCGTGCTTCCTGTTTCATCATTGCCTCTCTCATTTGTCTGTCTAATATTCTCATCTCTTGGTCTTTCAATAATTCTAAATGGTCGCTTCCATCAAAAAAACTACCCTGAGGACTTGCTTTAAAAAATGTAGCGTCTCGGATAGGTAGTTTTCCTGTTATTAAATCATTTTCGCCAATTAGACCTACAATTTCTTCATAAGTAGGTCGTCGTTTCAATCCAAATTTTGCATATGGATTTATTAATTCTAAACTTGCTGTAGTTGCCATATTTATTATAATAATAGTTAGATTATTAATATTATTATAATAAATCTTAAGTAAATATTAACTTTTTTGTATCTTCATACCATTTATTTAAATGTTCTTTTGTTGCATGTGGCAAGTTAGGACGATATAATTCGCCCATCATTCTATCCAGCTCATTTACATAGTTTGCTCTCTTATTTCCTTCGTCAATCTTTTTCCTTAATGCTACTGATGCTTCTTGTGAGTTTCTTAACTTCATTTGTTCGTGCAGGTGTTTTAGATATTCTGTATCATTTAAATGAAATGGACTATATTTAATTTGTGAGGATTGTAGAAATATCTTACCTTTATTTTTCTTATTATTTCTTTTGTGGAATTTATACATTATATATTTATCATAGATTTTAATTTTAATCATAGAGCAGACTTCCGGATTCGCGTAATTCTAACACGCTCTCACTAATCATATGCACAAATAATTCTCGCACATCTTCATCAGTTGTCAGTGCTCTGTTACTTCCTTTCAATTTAAAAACGAGTAAACCTCCCATTTTAGTATTCTGTCCAGTAAAATTAGTATCTGCCATTTTCTCAAACGATATACCAATAACGAACTTGTCTTCTCTGTAGCGCTTGTAGGAAATACTAAAGGCATCTTGGTCAGGGTTCAAATAGTGTAATGTTCGTCTTAAATAATATGCAGTTTCTGCCATTGATTGACATTCAAACTCTGGATATTTCTTATTATTAATTTGTAATTGCCACGTTAAATTTAAATCTTTATCTTGAAAACCTTTACCTTGGAAACGCTCGCGCCCAGCACCATCAGGGTCAGCACCATCAAAAATACGAGAATTAATCATAGGATTGTAAAAATAGTTCCATCTCTTATAAATATAATTATCGTGTCTGTAGTAGTTATTATTATCAGCATCTACACCTGCTCTTGGCGCCCGATACAATGTAATGAAGCAACCATTTAATTTAGAAGCGGATTTAACAATATTCATATTAATTTCAGTTCCTGCCGCGTTGAATGATTGCGTCATAGTGTGATACATTGGAAAAACTAATTTCAAACTTTGACCCTCTAACAAATGTTTAACTATGTTATTGTTGACCGTGTTGTCCAATTGTATTACCTCTGCTCGTAGAATTACATTATTTAATTCCCACGAGGTGCTGGTGTCTCCTGTTGTGAAATAATTACCATTCGCATCAATATGAACATTGTCATCGGTTTTAGCAAATGGTGTAATGACTGGTATATGTTCATCTGATACAATTGTAAATTCCAGTTCAAGTGGAGCATACCGAAGAGGTAAATAATAATTGCTTTCTAACAATCCGCATACTGGTTTATGTCCTAATCTCATATAACCATTAGCGCCGGGAATTCCTGCTACTGAATGGCGAGTATATCGCGATGTTAAGTCTCCCCAATTGTTATGGTCTTTTGTAGTTGAAAATGTAACTGCCTCAGCGTCGGCAGTACCGGGATTGGTTCGTGTATTAACATCTAACATTTCTGCCAATCCAGTAGCATATGTGTGTCGCCAGTCATCATCCCAGCGAGGATTAGCACCACCTTCTAAATCGTCCATATCTCTAGCATCTTGACTTTTAAAGGAATTATACAATTCACAATGCCTATTGTATTCAATAATATCCTGAACTTGCTGACCTCCAACAGTGCATCTATAACGACTGAAGAAGGATGATAAATTACCTAAGGGTCGTAAAAAATGACTTCGTGTTCCGTCGGTGTTTTGAAGATTTGCAAATAAACGAATACTTGATAAATCAATATATGTGTTGTCTTCACCTGTTATATGAAATCTAATATTTTTGTTTCCTGCATTTGGATTATAAACATTACTGCCTGATGGAAAATAATTAACGTGTCTTCTGTCTGTGATGTATTGTGCTGTTTCTGGAAGTCCAAAATTTAACGAGTTAATCATTGTAGTTTCACTTTCTGCAATTATATTATCCATTACTTATATATGATAAACTTAGATTTTATTTTTTATTATTTATATTTTTCTTATGTGAAAGCATTGTAGTAGAATTATTTGAAGTTGTATTTTTTATAGTATTTATTAAATAATTGTTTTTTGTATCAACTATATCTTTTATAGTATCATAATCTAAATTCTTATATTGTTTATCGTATTTTGACGGTTCTTTTGTCAGTTTCTTCTCTAATGGAATTTTGTTTTGCTTGTCTTTGTTTCTATACATATTATTATTAATATTATTGATATTTTATTGTTCTGGTGTTGAATTAGGATTGAACCCATTAGAAATATCAGTAGTAGGATTAATTTCAGTCATACCTTGCCCTGTCCAATTATTGAAACTGTGTTTATCTAATAAGTTGTTGCTTTCTATTTCTCCAGTTATTGCCGCGTCATCGAACATTGCTATAGGGTCTCCACGATTTCTAAATCTTAGGTATCGCGGGTTTTTCTGTTGATTACTTCCTGATACAAAAGGTGATGAATAAACAGTAGTCGCATATTTGTTGCCGTGTCTGTTGTTGATTTCTTGAACAACGGATGAACCGAGGCTATGTCCAACGAGTCTATTCACATCTGGATTTTTACTTAATTCTTCCATTGCGTCTTTATATCTTTCGCTTAATTGAACATTATGAGTAGGAATAAAAAACAAATCTGCAATTACATCATTGACTTTGTGATTTAGTCCCGTTTTAGAGCCAGTTCCGCCAATATATAATGTGTTGCCTATTCTTGTTATTCCATTCACATTTGAATAGGCTGCGTCTAAACCTTTAACATCATCAATTGTATTTTTATGTTGAACATTCATTTCTTCAGCATATCGTGTTTTGTTTTTCATTATGTGCTTATCAAAATGTTTATTGAAACCTCCTATTTTGTCTTCCAATTTCTTTTTATGATTAAAAATACATCTTCTATTAAATCTTTACCTGCCGTATATGCTTTATCACTTGCTACACCTGCCATTATTTGTGTGGGTGTCCTGCCTTCAATAGCACCTAATAATAGTTGTCGTCCAATCATATATTATTAATAGATATTTTTTAAATTATCTATTAATAACAATAGTTACAAAGTAATTATCAATAATAATTATAATATAATTTCTATTGTATATTATATTTATGAGTGATAGATTAACATATAAAAAAATCTATGTTGATAGTGCCTATAGATTACCAGAAAGTAATTCTACCAGCGACTTTATTATAGAACTTGACCAAAACTTTGAAATTCCACCAAGAACAAAAATGTTCGTGACGGAGTGTTCGTTCAGCACTCCTTTTTATACAACAGAGAAGGGTTCTTACGAACGCTTCTATATTATGTTGTATAATAGTTCCAATGTATTATTGAGAAGCACTGCCGTTGATGTATCCGGTGAAATTTATTATGCTAATCAATTATCATACAAAATACAAACGGAATTAAACACGGCATTTAATGATATTGTGCCTGACTTATTCTTAACAGTATATGGACAAAGCGAACGCAAAATGGAACTTAAATTAAATGACCCCCTAACTTACAAAATCAAAATACCTACAGATGAAGAATTAGAAACTTATGTAAATGGCGAATGGAACAGAGGACAGTTTGAATATGACAATTTAAGACCAAAATCTATTAATTATTTATTAAGTAATTATATTGCCTATGAACCTGCGTCATCTTGGTTAAGTGGATACTTTAATTTAGTTCCTTTTCAGAATATATACATAAATTGTCCTCAATTAAGCGATTATAAATATTCAGCACCTAATAATTTCAGCAGTTCAGAAATTAAAAAAGTTCAAATCAATCAACAACTTGGCGGAGTTATAACAGATTTACAGCGCCCATATATGCAGATTTTATTGATGTAGGCGGTAAAAATATTAAGAGACTACACTTTAGAATAACAACTTCAAGAAACGAATTAATTGATTTTCATGGCGTTCCCATTTCTTTTAGCATTCTCTTTCAATTAGATAATTGAATATACAACCTAATTATTAATATTTATATCAAATTATTAATATGAATATTTCTCAATTTGTCCATATAGACAAAATATATAAAAAATATAGACAAAATATATAATATATTATACATGTCAGAAGTTGAACCTGAAATTACTAATACAATTGAAGCAGACGAGCCAGTAAATGAATTACCACCAATTGAAGAAGAAGCACCAAAGGCAGAACAAATAATAGAAGCAACACAAGAAATAAAACCTGTTGAACCTCTTAAAAACAACTCAAAAACTCAAGCACGCAATGAAAAGAAAATAACCTGTCCAAAATGTGCCAAAACTTTAACATTAAAATCATACAGATACAGCCACGAACGCAATTGCCAAGGACCATTAGAAACTAAACCAATTAAATCAATCAAACCAAAAGCAGTTCCAATAGCAAAACCCCAAAAGGTAGAATACAACGAAGTGGCGCGTCACGAAGTAGCGCACCGCGAAGAAGAGCAACATATTCCACAACAACAGCAACAAAATAATATAATAGCGAACACACCGCCCCCAAGAAGAACGCAACCGCAACCGCCTCCAAACCCGCTACAAAATATAGCGCAACATTACCAATTATTGCAAAATGAATATATAAGACAGAAGCAAGAAAAATATAATGCATTAAATAAAGGTATATTTGGTTCAAGAGGAAAGAAAAGATAAAATATAATTATTATATAACCTACTATATAATAATTATGTTTTCAACATTATCACTGGACGGCTCAAACAGAATTATAGCAAGTGAGTTAGTATTAATAAATTCAACAGAACCATCAACTCTAAGCAGTGTTTATGCTACAAAGCAAGAATTAGCAGATACAGCAGGTTCATTAGGCGGAGGTTATACAATTGAAGAAGTTGATGCTCTTATTTTAGCACAAAAAAATTAAAGGACCGGATAACCCCACATGCTATGTTTTTCCCAAGGATGTGAGTTCAAATGTCCACACACATGTACCGTGCGCCCCTTGTATGGATGCGATTACAGAGCAGGTCTAGCGCGCTTTTTTCATCGCAGGCGTTGCTAACCTACTGCAGCCCGAGCCGCTAATCAACAAAACAAAGCAAGTTCGAGACATTCTCGAACTTAGTCCATCTTGTTAGATTATTGGCTGCGCCGCACGTGCATCTCAGGAGGTCATCTTGCAGCTCAGCATCGGAGAAGATCTGGACACTTTCCCAAAGAGAAATAGCACTGTGGTATCCGTTGGACGATGAAGTCAAGCTTTTTCAGTCAGATGTCCATCTCAAGGCTTCTCCGCAACACGTCTCACACAACGATTCTGCCATGCGATCGAACTGCTCAACATTCTTCTGCAAACTTCTGACAACACTTCTGCAATCTTCTGCCAACTTCTGACAAAACTTCTGCAAAATATAAGTTCGTGACCCTGGACACAAAGCTTCTGCGAGCCCAATCTCAACATCCAACAGCTTGCCTCACAATGCACCCTGCCTCATGTACTCACAGCTCTGCACTTACACAAGCCTTGTAGACGACCCTTTAGACATCCGAGAAGTGTGAGTGAGTGTGAGTATGAATGCGAGCGAATGAGTGACAAAATGCTGCCCCTGCCACACAAACACACACCCAGATGCACAGAATGCTGCGCCTGCCACGACTTCGGCAATGGCATCTCCACACCCAGATGCACAGAATGCAGCGCCTGCCACGACTTCGGCAACGGCATCGCCAAAGTGCTGCGCCTGCCACGATTTCGCACACCCCCCGCCGCGCGCGCGCCAACATCCTGTCCCTCTAGACAGCTGCCAAATGCTACCCCTGCCCCACAAACACACACCCAGATGCACAGAATGCTGCGCCTGCCACGACTTCGGCAACGGCATCGCCAAAGTGCTGCGCCTGCCACGATTTCGCACACCCCCCGCCGCGCGCGCGACAACATCCTGTCCCTCTAGACAGCTGCCGAATGCGACCCCTGCCACACAAACACACACCCAGATGCACAGAATGCTGCGCCTGCCACGACTTCGGCAACGGCATCCGCAAAGTGCTGCGCCTGCCACGATTTCGCAACGGCATCGCCAAAGTGCTGCGCCTGCCACGATTTCGCACACCCCCCGCCGCGCGCGCGACAACATCCTGTCCCTCTAGACAGCTGCCGAATGCGACCCCTGCCACACAAACACACACCCAGATGCACAGAATGCTGCGCCTGCCACGACTTCGGCAACGGCATCGCCAAAGTGCTGCGCTGCCACGATTTCGCACACCCCCCGCCGCGCGCGCGACAACATCCTGTCCCTCTAGACAGCTGCCGAATGCGACCCCTGCCACACAAACACACACCCAGATGCACAGAATGCTGCGCCTGCCACGACTTCGGCAACGGCATCGCCAAAGTGCTGCGCCTGCCACGATTTCGCACACACCCCGCCGCGCGCGCGCCAACATCCTGTCCCTCTAGACAGCTGCCGAATGCTACCCCTGCCACACAAACACACACCCAGATGCACAGAATGCTGCGCCTGCCACGACTTCGGCAACGGCATCGCCAAAGTGCTGCGCCTGCCACGATTTCGCACACCCCCCGCCGCGCGCGCGACAACATCCTGTCCCTCTAGACAGCTGCCGAATGCGACCCCTGCCACACTAACACACACCCAGATGCACAGAATGCTGCGCCTGCCACGACTTCGGCAACGGCATCGCCAAAGTGCTGCGCCTGCCACGATTTCGCAACGGCATCGCCAAAGTGCTGCGCCTGCCACGATTTCGCACGCCCCCCGCCGCGCGCGCGACAACATCCTGTCCCTCTAGACTGCTGCCGAATGCGACCCCTGCCACACAAACACACACCCAGATGCACAGAATGCTGCGCCTGCCACGACTTCGGCAACGGCATCGCTAAAGTGCTGCGCCTGCCACGATTTCACACACCCCCCGCCGCGCGCGCGACAACATCCTGTCCCTCTAGACAGCTGCCGAATGCTTTCGCACACCCTGCCACAGCAATGCGACCCCTGCCACACAAACACACAGATGCACAGAATGCTGCGCCTGCCACGACTTCGGCAACGGCATCGCCAAAGTGCTGCGCCTGCCACGATTTCGCAACGGCATCGCCAAAGTGCTGCGCCTGCCACGATTTCGCACGCCCCCCGCGCGCGCGCGACAACATCCTGTCCCTCTAGACAGCTGCCGTGAGTCAGCGATGTGAAGTGATGAGTGAGCGAGTGAGTGAGTGAGTGAGTGAGTGAATGAGAGTGAGTGAATGAGAGTGAGTGTGAGTGAGTGAGTTTGAGTGAGCGTGAGTGAGTGAGTGAGTGAGTGTGAGTGAGTGTGAGTGAGTGAGTGTGAGTGAGTGTGAGTGACTGAGTGTGAGTGAGTGAGTGTGAGTGAGTGAGTGAGTGTGAGTGACTGAGTTTGAGTGAGTGAGTGTGAGTGAGTGAGTGTGAGTTGAGTGAGTGTAAGTGAGTGAGTGAGTGAGTGAGTGAGTGAGTGAGTGAGTGAGTGAGTGAGTGAGTGAGTGAGTGAGTGAGTGAGTGAGTGAGTTGAGTGAGTGAGTGAGTGAGTGAGTGAGTGAGTGAGTGAGTGAGTGAGTGAGTGAGACAGTGATGAGGAGGGAGGGCGGGAGGAGGAGGAGAAGGAGACGCGGCGCGCGGACGACGAGCGGTAAAAGTAAGAACCCCACACATAGATGTGGGGAATAAGATAGATGCAAACATTACAGCAATATCATACTTACAAGCAACATCAACAACTGTGTTTGACGAACAAGTAAATCAAAACACAACAATTACAAGCAACTTTAATAATATAACAGCACACGGATTAACCATAACTTCAATACTACCGACTATATCAGCAAATACAACTAAACTTGACACAAATGCTAATAATATTAGTTCTAATACCTTTTTGATTAGTGGTTTTAACAATAGTATTAGTTCCAGTTCGTTTTTAATCACAGGACACAATAACACATTAGCATCACATTTAGCAGTATTAACAACACACGATAGCAACATAGCAACAAACACAAACGGAATAGCAATATTAAATAACACTGTAGGCAGTAATATGACATTTGTTAATAGTCATCAAAACACAATAACATCGCATATATCATTAATTGACACAAACCTTAATAACATAACAGGACACGGAAACACAATATCAACGATTTTAACAGATATAGCAGATTTACAAGCAGGCGCGGGTGCTTCTTGGACTACAACTGAAAAAACAACTATTCAAGCAGATGTATCAACACTATATACAAATGATACTAATTTATTCAATACAAATACCGCATACAATAATACATTTGCCTCATTCATATCAGACAACACGACACAAGATTTATTAATAACTCAAAATTCAAATACGATTAATAGTTTAATATCAGCAGATTTACAAAAGTTAGATAAAACAATCACAACTGCCCAAACAATGAACTCGCCATTAATACTTAGTTTAACCGATACAACTAATCCTATATTTAGGATTCAAGATTCTGTAAGTAATCAACGTTTAGAATTTAAAGAGGTTGTCAGTTGGACTCTTATCAAGGTTTAACAGGTGCTACAGCTTATAGATTATGGCTAGGATGGAATACGGGAGATGTTATTATTGGAAGACCCAATAATGCTTCAAGAATTACGATTAACGGTAATGTTCATACTTCATACAATTTTGCTCAAGCACATGGAACATCATATTTTGAAGGTGCTGTATATATGAAAGGAAATTTATTTACAAATAATGATTTTTCAACAGATATTAAAACTAAAATTGATAATTTAGACAATGCATTAACTCCGTATTTAGAAACATACACCCCCGCGGCAACCGAGGGCTTTTATGTCCATCATCCTAATTTTGTAGCGTGTAGTATCGGAGATATAACAAATTCTTCTAACCAATATTTTATGTGCGACGGTGCTGTATCTAAAACCATTTTCAATAAAGCAGTTGATATATTGGCTGATGTATATACAAATGGCGATTTAACAATGGTTTCTGGTAAGAAAGTTGAAGTCAACCAAGTTCAGTCAGTATCAGGAAATACTTTATTATTACAAAATTCACCGAGTGGCAATGTTCAATTTGGCAACACATCAAAACTAATAATTGATAATGCTGAAATGTATGTCGATACAAATGATTTAATAATCAGGAATAGCAACACGTCAAACTCTATTAATTTGGTTGTTGGATTATCTTCAACATATGCTGATAATAAAATTATTTTGAATAGTGGAAGTAATAGCGAATTACGAGGCGACTGGACTATTGACGGTGATATGACTTTTGGAATTGCTCATAAAATCAATTTGAGACATTTAAATAGTGATGCTGTTTTAAGATTAGAAGCATCAACAACTATTGATAGTTATATTGATGGCACGAAATATTTACAATTGGATGATACTCAATTTTCATCATTTAATGGATTTAATTTAAGTAGTGATAAGAGACTGAAAGATAATATAGAAGATGTAGAAGATGACACTATAAATATGGTAAAAAACATTAAGATTAAAACCTTTGTTAAAAATCAAAAAACTAAAAGGACTGAATTAGGATGGATTGCTCAAGATGTTCAACAATACACAAACCCTAAATATAATATTGTAAATGATTCGGGAGAATACTTAACAATGTGTTATGACAGAATGGCTTGTATTAGTTGGGATGCTTTATCAAAACTAATCCATCGTGTAGAATATTTGGAAAACGAAGTCTTTAAAAATAAAAATAAAAAAGAAAAGTCTAAATAATATTTATGCGATAAGTAATACTCTTAACATCAAGGAACTAACGAAGATTTCATATTAATATCAAACTTTAAAATTAATTCTATTTTATTAATCTAAAATAGAACTAATTAGCGACAGCAACCATCGCATATTCATGCTTGTATTTTCTGCTATGGTGATACTTTGGTTTATCTTCATCTTCTTCTCCTTTTTCCTTCTTCTCCATTGCTTCTCTCTCCGCTTTCTTTTTGTGATACAATGCTTTGCCTGTTATTCTTTTTCTCGCCCTTACAGTATCCATATATTCGGGGTCTTCTTCCTTTCTCTTATGATAATACAGTCGGCAATACAAAGCCATTTGTTCTTTGATTTCTGCCAATGCCATATCTTCGGGTTTCTTTTGTGTGGTCATTTTATTCTAATATTATATGGTAACATTTCTTTAAAACTGTTTCGAGACATATCATTAATTTAAGTTTAAGACAAAAGCATTTAAAGAAATACTTATTATTATAAATATAATATAAATATATTCATGACTAAAAAACTTATCCAACAATATACCCAGAACTTGAGAACTACAAGAGATAGTAAAATTGGCAAAGTCCCGCCGGATATACAAGCAAAAATCAATAAAATAGTTGATTTGTATGAAGACCGCAAGATTTCACAATATGAAACGGCAAATAAATTGATAAATGACATCAGCATCAATGATACAAAGAAACGAAAATCAGGATTGAAGAGATATGATAAAGCAGTGGCAAAATACGAAGAATCAGAACCCATAACCGAAAGAATGGCAAAGACAGCAAAGAAAGCAAGGACAGGAAAGGAAGTTAAAGCAGTAATTAAAACACACGACAAGCAACCCATCTTTAAAAGAAAAGCAATATCGGGATTAGCAACAAAGGCAAAGGAGATTTTCAAGAACAGGAAGACTTATGATGTAAAATTTATGTTGTTTTCAGTTGAGAACAGGTCAGGTGTAAAGCGACCAGCATTTACAATGGACGGTAGAGAATATTACCCGCTCATTATCAACACCAGAGGTGAGAAAAAAGAAAGGATGGTAGCAACTGCACACGTCAAAGCAAATCAGTTTATAGAAACAGTAGTAAGTAGAAAGATTAGAAAATATCATATAGATGAAAAAAGCTTATTCAAAAGGGTAATGCTGTTGATGAACACCAGTAGCGAATTTGATGATATAGGGCATCTTGTGGAATACGCTGACGCCATTAGAATTGAAAGCGTTGAACTGGTTGAAACTGACACCTCAAACTACGATGAAAGAGAGCAATCACTGAGGGAAAGTCAGAATATAAGCATCTATTATAGATACATCCAGACCGAAGTTGACGCCGATGCTTTAACAATAAAAGAAGCATTACAAAAGAAGGAATATAAAGATAATGAATGTTGGATAAATGCTTTACTTGAAAACTTTGAAGGGACAGACCTATTGAGAGAGAAGCGACAACAAAAGAATACTATACCAACATTATCCCGTAATAAGGTTTTGGAATTGCTGGAAATGACAGAAGAAGAGTTTATCAATAATGGAGCATCAATAAACCAAATGGATAGGGTCTTTAAATTCTTCAATATTCCAGTCAGACTTTACAACTTTACAGGAGGCTTAATTTATCAACACGACCCCAAAGACTACGAAAAGGGCAGAGTTAAAATGTTCAGAGGATTAGTTAAGAATAACCATATTTATTTGTTAAACCATGATTTAAACACATTAAGGCAAATGCAAGCAAACGAGGAAGGATTTAAAGCACCAACTACAAGCAGATTTTATATTACTGACAGGAATGAACCTATTAAGTATAACATGTTTGATGATGTAGATGATTTATTAAAAATGAGGGATGAAGAAGAATATGCCTTAATACATTCTGACAATGATATGGTAAAAGTATTTTTTCAACTCAACGAAGCAGGATACAAACCCTACATTAAATATGGCAATTCCGGACAAATTGCTAATATTATGTGTAAGTTTTATTACAAAAAACTCAAAAAATACATTAAATATAATATTGTATCACAGAGTTTATCAAAAGATAGGATTGATGAAGATGTGGCGGTTGATGATGAAGACACATATAATAATATTGTTAGTGCTATGTTCCGATTTCAAAAGGACATGTTTAAGGAAATCCACTTATCATATTACAATGAAGTTGATATTAAGATATTGAAGGAGTGTAAAACTATTGTCCCTGTTGGGAGGCTTCATGACACGAATGTTAATATTAAAAAGTTGAGGGAGATTGACATTAGAAAGGCATTTACTTTTGGCGGGTGCTGTATCAAATACATCCCCAGATTTACTGAGTTTGATGTGTTTAAACCCTTTACTCAAAATTGCGATATTAATAGTCTTAATAATTTAACTTTATACATTGTAGAAGTCTATGAAGGAAACATATTTTTTAACAAGAAATATAATCTGATTTACGGTAAGTTTTTAAAGCAGTTGTTAAAGCGTGATATTAAGTTGAAGATATTATATTACAAACAACCTAATCATGTTTATAAAGTTAATTACAAGAAAATAATTGATGAACTCTATTCTACAAACATATCAAGCAATGAAGATTTAAATAAGCAACTACAAAAGAAAGTAGCAAACATAAGCATCGGTATGCTGGAAAAATCGCATAACACATCACAGAAAAGTAGCACATTTAACTCATTGAGGGAGGCGTGTTATTATCAAAAGTTGAATCCAAACAGTAAAATCTATACAATCGGTCAGTACCAAACAGAATTAGAAGAATTAGAAGATGATGAAATGAGAGTAAAGGATACAGAAGGCATGACATATTATGTATTGAATGTTTCAGATAAAAAAGTATTGACTAATGGATTTATGCTAATAAAAGAACTGCTTTTACAATACCACAATTTCAAAATGTATGAAACATATAAAACATTAACTGATAATAATATTAAAGTGTATAGTGTTAAAACGGACAGTTTTACTATCCACAAAGACGATTTGGATAAAGTTTATGGATATACTTATTTGAGAAAATGGCGGGAAGGACTGCTGAAATTTGGCGATGAGATAGGCGACTGGAGACTTGAAGAGAAGCACACTATAACATTACCGACACAACCATATAAGTATAAGTTTAATGAATTACCTGAAATACCGAAGATTAAGAATATTAATATTTCTATTGAAGATGAATGGAATACTGAAAGCATTTGTAAAAAAGTTATTAAACAAAATCCAGTAATTATTAGGGGTAAATTTCCGGGCACAGGCAAGAGTTATATAGGTCAGCATTTCCAAAAGATGAATAAGAATGTATTATTTGTAGTGCCTACCAACCGACAACTACAAGAAATACAAGATAAAGGAATAGAAGCAACAACATATAACAAGTTTTTTAGCATTGCCGTTCATGAAGATGCCGGAGAGAAATTACCAATTTATGATTATTCGCCTTTTGATGTAATAGTGTTTGATGAGATTTATATGTTGAATTTATACACTTTGAATAAAGTTTGGCAGTTTATGGAAAACAACACTCATATTATCAGAATTGCTACTGGTGATGTAAAACAATTAGAAGGGGTGGAAACCATGACAAACTGCCAAGACCCCGCAACATACATTGACAACTGTATAGACACAATGTTTAAATATAATATTTTCTTAAAAATATGTAAGAGAGTAGGAGCAAAGGACAGCGTAGAAGGAGAAAGAAACAGAAAAATATTAAATGATATGTATAATGACTGGTGGGAAAACAACATTCCACGCAAAGAGTTTATACTTAAATACAGTTATTTAACCGATGACATCATGGCATCAGAGCATAATATCGCTTATACCAATATGAGATGCGAAAATGTAGCAAATGAGATTAGAGACAGATTAAACATAAGTGAGAAATATGTAGTGGGTGATATTTTGGTTTCCAGAACATGGATTAAACAACCAAGGGTTAATATCAATTTGAGATACAGGATTACAAAGATAGAAGATGATGAATTGGGGAAGCAAATAACATTACAGAATATAGCAAGACAAGAAGATGAGTTTATGTTGTCTGAACCTATTGTAGATAAAAACTTCATCTATCCTTACTGTGCTACTTGTCATTCAAGCCAGGGGTCAAGCGTAAAGGAAAGCATAACTATTCACGAATGGGACTTACCCATAACCAGCAGAGAGTGGATATGGACGGCATTGACTCGCTGTGTTGATTTTAGGAAAGTTAAATTTTATTGTAATCCAGACTTTGATAAGCAAATGGATAAAAATATGATAATGAGATATTTTAAAAACAAAGTAGAAAATTATAAGATACAAGACCGTCGCGCTCAAAGAGAAATTAATGAGGAAGAATACATTAGTGCTGAATGGTGTTTATCACAGTTTCGCGCCAGATGCCAAAAGTGTAATACTTCATTTAACTTTGAAACGAAGAAAGGTAAATTATGTAGCAATTTTACTTGTCAGCGCCTTGATAATTCAATCGCTCACCATATAGATAATTCAACTTCATTCTGTGTATATTGTAATGTTTCAGCTCATTAAGATTTTAATATGTTTTATATTAAAATCTTAGTTTTAGACTAAAAAAGGTTTAAAGAAATAATACCTATATATAGTAGAGAGTAATGAAGGAACAAGAACTAAATAATTATATCAATAAGAAATGCTATGATTGTTGCCACTTCAAAAAAGAACATATGGAATTATACAAAATGAATTTACCTAATGGAATAGTTAATAATATTATTGATTATGCTTTGGGTGAAGAAGATGAATGTAAAATTTGTCAGGAATGGAGAAATAATCAAGAAATAATCAGATATCATTTAAATTTGGAAAGAAGAAATAATAGAAATGTTGGAGATGAATTTTTGATATTTTTAACTGTGTATGAAAGACCACCTTATAGTTATGTTAGAATATTTCTCAAAATCGGTAAGAAAAAGTATGAAATGATTAACCATATATTATGGATGTTGTTGAATCGTAGGAAAGACGGGTCTGATTTAAAAGGAGACATTAAATCATATATTGAAAGCAACAAGTTTAATGTGAAAAATACCGTGAGAGATATCAATATTATTATTAAAATGATGTATGAAAGACGTAAGATATATACACAATTTAATAATCATCAATTAACTTATTATCCTGAACTTAAATTATAAATAATATTATCAATATAATAAATCTTAATTTATTATATGGATAAACAAAAAGTTATTAGTGATATTTACTATGACAAAAGCGGATACGGTAGTAAAGCAATAACGTTGAAAGATGCCAGACAGAAAGATAAAACTATTACTATGAGTGATGTAAATGAGTTCTTTAAAAATAATATTGAAGAGAAAAGAAAACCAAGAGGGCAAAATAGTTTTGTTGCTCCTCATGCCTTTTGGGAATTTCAACTGGATTTGTTTTTTATTTCTAAAAATGATTTGGAAAATCAAAAGTTTAGAATTGGACTAATATTGATTGATATTTTTAGTAAATATGCTACTGTAATACCTATTGCAAGTAAGCAACCGCCAGATGTATTAGCAGGAATTATGGAAGGCATTAAGAAAATGGGCGGAAAAGCCAACATATACAGCGACGAAGAAGGCAGTTTATTTAGTTCTACCATTACAGATTATCTTGATGAGGAAAAAATTGAATTACACACCACGAGAGGCCACCCTGCTTTTGGAGAAAGATTTATTAGAACCTTTAAGGATATGCTTTTTAAAAGAGTTGATGCTGATGAAAAGAAAGGTAAAAACAATATACAATGGATAGATTACAATTTAGAAATATTATTGACATATAATAATAAATTAGTAAGTTCCGGTACGAAAATGACACCATTAGAAGCAAGGAAAAAGAAAAATGAGTTTGAGGTGAAACTGAATATATCAATGAATGCCAGAAAAACCCGTGTGTATCCTGATTTAGATGTAGGGGACAAAGTCAAGATAATGAGGAAGAAAGCGATTAGCGAGAAAGAGAGAACCAGTCATTGGTTAAGGACAGTCCATACAATAACCAAAATAGAAACTAAATTGGGTCAGAAGTATTATCATGTTAGTGATTTTCCCAAACCTCTATTGCGACATGAAATGTTGAAATTATAGTTTTAGACTAAAAAGGTTTAAAGAAATAATACCTATATATATTAGTGATAAATATGGTTGTATTTACAGAGGTTGAACAGGAAGAAATTATCAATGAATTCTTAACTTATAGTGAACAACAGGAAACTAAAATAATTGATGAGTTTTTGAGTGATAATGATAATAAAACAGAAGAAGAAGATGACAGTTACGGATTTGTAACTGAAAAACGATTAGAAAAGGAAATTACAGAACATCATAAAATGATAAACAATATTGAAACGAAAAATTACATCCCATTAAAACATGCAATGATAAAATATATGGAACAAACCAACAACCAACAAATAATTAGAAATGCTGGAAACTATTCATACAGTCAAAATACATCCAATTGGTGGTATTTAAGCTTTAGAGAATTTGAATGGTTAATCGAAATGAAAAAGAATGGCAACAGATGGGTTTGTAGCAAAGAAAAATTAGATGCAGTTGATTTTAACATATTGTATAAATATAGAATGTTTAGAAGAAGATTTGATTAATTATAAAAAACGAATGAACCAGACCTTGCCCATAATATGTCTACAAATTTGTGATAAAATTTATTGTAAAATAATTTATCATAATTTTTGGAATAATATTTATTGAAAATTTTGTAAAACTATATTTTCTAAAATTTATATTTTAAAATATATTTTAAAATATGGATGAACTTACTAGGAAATTACCTGCTTTGAAATGTTGAAATTATAGTTTTAGACTAATAAGATAAAATTATTAGATTTATCCAATATATTTGTAATTGTTCTTTGTGTTGTTCCTTGTTTGGTTTTTTGTTTGGTTTGTTGTTTGGTGGGTTTTTTCTATGAGGGTCTTACCCCTAAGCTCGTTATGGTTTTGGTATGGTTGATTTGGGGGGCAGTTATTAAATGGGGTGAAAACCATAGGGGGGAGTATACGGTTATGAGGTCTGGGTAAGCTCCTTCTTGCTAGGGGGGGGTGGGGGGAAATTCAGGGGCAGACTTTGGGTCTCCACTTAAACTCACTTCCTGAATTGTTACTGGCCACCAAAATGGTCTTCCCAAAAAGTTAAATCCAGAAACTCAGGAGGGCAACACAAGCAACAGGTCCAAAAAGGGGCCATAGGTTTTGACAACCCCCAAGTAAGCCGAAGGCAATCAGATCTAATTTGTCCTTCTTCCGCTCGGCTGATGGAGCGAGGAGCAATTGGATCCAATCTATCAAGGGAAGGGTCCAGGATTCTGAAAAAGCGGTGAAGCACAAAGGGCAAGGGGTCCAAAGGCTCACCCAAGAGCACAGAAACACAAAGCCAAAGGTCGCGTACCTCGGGAGAGGAGCAAGGCCGAAAAGCAAAGGCCCAGTCGATCCATCGACTGGTAGCCAAGGAAAGCAGGCTTTAATCAAACAAAGGAAAAGATCAAAGAGCGAAAGCCTCATAGATTGCTCCCGCAACTGTACTCATGTTTTTGTTTTGGTTGCCGTGTGGTTGGTGCACTTGTTATGTCCGTACTCTTCTGCAGATTGACATGGCAACTCAAAAGTCATCCCGTGTAGAGGGATCTCCCTCGAGAGGGCCCCCCCTTTTGGGGTTCCATGAAAGTATGCTGGAATTAGCAGATTGCAATAAGACCGCTGCATGATCCAATCAAGTCAACTAAAACAGCCTCAGGCGAAGTCCGAACATAACTCCAATGGCCTCTACATTCGCACAATGTTATAAACACTTATAGACGCGTGTCTCTGAGGCATGCAATGTTCGCAGGCATGATGGCACCAATTGATATGTTGAATTGTGCATCGATGCTGAGCCGAGCCTATGGATTTTATGACTGCATGTCAATCTAAGAACGCATTCAGTATGTTAAAGTGCGCATGGACATCTTTGCAGCGGTCCGTGTTCTTCATGCAGACCCTGTGGGGGCACCCTGGCCCTTGCTTCATCCCCCTTGCAAGGAGGCCTCAACATAGGTGAACAGTGTGGCCCCTGACTTCGCCAAGATTGGGAAACAACCAACAATTCACTTAGCAGAAGTGCGATTCGTAAGCACCATGAGTGAGTGAATTCGCTGTGGTAGTCCAAACCTGGTCAAAGAATAACAATGACACATATTGTTGCCCGCTGCATGTCAGCATGGATCGATAGGGATGAATTGCGGAGAGGAAGCCACCAAAATGGGTTGGGTTGCCGCTGAACTCCCTTTACTCGGTTGCTTTCTGCTCCCCTGCCTAAAAAAACATTTTAGTGGTTTAATGGAAAACCCATTAGTTGGCAAACAGTTAAAGTCCTGAAATCCAAGCAGCACGACGCAAAGATTACCCGCAAAACATACGTGTCGCCAACAAGGTCTTCTTATGCTGTATGATCGTCCTGCCAGGTGTGTTATCCGCCGATGTATCCGGCTTTCAGGAATTGGCTCCTGCCAGGTTTAGGGTTTTTAGGCTTGAGGTTTAGGGTTTTTAGGGTTTAGGTTTAGGGTTTTTAGGCTTGAGGTTTAGGGTTTTTAGGGTTCAGGTTTAGGGTTTTTAGGCTTTAGGTTTAGGGTTTTTAGGGTTGAGAGCGCATCTGTCTATTTAAGCCATCCCCCAAACATCCGCCAGAATCATCCCTCACATCATCCCCCTTGTGCAACAACATCCCGCGCATCAAGCGCCAAATCATCACGGGGGTCAAGCCATCCTCAGAATTATCTCCCCTGCCCAGAACCATCCCTTGAATCATCCCCTTGCCCAGAACCATCCTCAGAATCATCCTTCTTGCCCAGAACCATCCTCAGAATCATCCCCCCTGCCCAGAACCATCCTCAGAATCATCCCCCTTGCCAGAACCATCCCCTGAATCATCCCCCCTGCCCAAAACCATCCCCTGAATCATCCCCCCTGCCCAAAACCATCCCCTGAATCATCCGCAGGCACTTAGCCTCGTTAAGCCACGTCAAGCCATGCCGCCACCTGCGCTAGAGGGGTGTTGGCTTGCTCCTGAGATTGCAGGGTTGGCTTTGGTGAGACCAAAGCTTGACTAAGGTTTGGATTGGATTACTGCTTCGGAGTGGGTTGCCGGTTTTTCCTGCGTTTTAGAGTTTCCTTGGTTTGAAGTTGTTTTTCGGGCAGGCCGCTGTCGGGCATGCCGTCGGGCAAGCCGTCGGGCACGCCGTCGGGCACGCCGTCGGGCAAACGCCCCGGCTGTTGGGCGCGGTGCTTGGGGTTGGGCGGGCCAGGGCTCTTGGCTGGTTGGGCCGGTGCGTGGCGTTGGGTGAGCTCAGATGTGAGGAGTTTGAGGAGTTGCTTACTGGGTGTTTTTTTATGGTTTGGCGTGGCTGCGAGTGGCGCGGAGTGGTTTATAGTGCATTTCCGTGGTTCGGAGTGGCTGCGTGCGGTTTGGGATCAGTGCTTTGGAGTGGGCTGGCGGTTTTTCCTCAGCTTTGGAGTGGTTTGGAAGTGTTTGTAGTTTTTCTTATGTGACTTTTGGTCGTGGTGAGCGGTTGTCGGGCACGTGGGGCAAGCGCCCCGGCTGTTGGGCACGGCGCAAAAAGCTTGGCGTCAAGCTTTAAATGACACCGCGCCCAACAGCCGGGGCGCTTGCACGACGGCCCGCCCGACAGCGTGCCTGACGGCGTGCCCGACGCAAAGCTTTTTGCGCCGCGCCCAACAGCTGGAGCGCTTGCCCAACGGTGTGCTCGACAGCGTGCACGACGGCGGGCACGCCGTCGGGCACGCTGTCGAGCACACCGTCGGGCTAGCGAGTCGGCTGTTGGGCGCGGCGCAAAAAGCTTGGCGTCGGGCACCCCGTCGGACACACTGTCGGGCGGGCCGCTGTGCACATCACAAAAAAACTTGGCGTCGGGCACGCCGTCGGGCACGCCGTCGGGCACGCTGTCGGGCACGCCGTCGGGCAAGCGCCCCGGCTGTTGGGCGCGTGCAAAAAGCTTGGTGTCGGGCACGGTGTGGGCCACGCTGCCGGCGCCCCGGCTGCTGTGCACGGCGTAGAAAGCTTGGCGTCGGGCACGCCGTCGGGCACGCTGTCAAGCGGGCCGTCGGGCAAGCGCCCCGGCTGGTGGGCGCGGCGCAAACAGCTTACGCGTCAGGCACGCCGTCGAGCACGTTGTCGGGCACACCGTCGGGCAAGCGACCCGGCTGTTGGGCATGGCGCAAAAAGCTTGGCGTCGGGCACGCCGTTGGGCGCTTTGTCGGGCGGGCCGTTGGGCAAGCCAAGGGTCTGCCTGGCTAGTTGGGTTTTTTGTCTGGCTATTTGTGTTTTTTCTGTGGGGTCAAAAAGGACAATCTTAAGAAAATTAAAAAATGCATCAAAGTAAACACAGCCTATGTGTTTTGTTTTTGACCTTTGATTTAATGCATGGAACACATGGTATTTATGAATTATAATCGTTTGTTTTGCTGCACTCAACTGTTTTTGGATACAAACATTTATGTTTTAATGTATAAATGTGTAATGTATGTATCATCTGTATAGGAACCAATTTTGTACATATTACAAACTAACTTAAAATTTGAATAGTTGGTGCATGGCGGCTACATTGCACAAAAACTGATATACTGTGGAAGTGTTGAAGTTGACCATTGCAAGACATATCAGCACATGCCTTGTCCTGGGCAAAGCTCATCACAAACCCACTGAGGATGCCTTTGGGGGTGACCATGGGGTGGCTGCTTCAAGGGGATTCATGATCACTTTTGGGGGTTGGCTTGGCACCATGTCTGTCAGAAGGGGTCGAGGACAGCAACTGCTGGCCAGGGCCTGGGGCATGCTGCTGAGGGGGCCAAACTAGGGCACCGAAAGGTGCTTAGCACCGAAAGGTGCAATAATAAAATGCGCTGAAGGTGCAAAAATAGAATGCGCCGAAAGGTGCAACAATACAATGCACCGAAAGGTGCTTAGCGCCGGTTAATAAGAAGCACCGAGAGGTGCAGGGCCCCGGTCCTTTGTCTTACGCACCGAAAGGTGCCTTATTGTTTCTTTCGGGGCACAGTGCACTTCTTTGATGATGGCAGGTTGTATACTAGAGGGTGTGCGCTTGACAGGTGTCTTGCCTCAAACAGGATTTCAAATTATATGGATGCTATTGCATAGCTGTCGGCGAAAAGGGCATTGTTTACAATATTGCTCATGAAACTTTATTGGTGGACATCCAAATTCCAACTCCTGGTCATCCAGGAGTTGGTGTCATCAACCAGGATTCCTGGTCATCCAGGAGTTGGTGTCATCAACCAGGATTTGGTATCACCAACTTTGTTAGTCGGGACGTCTCATGCTGGACAGCCAGGACGCCAACACTTGGCTATCCATATCATCAACTGTTGTAGCGGGGGTGCTTGGTGTTGACATGGGGGGAATTTGGTTATTGGGTTGACTCATTCTGGACAGCCAGGATTTTAAGTCCTGGTCATGGATGGCAGTTGCAGTTCTAGCACGTTGCAATAGTGTTGGAATAACTCTCGGCTGTTGGTCTCGAATCCAGCAGTCGCCAATCCCTACCGTTCCCCCCCCCTCCTTAAACCTACACCACCTCCGCCCGCACAGAGGTTAATGTTGGAATTCACTTTGACCTATGCCGCAAGTGTCAAGTGCGCTAGCGAACGTGGCCTGGTTCATCAGAGCCTGCGCAAGCCAGGGGGAAAGAAAACGAGGGTGTCAGGTGGCTTGAAGTTGGTGACAAACCAGCGGTCGGAGCTCAAGCTAAGGAGCTGACAGTGCTCAGGAAGACCCATGCCTGGGCCAACCACCAAGCTTTAAGCTTTGTGACAGAATCAGAACATCGGCGCATACCTTTTGAGTGCTTCACAGCCTCCTCACCTACAGCCAGTCAAAGTTTTGCACATGCACTTGTCCATGATACTAGCCATAAGACATCCAAGAAACACATAACGAACATTTCTTCTGCAAACTTTGTCAGCGCAGTGAAAAGGCGGCTCAAGGTGAACACTGTACAGAAGCCAGGTCAGAGTCACTGGCAGGGTCATCACCTGCCATTAATGCTGTGCGAGGACGCTGCCAGCGGACAAGGTAAGCTCGCCTCCGGGGTCCGGGTCTTGTTCTCATCGTCACTCGACCGCCGCTCTGCATCTACTCCCAGACGACGATCGATTCTGCCTGGCAAAGAGCATGAAACGGTTGCACTTACCCAGCGCCGGCCCAGCCGGGCCTCCCAGTCAGACAATCGCCTCTGGACTCTTACAGGTTTTGGCTTGCTGCTGGATGACACCTGCGCAACTGGCGAATGAGACACCCGAGAAGTGGCACATTCAGCGTTCGCATGCTTGGGCCCTGGGGCCCTGGCCCTTGGGCCAGTGCCAGCTCGAGCTGCTGCAGCGCCTGCAGAGTCAGGAGCAGCTCTCATAATGACAGCAATGTGCGCCAAAGCACATGCAACAATGGCAGCAAAGCACACTGGACACCCAGGTGCCTTTCGTCTTGCCATCAGCCTTTGTTGCCTCAGTATGACCAGCAGTAACTTAACCTTAAACTGACTTGTTTCTGCTGTAGACTTGCGCATGTTATCATCCCAGCCTGCTTTGGCTCAGATGGGGCTGAGGCTGCCAGAGCACCTGCTTTTTCAACGCAATGAAAAGGCCAAACCAACGTAAACAATCTCATCGTGGCAAAACAAGGTGACAAGGCCTTTCTTAGTCTTGCCAGCAGCCTTTGTTGCCTGTGGCTGAGTGTGGTGACCAGACGTCTCAGACAGCAGCTGCCCTTGACCAGCCTGTGCTGCCGCGGGCTTTTTGAGCACTTTTGCATGTTTGGAGTTGCCTGTCAGTCAGACTGATTCCAGCAGCGCGCTGGGCACAGTGTCAAAAGGCAGGCCTCGAAGTGGAGCAGGACGCTTTGTCCCCTGGCAACTGCAGTGCTCATACAAAACTGCCACCAGGACTCAATGTGAATCACGACCCGGCCTTTGATGGCCTAGCTGATGGCGATGATGAGGATGATGATGAGCCGGAGTCAAGCGACGAGCTGGACGACGAGTCCGCCTGGCACAGGAACTTCTCCTCCAGGACCGCTGCCTTGGTTTCTGCTGCTTCCCGCAGCCCTTTCTCTCGGGTCAGCACCGTCCTGGCCCTCTCCACATGGCGCTCAAGGTTGCGGGATGCCAAGATGTCCTGCTGCTTAATCTTCTGCTCCAGTTGGCACGCCGTCTTCTGGTTGTCAACCAGCCTGCCCTGGAGGTCCACCAGGCCAGCTTGCAGCTGTTTCTGGGCGTGGCGGCTGTCTTCCAGCTGTTTTTCAAGCTGCTTTGCCTTTTGCTGCTCTGCCCACAGCTTTAGCTTTGCTTCCTGTTCTTCTGCCAGCTGTTTTTCTAGCTGCTTTGCCTTTTGTTGTTCTGCCCACAGCTTTTGCTTTGCTTCTCGATCTTTCTGCCTGCGATCATAGCTGGGACCATCATGGCGCGGCATCTGAATCTTACCTTGAAAGTTGCCTGTCACAAACTGTTACCGTTCTGATGGCGATCAGTGATAGGAACGCTCAAGGTGATGCGTCGCAGTGATGCGTGATTCATGGCAGAGTGTGTGCCAGTGTCATGTCTAATATGCCATGCCAAGTGACACTTCAGCAGCTGCAGCCAACGGTTGCTACACACACGCACAGACGCACTCATGCCATGCGCACACACACGCACCAGACTAACTTCCTGACTCAATGTCAACTCAGGTACCAGCTGGTGTCAGTCGGCCACTGCATCAGGTCCGCCTCAGCCCCGCAGCTGGACACACACACAACAGCCGAAAGAAGTGCCCCCAGTGACCCACCCGTAACCTTCACATTGCACAAAGATTGAAAGCTAAACCTGGCCTGTGAGCCGTGCTGGAGTTGTCCGGAGCCTGACAGAGCGTCGTCGGACTGACTGACTCTGAATAGAACAGCAGTCCACAGTTATCATCCTGATGAGGACAGCTCGACAAGTGCCAATAAGGACACATCCAAGTTCCGCAGATGGATGATGGATGAAGGATTGTGACATCTGAGTAATTAATGGGCTGGTGATCTATTCAAGGGATGAGCCAGCAAAATCTCCCAGTTTGTCTTATGCTGAACATTGCAAGTTCTTCTCAGCCCTGAGGCTGGGAACCCAAGACCTGGAAGCCAGGACTTGGAGTCAATGGCTGCCCTGCCTCGCCTGGCCCCCACGATGAGCACCTCAGGCAACAACGCACAGTGCTCAAAGCAGACGCAGATTCGATGTTCAACATCATGATACTATGATAATTGCAAAAGCAAAAGGCGCAAAGCGCAATTGTTGCTCATGATGTCATGGCTGCTGTCGGCACGTCACTTAGCCTCACTCACTCAGGCTTCGTGATTCGATTAGAAGCACTGACGTCGGTCAGCAAAAGCTTCAATTACGGGACCAGCCAGACATTGAATCCATTCCAGAGGAATATTATTCTCAAGAGCGGCCTTCAAGCTTCCCACTAAAGCGATCCCTGAGCGCTGGCTGGTCAAAACTTGTGGCCTTTAGCCACCCTCACGCCCAAGTCCAACCAGTGGACTCGGAAGGCTCGGCATTGCCAGCTGGGTCGCCAGCAGACTTCGAGGCATAGCCACCCTCCGGCTCGGGTTCAGAAGGTTCGGCATCATTGCCAAGACTAAGAAACTGCCAGCCCGTCAGGTTCGGATTCAGCTGAGGAAGGCCAACGATGTGGGCGAAAGCGAACGCTTTCACAGCCTAATTTTCAAAGCTGACGCGCCGCTTGCTGACTAGAAGCATCAGGGCTTTGGAGGCTTTGCAGTGACTCCAAGTAGTAGGCACCAGCCTTGGAGTGTCACTGCTAAGCCCCCTGAATTCAGTCAGCTTAACGCCAACCACATCTGAACTTAATGACGTCAAGCCAAGCAGCGTATGTGAGGCTTCGTGGTGACTGAGGCGCCTCTTCCCAGATTCCATTGGTTCGCAGGATAAACAGGTGCTCATCCGTCGACCATGCCGGCCAGCCGGTGCAATGAAAGTCCTTGATATAGAGATGCCGGCGGTCACCGCTCACTTCCCTGGGCTCTCTGGCAAAAAAAAAGTCTTAAGGACCAAAAAGCGCCCTGACAATCTACTTAAAAAAATCAGGCCGGGTGTCCAGGCTCCGTGCAAGGGCGACCAGGCAATTTGCTTGGCCTTCAAGGTGCGTCGCCTGAAGCAGATCTGGCCACCGTAGGGCTTGCGGGGGTTGTCAGGCACCTGTCGACAATGACATGGCCAATGGCAGCACTGCCAGCATGCAATCTGGAACCACACACTTCAGACATGTATTACTACCTCCAAGGCGCCAGGACGAGCCACTGGTCTGGACGATGGTGCCAGCGGAAAAGGAAGGCAGGGTGGCGGCACGCCATGGCTCTTAAATGCGCTTCGAGGCTGTGGACAGTTGACGCGGCCGTTCCTCTGCCTGTGGAGCTACATGCAAGTAGTGCTGTAGTGGAGCTAAGGCTGTTCGTTCGTGGAGCTACACTGAGTGTCTGAGCCTGCTCGGATGCCTCACACAAGTGCCAAGTGGTCTCATGGCAACCATTTCCTCGACACGAAGGCTGGGGCTAGCGCTCCTTGCTGATGATGGTGATGGTGACATGCAGCCAAAGAAGACTCCTGCAAGATAATTTCAGGAACACACAATGCAAGTGCACATTTGCTGCATTACTCAGGGGCAAGTCAAAACCCTTTGGCAAGCCGAAGGCCAGCAGCCTGGCAAGCAAAGCTGGGCAGGCGCCAGCCGATCCTGCCATGTCAAAGATCGATGTGTGCAGGTGTCAAGCGGAGCGAAGTCTCACACCTTGACAAGTGGATTAAATTAATCATCAGGTGCACATATTTGATTATTGGCCCTGAGTCTCAGGTGCAGCAACCACAATCAAGTTGGAGAGCCAACAATTGTCCTGAAGCCCTTTTCAGCACAAGGCCAAGACAACATCAAAGCAAGTCGGAAGTGCGACTTGCAGTAAACTCAAGCCTGCCTTGAACTTGGACAAGTCCGACCCCATTGGCCACCTCATTCAGCCACTGCTGAGTTGAGTTAACAGCCAACGCTCGGCTCAAGATAAGGGCCAGACTCAGACTGGCTCTCTGTCAAAAATCCTCACTGACTGACTGCAAACTGTTTGCTCAAAGACACTGTCAACGGTGACAGAATTGTCGTGAGTCCGCTCAAGCGATAATCGCTCAGGCCAGGGCTTCCTTTCTGCCAGACCTGACGATCACAGGATGGTCTCAAGAGCAGGAGTTTCAGTGGTAAGAACTGCAAGCTGGCACTGTGTGTCATCACGGCGTGTCTACAGCATCTTCTGGAACTTTTCCCTGCTGGACTTTCACATCAATGAGTCGAGTCTAACACTTAGTAACACCATTTCTTTGCGAGCGAGTGCTGCCCCGGCTGTGTGGCCAGCAAGCAGCTAAAGACACTGCCATGCTTATTATCATGTTCTTTCTGATTAGCACAGCTTTGCGTGCCAACACAGCATGATAGCACTCGAGGAGTTGGCACTGAGTGCTGGTGCGACTCATATTAGAAGTTCTAAATGTGGACACTCGACCAGCAACCACAGTCAAAGTTCCAACATCCAAATGTTCAGCCTAGCTGCGCGGTATATCTTTTAGGCTCGTTGGCAGTTGACTTATTAATGACCGATTCTCAAACAACAGTGCTTGGTTGCATGGCCGGCAGCCCAACTCTGGTCAGGGCCACGCTGATTGCAGCTGTGAACCCAAGGGCCTAAGCCTAGCTGTCAGGCTTCACAATCTGAAGCGCTTTGCCAGGAGGAATTGTGAGACTGACAGAGTTGACAACCATTGGACGGATGGGCTGAAGGCCTTTCGCGGCAACAGGCGGCCACTTCATAGCCCAGCACATCTTGATGTACTTACCGTTCCACTTTGACGCTGGCAGGGTCCCGGCCATGTGCGCTGCAGGGATCTTGGCGACATCATCCTGGCCGGCCTCAGCGCCTTCCGTTTTCCCCACCTTCGCGGGAAAATCAGAGGCTTTGAAGTACACCTGGGCCTGCTTGGGGCTGAGTGTAAATGCCGCCGGCTCCGTGGCTGAGGGCGAATCCGTCAAGGTGTGATACCCCACGTGGGCGTCACTTGGGCTCAGCGATCGCTTCGTCTTGATCGTGTCCAGGAGGCTCATGTACTTGCCGCCCAAGATGATGTAGTCCTGCGAGCCCTCCAAGGAGAACAGCACATCGGCTGGGCCAATCTCCTCTTTTTCCTTTCCCGTCGGCGCCCAGAACTTGCCCTTGTAGTAGCCAGCCAAGGTGGTCCCTTTGCGGATCGTGATGGGCTCGGCGTGCGTGTTTTGCAAGTAGGCGCCCTCGCCAACTGTGACCACGAGCATCACCGCGCTCAGGTTGCCAGATCCGACAAGGTGAGCCTCATGGTTCAGAGGATTCAAGTTGCTGGGTCCTCGGCAATGGCCGCCTTGTCACCGTCACCGTCAGTCTTGCTGCCGGATGGCAAAGCGCCCGGCACATTGATTTTTCGCTTCTTGCTCTTGCCGTCGTCTTCATTCTCAGAGCTGCGCGTCTTAGGGGGCAGGTCTAGTGGATAATCTGCACGCGTCTTCTGCAAGAACTCCCTGAACTCACCCTTGAAGCTGCTGTGGTCATGCCAGGCAGCCAAGACTTTGGCAGGCGTGGACAGGGTCTGGAGGGTGGAGCCTGGAAGCCTGGTCTTGGAGTACGCCAGCAAGGAGAGGTTGGGTGGCGGTGGCTGCGCAGCTACAAGCTCTGCGTTCCTGCAAAATGCGGTGCAGCTGGCCAATCACACGTCATCCCAATCAAACTCAAAGACTCCAAAGGAAGACCCAAAAATAATGATTTACAACCTTCTCCTTTCCGGCAGGCTGATGAACGGTTTGAAGTTGCCATTGCTGAGCTGCTCGGCCAGCTTCTCGGTGTGATGCTGCAAGGCCCAGTCCACCTGGCCATGATGCACTTGATACTTCGGCAGTGCCTCATCATTACCACCACACACGTTATGATGCACCACTGGCCCCAACACACACAACCAAATGGCTTGGACACGATTGCCCATCTGCACTTTATTACACACCTGGCCTCGCTCTGGGTGGCATGGAGCCCCAAGTAGAACAGGTTCATCCCCCCCATGCTCTGCAGGAAGTTCTCCTTGACCACAGCGCGGCCAAGGTCTCCAGTGTGAGCATTCAGATCCACCACCAGGACCACAGGCTTGGGCGCGCCAGTCAAGGAGGACAGCGCTCCACGCAGAATGCTTGTGCAGCCATCCACTCCGACCTGCGCAACCTTCTCTGCCGCGCCCTGGGTGTGTGTCAGCGACGTCGTGCTCGGCAGGGCGTCGTCAGAAATGTCCTCAACGGCGACCAAGTCTTTTCCAGACACCACCTCAGCCGCATCCAGGAGCCCTTTGCTGAGCAGAGCCGAGGACCTCCAGAACTGCCACGCTTTGGAATGCGGCTTCTCCTCCATCGAAAGCATCAGCCGCCCATGACGAATCATCGATCTGCAGGGTTCACGTTCGTTCGTTTGTTCATTCATGATTCGTTCATTCATTGATTGATTCATTCATTCATTCATTCATTCATTCATTCATTCATTCATTCATTCATTCATTCATTCATTCATCATTCATCATTCATCATTCATTCATTCATCATTCATCATTCATTCATCATTCATCATTCAGTCATTCATCATTCATCATTCATTCATTCATTCATTCATTCATTCATTCATTCATTCATTCCATTCATTCACTCATTCATTCATTCATTCATTCATTCACTCACTCATTCATTCATTCATTCATTCATTCATTCATTCATTCATATTTATTTCATTTCATTTCATTTCATTTTCATTTCATTTCATTTCATTTCATTTCACTCATTTCATTCATTCATTCAGTTCATTTCGTTTTATTTCATTTCATTTCATGTCATGTCATCTCATTTCATTCCTTCATTCGTTCCTTCATTCATTCCTTCATTCATTCATTCATTCATTCATTCATTCATTCATTCATTCATTTCTTCCATTCATTCATTCATTCTTTCATTCATTCCATTCAATCATTCTTTGATTCATTCATTCATTCATCCATTCATTCATTCATTCATTCATTCATTCATTCAGTCATTCATTCATTCATTCATTCATTCATTCATTCATTTCTTTCATTCATTCATTCATTTCATTTCATTTCATTTCATTTCATTCATTCATTCATTCATTCATTCATTCATTCATTCATTTATTTCATTCATTCATTCATTCATTCTTTGATTCATTCATTCATTCATTCATTCATTCATTCATTCATTCATTCATTCATTCATTCATTCATTCATTCATTCATTCATTCATTCATTCATTCATTCATTCATTCATTCATTCATTCATTCATTCATTCATTCATTCACACGCACTTAACCCTTTGACACGCCCACATCATGATTTGTTTCAGGCCCAGCGGGCCTTTGGTCTCTTTCATCAGCTCTGTCCATGTAAGGCAGAACGAAGGGCATATCCATGTTCAACCGGGAGTTCGCCAGGAGTTTGTTGGCTGATTCCTCCTGTTTCCAAAGAAGCCCACGATGATAGCTGTGTGCTGGAGAGAGGAGCAGGCCGATGCAGGCGCCAGTCTCCGGGGAGTGCGAGTTCACCAGGTAGCCTGCTAGGGCAGCCTGTGTGCGCTGGTTCTCGGAGCTCACCAGGGATGGCGCACTCCAGTTCAAAAGCGCCACTACGCAAATGCTGTCTTTTGCCACCTGGAAGGTCTGAGACAGGCGGCGCAGGATTCCATCGATGCGCGCCACACCGTCCTGTGGGCTGCCATGGCAAGCCAGAGTTGCCATCCACTCCCGGCTAGACTCTTGGAAGCACGCCTTGGCTTGGCGGAAAGCCTCCTGCTGCCTAGCAAGTTTGTGCTGCAGCTCAGCGTGATACACACTGGCTTCGTGATCCTCGCACTTCAGCAGCCAGTTGGCATACGCCTTGATGTCGTGCCTCAGCTTGGCAAGGGCTTGGCAAGGGTCAATTATCACGAGGCTCAGCGCTGAGTAGGCAAATGACAGCCACAATGAAACCAGCTTGCTACAGCACTCAAGGCACTCAAACATCTTCAGCATGAGCGAAAACTCCTCCCTCTCTAGCTCACCAGCCACAATGGACCTTTTCTCGGATTCAGTCCTGAACTTGCCCTCAGCACTGGCAGCATGACCTTTCATAAGCTCCTTGACCACCGTCAAACCAGCCGAGGTCCAAGAGGCGGAGCGCTCAGCCAATGCCACCTGGAGCTCCATCTCGAGGTTACGGTCCCCAGCCAGCAGCTTCTCGCTGAGAGAAGTTGCCGCAACTCCCTGCTCTGCCAAGTCGTCCTGGACAGCCTGCAGCAACTGGCACAGGTGCGCTGCTTCCTGCAAGGCCTCCTTGGAAAGCTTTGCCCGATTACCTGGCAGTAGCCGCCGGTGGGTGGCATCCACAAACCGGATCATCATCACAAAGCTCGCGGCGGTCTGAGTCAACCTCTTGCTCCAAATCTTGTCCCCCGTCTTGGTCACAGCACCCACCTGGATGGCCTTGTTGGAAAAGGCCTCCTGCAACGCAACAGATTTTGCGAGTGTGGCAGCAATAATTCATTCTAACTTTGAGAAGTAGTAGGTGGGTGGCCTGGTTTGGTAGCCTGTTATTATTTCCAGAAACAACTACCTATCACTACCCCAACTGCCGTCCTCTGCGAAGGCAGACTGTGAGCCAAACTCAGACGTGTGCTTCAGAAGCAACTCAGCCGTCCCAGGTGGTGCTGACAGCAGGAAGAGCAACGCGACGCGCTTCTGCCCAGCAAGCTGTGACTCCCTGGTAGCCTCCATGTTCCACGCCTTGATGGCAGCATCCGCTTTGAAGCCCTTGGTGCAGAGAAGGCTGAGCTTTGATAGCCATGTTGGAACATCGTGCGCTCGACGAATCGACCCTCTTGATGACAGCGCGGCATTTGCCTAAGTCCAAAGGGCATGACATCAACGACCACAACTGACAACAGGTTCAAGTCAGTCACAAAGACCCAGCGTTTTTAAATTAACTCACACACGCAAAGTACAACTTTGCAATTTGGAAGATAGGGCACGAATGCAACCCGCTTGATGTCTGTGCTCAATGTTGCGCGGCGGGCCCAAATGACCCGCATGGACTCAAACAAGGCCGGGTGCAGGATCTCCAGCTTCCACTCACACTTCATCGCCAGAGATGCCAGGAAAAGAAGGGTCATTGACCGGGCCGCCCCCTTCACATAGTGCGCCCACCCAGAAGGCCCTTCACTGGACCCCTGCGGGCCCGACCACAGAAGAATCGGGTCGCCTGGGCAGCAAGCCACTGAGCTCACAAACGCAGTATGATTATGGATCCTGCTGACCGACAAGAAAACTTTCAAGAAAACCACACGCATTAAAGTTGCTCTCAGAGATGAAGCTGTTGCACAAGTACTCATCTAGCAGGCTGATGGCCGTGGTGAGGTACGGCGCGGGCTTAGTGCTTGACTCAGGACTGAAAGACAAGTCCGACAGCTTGAGGCAAAACATGGTTGAGTCATCCGCAGGGAGTGATGTCACGAAGTTGACATCTTGCCGTGTCGTGCTGAACTCAAGGCCCAGCGTCGCAGCAAAGCTGTTGGTGTCAGGATGGGCCTGCTGAAGGTATTGCTGGGGCCCACCAAAATGGGACAGCAGCTTCTTGCCGCACTCAAAGGCGATCTGCTTGAAGTTCTCTGGTGTGGCTGTTGCTGCTTCTGAAAAAAGAGCAGCCAAAAACTCAGCCTCAGACGTGCCAGCAAGACTGGCCGTGAAGAGGTCAACCTCCATCTTTGCCAGCTCCATCTTTTCGGGGGTCCCATCCGCCTCCGACTCCCCCTTGACTCCATCTGAGCCGCTCCTAAGCGCAGCAGGTTCAACTGGCAGCGCGAGCATTGCTGGCCCTCCTGGCCCTGAAATGGAAAGCCAAAATCTACGGTGGAGAAAAAAGAATCCGCACAATCCCGATTTCACATGAGCGCACGGTCACAGCACAGCCCAAGCTGAGATTTACAATGGCTTGACAAACCACTCAGACTGGGAACCTGGCCCATGGTTGGCCAGAATGCGGATGAGGTACTTCCAGGCCTGTGCTGCAGTCTCACAGACTACTCACAGTCTCACCCAGGCAGAGCGCAATTCATCAAGATTAGGCCCAGGCCACACCAATCAGCCACTTCCTCAGTCAAATGACAGGTGACAGTCCATCAGTCAGTTTGCCCAAAACCAGGCTATGTACCCCCCCCCCAAAATGGGGGGGGGTAGATCGCTCGGTTTCGGACCAGCTTCCTGGAAACCAGGAGATCTTACCCCCCTCAATTTGGGGGGGGGGGTACATCTCCTGGTTCCGGGGTATGTGCCCAAAGATCGCTCGGTTTCGGATGAAACCAGGCTATGTCCCCCCCCCCAAAATCGGGGGGGGTACATCTCCCGGTTTTGGCAAACGCTGGCTATTACTTTCCTGCCCCAATTCTCCAAGAAAATGGGCGTGTTGAATTTAACCTTCAAGGCTGGCCAGTGACTCAGTCACACTTTTCCTCAAGCCGCCGGGAGCCATCAGAAGGCTGATTACAGGCTGACTGATTCGAGCTTTGTCACGTTCCCTTGCAATGTTGCTGCAATCTTTGCATTGCGATCTCCAGGCTGCTCAGGCTATACTCGATCAGTCAGTCCCTTGCATGGTGCAGAGCTGCAGCCGCAAGCAAGCAGCAAAACTCGGCAGTGTACTTCTGACAGTGCTTGCTAACAGGCACACCGTTATGACTGCCTTGTACGTGAAAGTGCTGGGCAGTGCATTTGCACTGACGATCCTGAAAGAGCTCTACAATCTTGTCACTGTTGGTCATTAAAGTAGTTCGTTTTTTGATCGGGTGAGTTGCCGAGCTTTCTCCCGGGGCCGCCAATCCCACAGCGCACTGGTCAAAGGAGACAAGCTTGGTCTCGGGGAGCGCTGCCATCCTCTGAACCTAAACAGCATGTGGGTTTGAATCCAAATACTTTCAAAACCCTGGCAGTGCATCATGACAGATACATCCATCTGGAAAAGGGAATCTGACTATTGCGCCTTGTGGCACACGCCTGTGTCCAGCTCGATGCTCTCCAGGGATGCTCATGACACCAAATGCGGTTCTCATGGTGCTGGATCCAAGCCATATCCATGCCGAAGGCCAAAAGGGAATCAGCTTCTGCTTGGCGCAGTTCACCTGCGCCGGCCATGCGAACATTGCAAATTGAACCTACCACTGGCTGGTTGAAGGCAAATAATTTCAAATTCAGCTGTGGCTCGGACTTCAATTGTCATCTTGTGTCTGTTCCACAGGCGCATCAGCTCAGAATACATCGTGCATGGAGCTGAGATCATCAACATGCGGGGCTTGAGCACGCGCTGGCAGCGCAGGACATGCCCCCTAGCCTGCCAAGTCAGGAGGTCGTGGCCTGACAGGAGATCAAAGGAGCCACCAGAGGTCATGTTCAGCTGCTCCACGGTCAGACCAACCCTGGGTGGACTGAAGACCTCCATGAAGTGGCACGGAAAGGAGGGGCCTGGATCATCAGAGAAGTCGCAATCATCCTCAATGGTCAAGTCCTGGTCGGCGTCCTCTGCGGCACTGCTGCTCTCACCCTCAACTGCCACGGGGGAGGTCCCGGTGTCATCACTCACCGACATGACATCGGATTCAGCGGACATTGCTGGCGCTGGGGGCGGCTATAATCAAAGTAAAGCACCATCATGCGAACGCAATGAATGGACAATGACAAGCACATGACAGGAATATGACATCACAATGCCACTGTGCCAGCCGGAGTCAGCTAAAATAGCTGCGGGTCAATGCCAAGTCTGTAATCTCAAGCCTTCTCTGCAGCAGCTGGCAACGAAAGATCTGAGACTGGAGCCCACGTGGAGGGCTGATGCCAACGACCTGGGCCGACTACGGAAAGTCACTCAAGCTGATTGATTGTGTCTGATTCAAACACAGCAGTGGACAGTGTCACAGTGCAGGTGAATGGATTGACGCATTTTTTGCACTGGCATCCTATGCCAAGTCTGTAATCTCAAGCCTTCTCTGCAGCAGCTGGCAACGAAAGATCTGAGACTGGAGCCCACGTGGAGGGCTGATGCCAACGACCTGGGCCGACTACGGAAAGTCACTCAAGCTGATTGATTGTGTCTGATTCAAACACAGCAGTGGACAGTGTCACAGTGCAGGTGAATGGACTGACGCATTTTTTGCAATGGCATCCTCAGATAACATCGGGCCCGGCGCAGTCAGGCAATAATCGGTACGTTCCAACAAGGCGCCGGTTCCATTCAAGGCGCCGTGTCACAGGGATAATGATAGTAAATAGCTCAGCGCAGCCACTGTCGCTGTGGGCAGTGCACAGTACAACAGACCACCAATCACAGGAGCAGGCATCCGGCCCTCAGACATTGACATTGACATGCAGGAAGTCTTAACCTTTTCAGAAAGCCTTTGTAAGGTTAAACGCTGCCCCAAGTTCCACACAAAAAGCATTCTCCCTGAGCCTGGTGGTTAGGCGCTGAAAGAGCAAAATTTGTCCATCACGATGCTTGTGCAAACGGAAATGAACTCACTTTGGCTTTGAACTAATTCTTTGTCCGCAAAGTTGCACAATGAGCCACGAGGTGGACACACATGATGGCATTTCACTGCGCTGCTGCGTTTTTTTTGTGAAGCAAATTGACACGACAATGTGCAACACCACTGGACTGCAGCAGCTGGCAGTGGATGATTCCCCGTCTGGGGCCGCCCGGGCTTTGAGTCAACAAGCCAAATCTGACAGATTTTTGTTGCGCACTGGCACCCAGAATGCCATCAAATGATTAAAATATATTTGCTCAACTCCAAGCCCTAGCAGCGCCTCCAAACATTGTCTACTTCCTGTAAGCTGAGGCCATTGGCAAGCCTGCACGCTTGACAGCCTATCTGCGATTTGCGGCATTTGGAGCAGCCCAAAACTACGCCCGGAGGCAACTCAACTGTGACACCTCTCTGGCCGTGCAAGATTTGAACGTCACCTCTCAGGGACACCCAGACATTAAATAAACAACGTCAATAAGAAAACATATTCAGCAACACCACGACAGTAATCACAGTTTGAGCCAACTCGGCCTGGCAGAGCTTGAGCTGGCAGATCTGGAGGCGCTGGGACTGGCTGGACTGCAGCTGCTGGACGCTTCATTGAAGCAGCTGAGGCTGGCCGCTTCATCTTCTGACCTCCGACTCCCGCCGGCCCACGTCGCCCTGGATCACTGCTAGCTGCATTTGCGTGTTCTGAGCCGGCGTCAGATGGCAAAAACAAAGCAGCAGGTCGCTTCATTGGCAGTCTTCCAGGCCGGTGTGCAGGCTGACCTTCCTGATCACTCGCCACCGAAGGAGCATCGGACGGCAGCACCATCTCAGGCTCCGATGCCTGTGACAGTGTTGGTGCCAATGCACGCGGCGCAGCCTTGGATTTTTTGGCTGCAGCTTTGGGCCCAGAGATCTTCACCTTGGCAGGCTCTTGTGTGGCCCACTTCAGAAAGTCTGCTGGCTGGGCCCGCTCAGGCATGGCAGCTGGCCCATCCTTTTTGGCAGGCGCTTCATGGATGAGTGCCCGAAGTGGTGGGCCGTCGTGCTTGTCCGGGGGCACAGTGCCTGCTTCCGCAATCAATGTCTCGATGTAGGCAGCAGCACGCTCATAGCCCCAGGGTGACTGCAGGATCTTTTGCCGGGTTTTGCGCAGCTCACGAACTGCGTCCTTCCCCAGCTCATTCAAAGGCACATTTGCCTGGGGCCAGCCCGATGCAACCAACTGGCTCATCATCGCATGCGGGACAAACACCAGCGCCTGCTGGTACTCCACATCCTGCATGTGTGCCTTGACCAAAAGGCAAATGTCCAAGGGGTGGGCCTCCTCCTGGAACACGGACTCAAGTAGAGGCACGTTCGGGTCCTCAAGGCACCTGACAAGGGCAAGTCGGACTAAGTCAGCACCGAAGACCAAGCATGCACAATTTCATTCTGACAAGGCCATTAGTTGTTTTGCAATGAAACACAACACCTGTCCATGTTTGCATGTTTGACAACCCAGCTGCCAACTCACTGGCCTTTGCCGCACCCTCAGTGTGAATGACAAGCGTGCTGTCCGGCACGAAGCTTGGCTTGTGTCGAAGTGTGCCCATGAACTTGCAAGGGCAGCTGCTCAAGCCAGGCTTTGAAGTTCCACTGGCTGCTCAGGGTCTCTGCTTGAAGGACACGGCCCTCTCGTGGGCGCACCTCCAAAAAAGAGTTTGTTCTGGCAAGAACACTTACAGCCTAGTTGAACGGCAGGCTTGGCTTGGAAAAAATAAGCTGGGCGGACCGACATAATTTCAACTTTGGCCCTCAGAACCTGGTTGATGATACGCAAAAAGTCCTCTGGGTGCTGCAGGACATCACTAGCAAACAAGTGGTGTCGCACCTCCGAAAACCGCTGATCTGGGAGACCATGTGAGTGTCCAGCCCGAAAGTATGTGAATACGAAGTCATCAAAGATGGCGCAGAAGACGAGGAAGGCGCCATACTTGAACGACGTCTGATTTTTCGTCTCAGCAGATGCGTTGTCTGCATGTACACGGCAGTTCCTTGGGAAGGCCACGCCGCGCTTCAGCGTTTCTTGCAAGGCAGCCTCAATGCAGTGGGTGATGATGGTGAGGTCCTTGTTGGCAGTTGTGCCGACTGTGGGGTCGCTGAGGAAGAACCGCTCTACCTGCCCATCCACCACCGCCAGCGTAAGCTTCAGCTCTGGGCGATGCATGGCCTGGAACTCCTTGGACTTGCAGACGTTCAAGGGCACCTTAAACTTGCTGATGTCCATGGCATCCACCGTGATGCCCAGCCACGAGCTCTGCGAGCTGCAATCCAGCGCTGAGTGACCCGAGGTCATGCTCAGCACAGCTGCTTGGCGCCAGAGGGCATCGGCGCGCCGATCACGCATCACCGCGTCCAGGTGCTGCACATACGCCGCCGCCACCATCTCTGAGTCTGATGTCGTCGCCGCCTCGCGCTTGAACGCCTTGAAGCGCTCACACGCATTGCACTTTGCATGCTGAGATTCCCCTCGGAACCGGAGCTTCTCCTTAAAGTCCTTGTGGAACACCCGCACCCAGGTTCTGTAGCTCGGGGCCACCAAGTGAGGCAAAAAAGATTTTGCAACCTGCAGCAATTCACTCAGAGCTGTGCCTGGGTGCAAATGCCGTGTCTCAGACGGCAACTCCGGCGATCCCATCTGTGACGGAGCAAGCAGGGCCTTCGCCTTCACCCCAATGTCCAGCTGCAGCACAGGGATGTTGGCTTCAGCAAGGGGCTCAGCCAGGAACTCATGCACCCAAGCCCACATTGTAAAGGCACTCGTGACCGCAATGTGCTCAGCGGGGGGTCGGGCCACGGTTAAACCTCAGGTCCAGCGGCGGGTGTTTGTGGCCAGCAGCCAGCCACTGAGAAAAGGTCGTCACCTTGTTCTTGCTCATGGTCAGGACGCTGGCCAGGGCGTTGCGGCAGGCAGCAAACCCGAAGATGTTGAAGCGGCGGTGGCTGTCATGCTTCTCGCAATCCAAGAACTGCTTCATGAGCTCGAATTTCAGCTCTGACACCCGCAGCTTGGTCTCGCCTTGGAAAGCCATCTGAATCTCCTGAACCCGGAGCGCAGCCCCTTTGTCCTCTTTGATCGTCTCCAAGCACTCGTGCTGACAGCACCCGCACTCACCTGGCAGGCCACCGTCACCACCGCCACCACCGCCACCGGCCACTTCGCCCATCTGCACCTCCTGCACAGACTCCGGGTCACTGGGCAAGCTGATTTCATCCTCAGAGGCCTCCACATTGAGACTTTCAGCAGACCCTGATGCCGCTGCCATTGCTCACGCACAAGGCCGACAGGCCATAGATTTTGTCAACCACCAGGCACTGTTCCAGCCCTCATGCCAACTTAGTGTCTCTAATGGCACATTACATTCCTAAGCCTGGTTGTAAATGAACCAATTGCCAGCTCCATGCCGCTGCCACGTTGCACATCTAATCCAGAGCCAGCTTTGAAAGTCAAGTAAATTTCAATGTGCGCACATCAGGCATGAAACAGGGCGTCACCACACGATGGGCCTGCCGAGTCCCGCACCATTCAGCCCGCTGTTGAAGACAATGACTAACTTGTAAATGAGTCCTGAGCGAGCGGGAGCTAAAACCAAGTCCTGGAGGCCAGGACTTGGCAACCCAATCCCCTTGGAAACAGCCAGGGCTTGGAAATGAGCTTCACACTGAAGACCCAACAACAACATGGTCTATTGTCTGAGAAGTCTGGTCACACAGTCTAGCAACTGGCAAAGCAGTCAATGTGACTGTCCACAATCACAACAGCAGTTTGGTCTTTAACAGAAAGCAGCACTCTGGGCCACAGACTCAGTCTATTATTGTCTGTCTATGTCTATGACTTGCCTGGCATGACACACTCATCGCCAGCAGCAAGTCAGGCGCCGGACACACCATGTACTTCTCAGACCTGAGGCAAGGCTAGCCACCAATGCAGCTCAGAATGCTCACGGAAAGCAAATGCAAATACAGCGCTTCCACTTTCACAGCCCCATGAAAAATTGTTTCAATCTGGAAGATCCGGGCCAGCTGTCTGGATTGCCAAACCAAGGTGAAAGCCAAGTCCTGGAAGTCCAGAACTTGGCTGCCAAGTCCTGGACAGCCAGGACTTGGAACCTAAGTGCCCAGGGCCTGAACAATGCTTTTGCCCGCTGGCAGAAGCAAATGCAGCCCAGGGTGGACTCGAACCACCATGTTCTAGCCTGAAGTGTTCCACAGTAGCTTCCCCACTCAGGACTAGACGCCTTCCCCATTAGGCAACTGGGCCAGCTATCGTAACAGAGCCAATATTATACCTTATTTTGAGCGCCACCTGGGGCAAGCACGCGGCAGCCAGATGACCACGGGAGCCTGGCGCACACGCAAAAGAGACACGCATTCAATGATCCAACACCTTTGAGCAGACATGTCGTGAAACATGACGGCAAGAAAGCGGGAGCCAACCGAAAGTCCTGGAGGGCCGGGACAGGGACTTGGCAACCCAAGCCCTGGATAGTAAGTTCTTTAAGCCAGGGCTTGGAGCTGAGCTTCGCACTGAAGACCCACCGTCTCTGTTCGGTCACACTGTCTGGCAAAGGAATGTGACACAGCATTAGTTCCGCAGTTTGACAGAAGGCAGCATAGCGCTCTGGGCCGCAGACCCAGTCTATTAGTCCTGCCTGGCATGACGCACACGGTCATAATAACTCATCACCAGCAGCAAGTCAGGCACCGGACCCACCACGTACTTGAGGACAATGATTAATGGTGCCAGACCTGAGGCAAGGCTAAGCCACCAATGCAGCTCAGCATGCTCACGTAAAGCTAAATGCAATGTTTTTCTTGGGCGGCTGCTCAGGGGTCCCGTGCAAAATCGTTTCCATTTGGTGATGACTGGCTAATCAAGATCTGGGCCACTCCACAGCTGTTTGGATTGCCAAACTCCTGAGTAAATCAAGGTGAAAGCCAAGTCCTGGAGTCCAGGACTTGGCTGCCCAAGTCCTGGACAGCCAGGACTTGGAACCTAAGTGCCCAGGCCTGAAAACACAGATTTAAAGGTCATGGCCAGTGGTGAGTACCGAGCACCACCTGGGGCAAGCACGTGCTGCAGCCAGATGACCACGGGAGCCTGGCGCAGACAATGACAACTCAAGTCAAACTTCAACTGGCCGCAGGCTTTTGCTAAGCTTAGCACTTCATGTTGCTCAAAAGCCAAAGTGCTTGTTTTCCAACCCGAAGCACAAAACAGCAAGACATGGAAATAAAACCATTGGATCTGAGCAACTGACTGCAGGGCTATTTGCGCTGGACCGGCCTGGGCGCACAAGACCATGAATGTCAGCAATCACTTGCATGCATTCTTTGGCTCTACATTCGTGAAGGAGAGCACACACAAAAATGAGCACAGCAATATTGACAGAGCGGCTCCCTGTTTTCCTTCCTGGTGTCGGCTCATCAGGACAAAACGTCGCAGCCACATGGCGGGCCTTCCAGCCACAATTCCAGAGTGTTACTTGCTGGAACAATGTAGCACACAGAAGTTTGATGCGAGTCATGGTGCAGTGCAGGGTGCACTGTGCAAGGGTGGCTGGAATTGCCCAACCTGGTCTGGCCCAGGTTTCATTGAATTATTGGCCTTAGCCTGGAACCCTCCGGGAATGACATGAGCGCAGCAAGATTGAGCGGCTCCCTTGAGCGGAGTCGGCTCGGAAAAAACGTCGCAGCCACATGGCGGGCCTTCCAGCCACTTACAGACAGAGTTTCTTGCTGCAACAATGTGACACGCAAAAGTTTAATGCCAGTCATGGTGCAGATCAGTGCTGTCATTGTCATTCAAGGGTGGCTGGAATGGCCGCAACCTGGTCATTGACATGACCTGGCCAGAAGCCTCAAAAAACACAGGCTGACACACTTGGTTGCTTATTTGGTTTTTTATTTGTTTGGGTGGGGTGTGCTGCAGCACACTGGGATTCTCAGCCCTGAAAGAGGGAGACCAGGTCATGTCCTGTGCTCAGAGCCCCTGATAACCACCATCACCGCCTTCAGGAAGTGGTCGAACTGCTTGTCCACATACAGGGCCTCCTTGCCCTTGCTTATGTTCATGTGGCCAAGGGCGGCCAGGAGCGCGCAGCATAGCGCCTTTGTTGTTGCAGAATCAATTGGGCCCTCAACGCATGTTTCATTTACGCGCACCAAAGAAAAACACACTGGGCATTCATCATAACCAAAACGCTGATGGGTTGCTGGGGATCTGTGGACCCCGCCATTGCAGTGGATGAACACCAGCCTGGACTTCTGCACCTTGTCCAACACGTCCTGCCACCTGGGCATTTGACCAGGGCTTGTGGAAGTGGTAAGTCCATTCAACTCCCGTGTTTGTTCACGGGCATAGCAAAAATGTTACTCACAGCCAAGGCAAGCTTCAGCGATGTCTTGAATTGCGCGTCCTTGTGGCGAAGAATCCAGTTGGGGTTCGCAGTGACCGCTTGAAGATGCTGGGGCCTGGTCTTGAGCAGGGCATTGGCTTGCCTTGGTCGAGGAAAACAAAGCAAAGTAGTAGGCCCCTACAACTTCAGCCCATTTAGCTAAACATTGCACACTTGCTATAAGGCAAAATCAACAGAAAGTGTTGCAATCTGTGAGGCCCCAGGAACTTCTGACCCTGGCAGTTCACCACCAAGCCTGGGAAGTCCCGGAGTACCGTGTACGCGCTCGGGGCTCCGCCGACAAACACTGCCCTTCCCTCAAAGAACAGTGGCCGCAAGTTGCGGACGCCCGTCTCCACGAGGCGTGAGTACCACTCCCATGCCTCTCCTTCTTCGTCCACCACCTGGACCTCCTCAACTTTCTCCTCGTCCTTCTGCTCGTCGTCCTCCACCAACTTCTCCTTCACATTGCGCCACTCCCACTCCTCCTCGGCCTCCTCCTGAGGCTCTGCCGCCCATTCGCCCTCATCCACGGCCTGGTCCGCCTCGTCATAGTCCTCCGCCCGCTCGTCATAGGGCTCCTCATACTCTTCCTCCACGGCCACTTCGGATTCGGCGGCCTCGGACTCGTCGTGCTGCTCGTCGTCAGGAGCCTGATCATCTTCATCATAATAGTGCTCCTCCAGCTCTTCCTTCTTAAGCGCTCGGGCCAACGTCGGGCTGGCACGTGTTGAGGCTGATCTGGCTGGAGAATTGGCTGGGGATGATCCCCTGGCTGAGGATGGCCTGGCTGAGGATGGCCTGGCTACTAAGGGTCGTGGCGCAATGCCTTCCGACGCCCCTTCAGTCTTAGCCTTGTGCAGCTGCACGCGCTTGGCATCCCGCAGCACAGCAAGAAGGCAATACATTTTGCATTACTTTCAGGCCGCGACACAATGGCATTCTAAACTTGAGTTGGCGTCATTTCAAAAGGAATAATAATAGCATACTAAACAATGATGGCCAAGGCACACGCCTGAAGTCTGCCGGCGACTTCCGCTTGAAGCCCTTCGGCTTATCTCCAAAGCCGCCACCGAAGTTGCAGCCGCTGAAGGTACAGCCACTGAAGCTCATTGGTCTGACACCGAAGCCTGCGAAGCAGCCGGCGCAGTGACTCTGAAGCCCATGGGGCACACGCGGACCTGAAGTTTGAAATTTGGGTGCCTAAAGTGTGCGTGTGCTGGCAGTTGGTGTGCGTTTGGTGCCTGGCTGTTGGTGTGCAACTTGTCAGTTGAATGCACCATATTGTATCAATGGCCACCGCCCCCTTGGCTGCAGGTGAGAGAGCCACATGCGCCAAGTAGTGAAGGAGCACACAGCTGGAGAAATGTCTGACAAGAGGTGATTGTGGCACATGTCACTTCAAACTCTGGCTGGCTGAATAGCAATGAGGTTCAGGCCCACTGAGCATGAAGAGCGCCAACGCCAAGCCAGCGTCAGCTGCAGCCTGAGCGAGCACATGAATGCTGCAACTCGAAAAAATGAGTGCAGCTGAGCACAGTGCCCACTCTAACTGACTCCCTTGCCGAAAAGCTTGACGGAGGCATGGGCTTGACATGAGAACCAGGCTGCCACAGAGATGAACAAGTATGTCTGCATGTGCAATAAAAGAGCCCTGACAGGAATGAGACCCTTCCAAAGAGAATTGCAGGCGGGCAGCAGAGTGAGAAACAAGAGCTGTGGACAGCAGACAGAACAAGGCAAAGACACTCGAAACGAAATCTGCCCAATGCCAAGCCAAAGAACGGCAGCCCAGACTGCGGGCAGCCAGCAATCACAAGCTGCAGCGAGAACCGCGCAATAATGGCTTGTTATTCTTTTCCAACCCCTCGCAAGTTGGCAGCAGCAACAAAGGCCAGCGACCAGAATGCTATAATATTGTGAGTGTGCACAACATGATCTTCATGCAACTGCAAACATGATATTCATCCAGCTGCAGGTCCTGGGACGGCTTGCAAAGCTACAACTGCAAATCCAACAGATCGGCAAATGCAAAATGAAGGGATCAGGTATCATTTACTGCAATGGTGTGCCTGCAGACAAGAAAGGCCCCGGCATTCTGTGCAAGATGATGATGATGGCTCAGTGGATCATGGCACAACATTGCATGGGAAGAAAAAGAACTGTCACCATGACTTGATGCCTGCAACAAATGAGCTCAGTATTCCTGAGCAATCCTTAGCACTGGGTTGACGCTGGCTCAGTGCCTTGCCTTGTGCAAAGTCAGTTATTGGCGCCGGACCGATCCTGAGTACTGTCAACTCCCTAGTCAGGCGCCTGAATACGGTCCTGATCAAGCACTTCCCTGAGGTCAACGTTTAGTGACAGCACGCAAACACATCATGACAATGCTGATCACAAGGGTGAGGCAAAGACTGAGTGGTGGCTCCGGGCTGCTGGAAACTAACCTTAAAAGGTTGCCGGCTGGTTGCAGAGGGAGGCCTGTGGGAGAGGGGCCTGGTTCTCCAAGGCATGGTCTTCAACGCAAACCCTAAGTGAGACCAACTCCTGGTCATCCAGGGGTTGGTCTCCTGGCCATCCAGGAGTTAACAAACTCACACAGACAAGATCTTAGCAACTGCGCGCCTTATGGCTATGACAGAAATTGCGAGACCCCTTCAATGGCACAACAAAAAGCTATTGAAAGGAGTCGGCCTGTCGGGCTCATAAGAAACTCACAACCATGCAACATACGTTGGTCCACACACACACAGTGTTTATCGGCCAATGGTGGCTGCAGCAAAACCTTCACGGAAGGCAGACTGGAAGAAAATACACAAGAGTTTCCACGAATAAACAAGGACTCATAATCAAGCAAAGGAAAGGTCATCAAAGGATCTTCGCTCGCGACAGCAAGTTGAAGGTGGTTCAGATCGAATCGAGGCCGTGCCTTGTCGTCCAAGAGGCGCACCCGGAAAAACAAAACAAATAGCACCTTCCGGTGCTTGAGGGGCCCAGACCTGCACCTTTCGGTGCTTATTATTAAGCACCTTTCGGTGCTGCACCTTTCGGTGCTTAGTACTAAAAAGCACCTTTCGGTGCTTAAAGCACCTTTCGGTGCACTAGTTTAGTTAGACCCCAGAGCCCAGCTGCAGACTAAACCTTGGACTCGGCAGGTTCCTGGCCGAAGAAGTTGAGGACCCCTTCTGACAAACAGGGCGCATGCTGCATGCCAGGACGCCATGCCAAACAAACCCATAACTGTCATCGAATCTCAAAACTATGTTTGCATACTTTCCTACAAGCAGCCCAATTTCATTACGCCTACTGACTTCTGAGCAAACCAACCTACAATTACTGTCCGCCCTGTCCCCCCCCCCTGCCACTGGCAAATTATTGTTGGACCAACATGTATGAACTTTTTGAACTTTTTGATCCACAAATCATGCTCGAGATTCCTTTGGGGAGCCTCGTTGGGGTGTTGAGGAGGTTGGGCATCTTCGGTGGGTTTTTGATGAGCTTTGCCCGGGACAAGGCATGTTCAACACTTCCACAGTATATCAGTTTTTGTGTAATGTAGCCGTCATGCACCAACTATTCAAATTTTAAGTTAGTTTGTAATATGTACAAAATTGGTTTCTATGCAGATGATACATACATTACACATTTATACATAAAAACATAAATGTTTGTATCCAAAAACAGCTGAGTGCAGCAAAACAAACGCTATAAGTCATAAACATGTGTTCCATGCATTAAATCAAAGGTCAAAAGCAAAACACATATTTACTTTGATGCATTTTTCCTTTGCTTGAGATTTGTCCTTTTTTCCCACAGAAAAACACAAATAGCCAGACAAAAAACACAAATAGCCAGGCAGACCCTTACCGGCTGTTGGGCATGGTGCAAAAAGTTGGGCGTCGGGTGGGTTCATGCGTCGGGCGCAGCATCGGGCAGGGGGTTTTGGGCGTCGGGCGCAGCGTCGGGCGCGGGGTCTTGGGCGTCGGGCGCAGCGTCGGGAAGGGGGCGCAGCGTCGGGCGCAGCGTCGGGCAAGGGATCATGCGTCGGGCGCAGCGTCGGGCGCAGGATCTTGGGCGTCGGGCGCAGTGCGGGCGCAGCGTCGGGCGGGAGGTCTTGGGCATCGGGCTTGAGCGTCGGGTGTCGGGCGGGCGCTTCCGTTGAGGGCGGCGTCGGGCTAAGCGTCGGGCGTGCCCGACACCAAGCGCCCCGCCCAACAGCCGGGGCTTGCCCGGCGGCCCGCAGAAAAACAGTTCCAACGCTCCAAGCCATGCCAAGCAGCTCCAAACGTGCGAAAGACCCGCTATACTCCATTGAAAAGAACACATTTGACACCACCCTGCCTGACTCCAAACCAATTTACGGACAAGTCCTCCAAGCCACTCCCAGCCAGTAAAAAACACCCCAGACCCTGCAAAACAATTGAGAAACACTCCCGACTCCAAACCGCTGAAAAACAAACTCCAAGACACTGACCACCACTCCTGAAAAAACCCAAAGCCGCGAAACTCCAAAACCACCCCAAACCACTTGCCTTGCCCGCCCGAAACCAAGGCCCGCCTGACCCCAAGCGCCCCGCCTACGGGGAAGCCTGCGGTGGGGTCGTGTGGGCCGGGGTGGCCGGGGTGCTTGGCGTTGGGCGGGCCACGTCTCAGCAGGCGGGACCTTCCAGGGAAGCCAAGTTTCAAAGGAGCCGCCCACGGATTGGAAAACGCAGGTAAGCTTTTCAAGCAAACAGAAACGTGCTGCGCAATTGACTTAGTCAAGCTTTGGTCTTCCAAAGCCAACCCTGCAAGTTAACATCCAGGCGCTTCCGAACCTCTCTCAATTAAGGGCGTGGGTTTGTTGCTGAAGATGTCGAAGACTGGAGCCCTCTTTGAAAAGGTTTGCTTTGCTCGCAGACGATTTTGCTGATGTTTTCGCGCGCCCGGACAACCTCGTTGATGTTTCCAAACATCCCGCATGTTTGCGAGGATGTTTTTAATCATCCCCGACGTTTTCCGTGATCAGTCTAATCATCTCCGACGTTGGCGGGGATGTTTTTAAACAGCCCCCATGTTTCGGAGGATATTTTGAATCATCCCCCATGTTTGTCGGGATGTTTCTGATCATCCCCCATCTTGGCCCGGATGCTTAGCAGCAACCCCAACGAATGGAAAGACGATGCCGGATTTCCTGGATGTTTCCCGGACGGATTTCTGGTAGGGCGGGACGACGCTAAGATGGGGTGATGTTTTGCGAGACGATTTGGGGCGACGCCTGTCACGTGTTAAATAGGACAGTGGAGTTCTCAATTTTAGGGTTTAGGTTTAGGGTTTTTAGGCTTTAGGTTTAGGGTTTTTAGGGTTTAGGTTTACGGTTTTTAGGGTTTAGGTTTAGGGTTTTTAGGCTTTAGGTTTAGGGTTTTTAGGCTTTAGGTTTAGGGTTTTTAGGCTTTAGGTTTAGGGTTTTTAGGGTTTAGGTTTAGGGTTTTAGGGTTTAGGTTTAGGGTTTTTAGGCTTTAGGTTTAGGGTTTTTAGGCTTTAGGTTTAGGGTTTTAGGGTTTAGGTTTAGGGTTTTTAGGGTTTAGGTTTAGGGTTTTAGGGTTTAGGTTTAGGGTTTTTAGGTAGGGTTTAGGTTTAGGGATTTTAGGGTTTAGGTTTAGGCTTCGGTTTGCTTTTTTGTTTCTTGTTTCGGGGTTGCGTCAGAGAAGAGCTTCAGAAAGGCACTTTGGGACTCAGTCCGCACGACGCCTACCGCCTGGAAGCCTAGACGGGCCATAATGGCTGCCAAGTTGATGATAGCAGTACAAGTAGTACCGCGCAAGGCGGTGGCGGAAGTTTCCAAAAAAGAACCACTATAGGAGGCTTGAACAACCAGGGCAAACATGTTTGGGGCCAAATTGAAAACCAATCATGTTTTGTTTGTGACGAACATGGCCAAACGGTCACAAAAGAAATCAACAGGTCATGTCTTCGCAGGCAATTATTCCACCGCTCGGACAAAAACTGGAAAGAAAACCTCAGCGACATTACCTCCCTATCTATCTATCTATCTGTCTATCTACCTATCTATCTGCCTGTCTACCTCTCTATCTATCGAAAAATCTACTTGTCTCTCTATCTTTCCAGCTTTCTATCTATCTATCTATCTATCTGTCTGTCTGTCTATCTATCTAGAGCGCGACTAACTCAACAGGGCAGCTTAGGATGCCTTGCGCGTTGCCATTCCAATGCGTTTTACCACTGCCAAGCTGCATTCCATCTTAGAAACGCGCACCGCGCGCAAGCGCCACGCATTTTTTCCAAATTGGATGAAAGTCTTGCGCGTTGCCATTCCAATGCGTTTTACCACTGTCAAGCTACATTGCATCTTAAAAACGCGCACCGCGCGCAGGCGCCACGCATTTTTCCAAGTTAGATGAGAGCCTTGCGCGTTGCCATTCCAATGCGTTTTACCGCTGTCAAGCTACATTGCATCTTAAAAACGCGCACCGCGCGCAGGCCGCTTGCGATTTTTTAAAGTTGGAGCTTCCAAAAGTAGCCCGACCCTGTAGTGTTTTTACGATTTTGACTTCTAAATGTGCACCGCGCGCAGGCCGCGTGCGATTTTTGAAAGTTGGAGCTTCCGAAAGTGTGCCGGGAATGTTGTGTTTTTACGATTTTGACTTCCAAATGTGCGCCGCGCGCAGGCCGCGTGCGATTTTTGACAGTTGGAGCTTCCAAAAGTGTGCCGGGAATGTAGTGTTTTTACGATTTTGACTTGCAAATGTTCACCGCGCGCAGGCCGCGTGCGATTTTTTGCCAGCAATTCCGACCAAAGGCTCCGCACCCGCCGCTTTACCGAGGTAACTTCTGGGCCGTTCGGAGGCTCAAAACATTGAAAAAATACAGCATTTCGCGACCTTTCTAACATTTCGCACACCATGCTTCATCTTTCTTCATCGCTTCTGTCTGCTACTTCTTCTGCTCTCTCTTCTTCTCTCTCTCTCTCTCTCTATCTCTCGCTCTGCACTGCTCTGCTTGAGTTGTCGATGTTGTCGGAAGTTAGACTTCTAAACTTCCTTCGATAAAAACAGGAAAAGTCGCCACGCTCCACGAAGGGGGGTGGCGCATGGAGCTTGGGTGGGGCCGGGCGGGGGTCGGAAGTGCGTTTTTGCTGCGCCTGCCACGTTTTTTGAAGGTCTCGGGGACCCGCTTCCGGGCGGTCGCGGGCAACAGGTGCGTTTTGCCCGAAAGATTACCGCGCCCAAAAGCGGGTCAAACCCAAAAGCTGCCCAAGATGTTGGCCCACCTCGTCCTCGAAGCTCTGCTGCTCCTGCTCCCGTTGAGGGTCCAGGAATCGTCCCAGCAGTGGGTTGAAGCTCCGCTCGCGCTTGCTGGTCTCCCCCCGCACATAGCCTCAGTGGCAACAAGGCAGCTGCACAGCTGGACAGCTGGACCTAGGAAGCCACCGCAGCTTGGGCAATGAGGTTGTTTGAGGGTCCCCGAGTATCTGCACTGTTGTCTCAGGGCATCTTGAACCCGGCTGGCGGCCCAGTCTTCATAGTACACCCTCCACAGAGTGATGTACATCTGAGACCGGTTGCTCCTCAACCCTCCGAGGTGATGAATGATAGCTTCGTATTGTACGCCCCCAGAAACGCAGCTGAGTAATTCCTTGCTCTAACCATATCGCCGAGTCCACATGCAAGGAATCCCTTCACGGGCTCTGGTTTCAACAATCCGTTTTTGGGGCCAAATTGATGGTCTTACCGAACCATCGAGAAGCGAAACACTTGACAAAGAGCGTTTGTTGATTGCGGCGCGCATTGAATGAGTCCTGGAGTTCTGGGCCCGTGGAATTTGTGGATGGCTTGTTCCACGCTGCCCGGAGCCCCGAACAGAACTGGGCATGGGGGAGACCTTCTGAACATACAGCACCTAGGACGTCCTTGTGGGGGGGAGGCTTTGCAAACTTCAGTGGAGGCCACCAGGGACAAAACAGTGGCCTAACAACGTCCTGGGATTGATATGCGGAGACAAAGATTAACCTGGCATGGAGGTATAGCGGCTTTGTCTAACCTCTAAATCTATCCAACTCCAACCTCCAACTTGTCTAACCTCTAACCCTAACCTCTACCTCTAACTTGAACTACCTCTAACTCAGACTCCTAACGTCTAACTCTAAACTCTTCCTTATCTGTCCTCCAACTCTGATATCTAACTTCATGCTGCAACTTCTCTAACCTCTAAGCTCGCAGACTCCCAAGCATCACTAGCATCTTAGTCTAGCAGAATGTGCTCCTTTGACTAAGCAAAGCTATCTGACACGTGTCTAGACTAGTTAAATCGGTCGACACCCCCGCCAACACCAGGGGCTTTGTCTAGAAATGTGTCTTCATTCGGAAACAATAGATGCCAAACACGTTTCAATAATCATTCTAGACTCAGTGTGGACGCCCTCAGCATCACCGAGGTCAGCGGCACAATCACGATGGTCACTACTCATGCCCGGAAGAAAAACCCTGGTGGATTAACATGGGGAGTCTCAAACCTGGGACACTTCCCTAAAAAGCAATTGAATTATCCCGGGTTCCCATTCCACTAACCCGCCGGAGAGCCGACGGTGGGGCCTTTGAACAGGTCCGGGTGCAGTTTCACCCGTCTCTCATGCCTGGGCCGAGGATCAAACCCCAGGCGGCCCCACAAAAACCCAACACCCAGGTCCAATAGGGAAGTCTCAACCAAAGGTTGAAGCCATGACCAAAGCCAACTTTCGATGCTAGGTAACCTTTTGTGACTCCAATTTTCGTGGTTTCGGATTTTCGAAAACAAGCCTCCCCGTTCAAAAGCCCGGTGAGATCCCTAAGCCAATCCAAACTTGTGTTTGTGTGCTGCCCGCTTAGCGCTTGTCTGCAAAAAAACGTCAGAACGTCAGAAGCTTGCGTGGGAAAACATGCTCTCCGCCATTTGCTGTGGATTGAAAACACGCGTGAACCCGCATTCAACGAGTGGATGCCATCCCAAGTAAAAACACACGCGAAGCCGAAAGAGGAAATAACACGAACAAATAGCATGGTCTCTGAAGGGTCGGCATTCGCCTTCCGTGTACTTTGGGGTGCTGGCGCCATGTTGGTGCAAATAAACATGTTTAAAACATCTTTCCTTGTTCAAGCCATGCTTGGCAGAATCCATCCACGAAATCATGGTAGCGCGCTGGCCCCCATTGGTAGGGTGTTTGTGTGGAAGGGCGGACTGTGCACTTGCATGTTTGCTGAGACAGTTTAGCAGTGATTGATATTCGGCTTGGGTTACTGCAAGCAGACCAACCGTGCCCACAATGTTGGCCATTTCAATGACGGGCCCAAAGTTGGCTTCCATCTCAACGCATCGTTTGCAGCAGGTGACGTGGAGAAGAAATGCAAAGGCCCAAGCAACAGGGATCATGACTGTTGAAATGGCCACGAATCTACAAGCTTTCATCCTTGCTTGGAGGTCACTGGTTCATGAGCAACCATAGTAACATGCACTTAAACAAGAACAACGCCTACAACTACAAGGCTTTTTGTTCTCAGCCAATTTCCTCCAAAGGGGGCATTACAAATAGGGGCCCCTAATGGTGTTCTTTTTGGCTTCCCTTCAAACCAGCCTGAAAAGCATGCCCGCAATAGAATACACCCTGACCACTCCTTCACTCCTGGGGTTGCCCGTTTCCAGCCAAACTGCAACGCCTCAAGTTGTCAAGCCCAGGGCGCTGGTACGTTTGCACCTCCTCTGCCCAGCTGGCCATCGCGTCTTGCCTGAGGCCGGGAAAGCAACGGCTGCAAAGCTGCGGCCAAATGGACGTAAAGTACACCAACTGGTTTTTTCTGGTTGCTAAACAGGAGGGTTAGACAAATAAACTGTCTCCATCTGAATAGCCTGGCGGTGGCTTTCAGTTACATATTTGTCAGCCAGCTAGCTGGACTTCAAAGACCCCGTCCATGAATCGCTTGTTGTATTTGCGTTCGGCGAGATCGATGGGTGTAGAAGTAAAAACCTTGACCTCAAGGTGACACAAAGTAGCCTACAAGCATAGAACCTGACATACAGTCAAACGAAACATATGCCTTCCAAGCGCTTCGCGGATTACGGGCGTAACCGAGCAATATGAATCCATGGATCAAGAAGCACGGGCTGATCACCTTGGACATGTCCACTGTACATTTGGCAGATTTCCCAATGCTGGGCGCCATAGAGTTTATCACACTTCACAAAAACAAAAACAATGCATCGCCTTGGCCACAGGGCTGACATTCCTTTTTGGTCAAAGCTGCCGGCACCAAGAAACATGACTCTTCACAAAGATAGCCTCAGTTTATGGTTGTTTGGTAGGATCGGCACGATGGAGAGATTGCCCGCCAAAATCATGGCTAGAATGGCTACATGAAGTTACAAGTTGAACTTTAAGAAACACATTCATAAACGTGCAAATGCCTCAGGAAAGCCACATAGGCCTTGATCTAAAGCTTTTACGGAAAAATGGCCTGCGACTTGCTAAGAATGCGCTTTGTGGGACTAGCCCAATTCTTTGATTGAAGCCACGGGAGTGGTCCCGGGGTATATCCCAAAGCGACTGGGGCCGGATAACAGGTCAACAGGATGCAAACGGGGAAAACATGTCTGGCATGGCGTCTCCGTGACAAGACGGCTACAGACAAGTACATAAATACCATTCAAGCCACAAAGGACTTGTTGACGCGGTGGCAAAGCAGCGGCCGTTTGATTGATTCGCCATGGATTCCTTCTGGGAAAGCCAACAAAAATCAGCTAGGTAGCACCCAGCAATAAGATGGCAGCACTGGAGGTCTGGGCAAAATATCGTAACACATCACGCGGGCAGTTCATGTGCCGAAGGGCAACGGCTGAGGGCCCTCAAGTAGCCGCAGCGCCGAGCCGGAGCGGCATATGGGCCAATGAGCCAACCCGCCAAAGAAAGTTTCTTCTCATCCAGTGGATTCGCCATGAACTCAGCAAGTCAGAGAACAAATGCAACCCAAGGAAGCCCCCCCCTCCCACCCCTCCAATCCGCAAAGATTCTCAGAGACCTTCCGGAGTTTAGGGCTGTGGCCATGGGTCTGAAGATGCCTTTTTCACCAGTGCTGATGAAGGACAAGCCATAAGCACAACTCGCTCGAACGAAACACGGAGTCTTCCAAAAAGAGGACTCCTGAAGACAATATGGCTTTTGGGTTTGATTACGTTCGATCTTGGCCTTCCGCCTGCTGTCATTGGGGCACTGGACGGGGCAGGTTTAGTCGGCTTGCGTGGCGTTGCCCGCCATACCAGCATGGCAAATCTACAAAGTGTGCCAGACTCACCCAGGTGGTCAAACTTGGTCCAACGAGACCCTGGCCAAGCCTTGAATGCAAGGATTGGCTCAAATCCCAAAGGTGGATTTAGGTTATTAGAAGCTTTCTCGCTTTGGAAGAAACTTAGCTTGGACGAGCAACACCCACATGTTGACGGTAGTTGAAGGCGCACAACACATGTATACGCACTGGGCAAACTTACACATTAACTGCTCTGAATGTCCGAATTATCAGCTTCACATCTTAATATGCAGCGATCTGTTCCGGACCCGAACTAGCTGCCCCACCCCTCCCTCTACCTCGCGACTTCTTTTTCTCGCAAATTCTGGAACTGGGTCCATGAAATGACATCCGGGGACCCAGTGAAACTCCGATCAAATCAAGGATCCCCGCCCGGCAAGGGAATCGGAGCTCGCTCCAAAGAAAGTCGGGCCTGACGAATTCTTCGGCCATCTAGGAGCGAGCCAATCAGAAGCCCAGTGGTGGTTGAGGAAAGCAAGGCGCCTCTTGGGCCGTTTAGGTTTCAAGATGAACCCATCCCAAAAAGGGATGCCACGGCTACTGGGCAACTGAGCAACAGGAGCGACCTGTGAAACCCTGTGGCCCGCGGCCATCCGGATGTCCCAGTTGGAATTAATTATGTTCAAGCGCCGTCTTGCTCGAGGCACCAAGGCAGACGCGTTTGGGTTTATACATCGAAGTTAACAAGCTGGTGGTTCAAAGCAACGCGACCCCCAAGAGTAATTTTGCGGACAACCCAACATGTTCAATGTCAGGGACCCAGCGCTACACCCTGCACATCTTCATGGGAATGCCTGGCCCTCGTTTTGCCCGGCGCACCTTCGGACTCCGACGTCCACCCACGCGCCATGCGCCGCACTCGCGCTCTCAGCGCGACATCCTTGGGGTGCGCAGCAAAGGGGATCGAATGTGGCTGCTGCACATGTGTCAAAATATCGGACCTCTCCCACTTGGCTGTCTTCCTTTCGGCTCCCCTTGAAAGCCACCAAAAAACAAACAAATACGGTACCCTCAAATACAATCGCACACACACACCCAATTGAACTGGGAACCACTTGGTGTACATTATTTACCTGGGATTTATGTCCACCATCTTGGAGGGAGTTCAAACCATCTAAGTTCATAGCCACATTGGGACATGCCGGGCAAAGCATGCGCCCGCCTTTCAGGTCCGACAGGACACAGAAAGGTCCCCCCTCCATGATGTTCTTTCTCCCTTGTAACCTCACCACTGGGAGGAGCACCGACTCACTGCAAGTTCCCCCTTCCAACTCCCACAATTTCATTGAACAAGAGCATCTAGAGAGGGTTGTTCGACCGTTCAGTACATACATCTGATGTTCCAAGTTCATTCGCATTCTCAGCAAACTTATATCATGTCAAACCTTCCGGAAACATGCTGCTGAACGGAAGACCTGCATGCATCGCGGCAGATTCATGAATAAGCCGCAAAGCTGCCCTCAACATTTGTCACCCGGCAATGAATGGGGTGAGATGTGCAAGTCGATGTTGTGCTTCCTCGTCTTTTATGTTTTCTTCTGGGTAGCCTTGACAAAGCCGAAAAAATCAATGCAACAAAACATGGGCACAAAGGATACCCGTTGCTCCAAAATCCCACGGGTGCTTGGATCCGTCCCCCCCCACTGCGCAGGTCCCGCCATGCGTGAAGCGCCGCAAGCAAAAAGGCGATAAGTAGGAGACACACCAAGTGATGGCAACGCAGAAATACACACAAAAAGCGCAACTAAACTTCATGGTCTATTCTCCTGCTCAAAAAGTTAATGGTTTTGCAGGTTAGCAGGGAAACAACTTGTCCAAAACACACATCAAAGATCCAGCCCTATATAAGACAAAGCTCAAGTGGTTTTGGGCCAACAACTGGGCTGGTAACACAGCTGCACAAGCTGGGCAGGACATTCAGTGCAGCCTTAAAGCTGAAAAAACATGTGGGTATGGCTCGTCCAAGTAGGGGGACTGTCAATGACTTTCGTTTTGGTTTCTCGTTAAGCCTGCCTAAAAAAAGTAGGCTTAAAAAAGCAAGAAACAACATATGCCTATGGAGTATCGCTCGCGCTCCTCAATGAAGGCTGCCATGTTTGTGTATGCTCCTGCCATGGGATGCGGGATTTGATGTGTGCAAGATCTGGCCCAAATTGGGGAAGGAACCCAGGGATCCCTTGATAGGGATGGTTCAGTTCAGGGGCATTCCGTCAAGGCTGATCCTTTGCCATTGCCACAGCTAAACATGAGCCCGGAGTGGAAGACACGTGGGCACCCCACTAATTCTCGAACCGGACATAGGGGAGACCCCGAGTAAAGGGCCTTAATCATGTGTGAGTCCTCGACTATTTTATGAAAAGGGAGCGGAAGCTTCTTGTTCGCTAGTGTTGCAGTACACTTGAATGCAGGTTCGGTGGCAACACTGCGCAGGGTGAGACATCCTCGATAAAGGCGACTGAGGAACATGGGGGGCACAATGTGGTATCAAGTAACGGGGCCACTGGCTAACTCTTCACCAAGTTGTTAGTCAACGCTCGCGTGCTTTAATCAAAATGAAGTTGGGGCTCTTCAGTCACAACCCGATACCACCCGTCTACCAGCAGATTGGTTGGAACCTGCTTCGCGACTAGCTAAAGGCTCTGTAGTGCGAACCGCGGTCAAAATACACGAATCTCACAATGGACATGGGAAAACAAGCGAATCACCCTGATATGTTGGAGATTTGCGTGCAGAATTCAGTCAATCCCTCATGCCCCCAAGTTGGTCCAGCCAAGCGACGTAGAAAAACTTCCGCCCTTTTCGGGTTCAGCATTGGCGAACCTGCCAACGAGAGCTTTACCCTCCCACCAACTCATGGAACCTGACGTCCCTGTCAAAGGAAATTGGTCTTGCAGGACCCCGTTGTCAGGTTCCATGTTAATTGCTGGGAGGGTAAGTGTGCTGTCCTCTGTCTAGTGGACAGGACCGCTTCTCTCCTCCTCCCGTTTCGCGAAGTGCTCCGGTGGAAGGCCTGGACTTGGTCAGCGGGAATCAGCTCAATGACTGCCCTGCGGCAAAAGGGCACTTGGTCAGCGGGAATCAGCTCAATGACTGCCCTGCAAATGGACCTGGGTGATTCATAGGTGGTCTGGAAAACTCAAACCGTTACACCTCCCCTGTTGGTTTTGTTTCCTTTTGAGAATAACGAAAGGTCATGAACTACGTACCACCCAAAGACATGGAATCAAAGAAACAGCCATGTTTGTGGGTGCGGAGCTCTTGAACTCATGAGACAGCGTAGCTTACAAAAAGGGGCGATTGGAGGCATCTTGCGCCAAAATAATCTTGATGGAGTCCTACCAACCCTGCATGGAGGCACAGGTGGCACAGTGGTCTACAGCAGGGTGAGCCAACAAATATCCAATATCTATATGTAGATGCCTGGGAGGATCAAACAAGTCCCCTCACAATGCGAGCCTTGCGAAAGGACCTCTCGCCGAGCTGCAGCTTCTCTTAGACAACCCCAGCAGCCCACCTTTTGTTCTGCTGGTCACCCCCCCCCCCCCCCGTCAAAAATAAGACGGAACCTGACCGGGGTGTGGTGGAGAGCACTTTTCCTCTAGAAGGAGAGACCTCCAGCAATTTCCATGTTTCGGGGTGGGAGGCGCCAAATTTCCCACGTTTCTGGGTAGACACCCGCAACGCCCATATCCAAAGGCATCGCTATGAAGCCTGTCAGCAATCCGCCGATGGAGTCCTGGCGCACAACGCGCGCGCATGAAAATCAACACGCTGACCCTGCCAGCAACCCCTGGTGGAGAAAGGGAACATTCTTGGGGCTGACTATGTTTCGTACAGGAAACCAAACAAAAGGGAAAACAGGGTGGCACTGAATAAGTGGCCAGAAGTAGGGTGCGCTTATTTGGACCCCAGCATTCGTGTGTGTGTGTGTGCCACCTTGCAAGGTTTGCTCATTTTGTCAAGCCGCCGGTTCGCGAAAAAGCAAGGAACATGGGGAGGCACCACAACAGATCTGGACTAACTCTGAGACTCTTCAGTTAATTTTCCTTCCAAACGCGGCAAATCGAAATCGCCTTAAGCAGACAGCAATTTCCTCTGCCAGCAAAGTGACCAAAAATAATTCCGGGGACCAGCCACAAAAGGTACTTTGCTGGCCAGAAACAATGGTTATACCAGTCTCCACGGATTTCTTTCAATACTTTAAAAAACACGGGTTCCACACGGGCAAATACAGCAAATGACTTAAACAAAAACAGCCGTTCGGGCAAGTACGGGCCAAACACGGCCTTACGGCCTTTGCCCTTAAACAAAAAAGCAACACGGCCGTTCGGGGCTTGAGGTGCACCACCCTCAAACTGCTCAATTTTAAGGGCCCCTCACAAGCGGAACCAGGCCTCGAAATCAGCCGCCGGACCTGGCGAGAATCCCATACCTGGAGCCGAGAGAAGTGGCCGTGCCATGGCAGCCTTTTTGGCGTTTGCGGTGGCTTCACATGGAGTTCAGCAAGACAAAGCCTCTTTTTGGGGGCACTCCTTGGAGTGGGTTTTACATAGCTTTCAAAGGCAAGTTCTTGGGGTGGCATGTCAATAATCGCCTTATATGGGTCTTGTCCTGGTAAAGGGGGCTGGTTGACCATGGTACTAATCATTCTCAAGGGCGGTCGTTGGAAAAGCCTCATGGTTCGGGTGCCGCGATGTGCGGTTCCAATTGTCTGAAGCTGCGACCTGCAAAAAAGGTGGCTGATCAAAACGTCCTGCATTCTACGTTCGATGATCATTGGGGAAACAACAAGAAACATGTGAATGATCAGTCTTCCCCCAACTGAAACAGGAATCCGGTAAGCAACCCCCAATGAGGGGACCGGAGGGTTATAGAGATTTGGCGTCTGCATTGAGCTATCACAAAAATTGAGCGAATTCTCCCGGAAATTGCCGCAGACGTGAGGCTGCCGCGGGCCAAGGCTGAAAGACATCTTTGGCCTGTAGCCTTCAAACAAACAAACAAGCACACCTGGGACTGTTTGCAAACTATCAGAAATCCAATCAAAAGGCACCTAAAAGGGACACTGCCAAGTTGGGGGTCTTTTCCATGCCCTGTTGGCTTCCTTTCGGCCGAATTATTCTGGCCTATTTAGCACCCAGCTAGTTGGGTTACACAGCTTTTTGTCATAAGCCCAACCCGCCCCAAGCAGCGCAAACTCCCAAAAGGTTTAAGTATCTGGTGGCTTTAACTTCTTCGCGCTCCCCGAGTGGGTTGGCCAGAACAAGTTTGCCACAATTGTCTTCCGAAGAGTTGACAGTCCCAAAAAGGGGAGTGAGTCTTTGTGCAGACCTGCAAAAGACTAAGTCAAAGGGTCCATGACCACCACCAAGTAAGCTAATCGGTCCTTTCTTCATTGCACGCACAAAATGGCTTTCTTGTTTGCTCCGCCTGAATCAGCCGGTTTCTATCGTTAATCATCCAGAATCCAGATTGTGTTGAGTTGTGACTCATTTCTAAGTGACTGACGAACAAAGAATCAGCAGGCATCTTTCGTGAAGGGCCTTGGCACCTAAGCCTTTTCAGGACCTGCCAAGAACTGGCAGTGACAGCAGTCTGCTGCTGTCTTCCCGAAAGGCTGCTTGATGAGCGTGCACACGCAGCTGGCAAATGTTGGATTCCTTCCCTACGTTGCAACGGTTACATCGTTTTCGGAAACGAGCCCAAAGGGTTTGCGGGCGATTTCTGAAAGGAAGCATGAGATGGCATTTTGCACCATGAGGCGCCCCTTTTCGTCATTCTGCCTTTTGTCAGGTTGCAGGTATTAGGAGGGTAGGTATTGCTCAAGTATTCTTGAAGACACGTTCCACCTCAAAATTGCAATTGGCAATGGCGACGCGCTGCACCTTGCAAGCGCGCCTTGCTCAACTCACTCCTTCATTTTAGTTGGGCACGCTTTCTGCTGCTTGCCGCTTGGGCATCTGTCGCCCTAAAGTGACTGGTTTTGCACAAGGAAGCACCACCCCATAAAATCCCATTGGCGTCGTTCCTCGTTGCTCACTTTGAGCCATATCGCCCTTTGTCATGACAACCACGAGTATCCGCGTCACATACCCAGTTCTCCCCGAACCTTTGGAGGCTTGACATCCACGAAATCCCCAGACCGGGTTGTTTCGTTTCTGGGCCCCCGGCCAGGTGGGCGAGACTTCCTTACGGCCGGCGGGGCCTTTGGACTTGAAGGCTTGGTGAAAGCACAGGCTGCGGGCTCCGATCTGACAGATGAGTTTTGTTCAAGCAAAACGCTGTCAGGGGAAGGCCGCAAGGCCTGGTTCAGGAAAATTTGTGTCAAGATAAATGAATGGTTTCTTCTTGGCCTCCCTTTAACACCAACCCAAAAGGATGAACTAGTCGAGCCACGAGCCCATTCGATAAATTGAAGATTCAGCTCAGACAATCCCAAGCAGATTGCGGGATTGTTGCGGAGTCACTTCACACATGGATGCAAATGCCAAGCTCTAGCTGGGATGTATGGGCTAGATTGCATGAGCATGCTTCATGACAACACCCCTGAAGCATCCTGAAGCCTGCAAGTGCCAAAATTGCATTCGTCAACAGTCCAAAAACCTGGGCAAGGTTAAATGCTTGCCTGGGTAGGATCTAGCAGTGAGCAACTCTAGACAAACAGACTGATTGAACCGCAATGATTGGGCGTGGCAAGCAGCAATGCATGCAAACATAGGGCAACAGCAAATGCCACGACTCTACGCGCGATCCGGGCTCGAGCAAAGCTCAGCTCATACTGATAAACATGATGGCTATGCCTTGTCTTTCTTCAGCTTTTTGTGCTCGAGGCCGTCAGGAACCCGTGAGACCCCAATGGAACATGTCCAACGCAAGTTTTTTTTCGTGCGGCTGCCATCAATACCTGAAGTTCAGTTCAACCTGGGTTCCAGCTACAGCAAGCGTTTGGGGGCAAAGACTGGGCACATGACATAAGAAAGGAACAAAATGACAACTAGGTCCATCCCCTGTCAGTTTGCTGGAGAAGTTTCCCCGTAGCACGGAACATAAATGGGGAGTGTCCAAGAAGGTTTCCTCGGGGATTTTTTGGTGGGCTCCATGTTACATGGGGCAAACCACTCCCGCTATCCACCCTTTTGCGTCCAGTGGCGGAGAGCCAGACCATGCCTGGCGATGGCATAGCTTCAAGGGATGGTTCAAACTGAGATCAAGTTGCGAGGCCCGTTTTGCTCAAGGAAATCCAAGGGTTGCCACTCGTCCTGCCCCTGGTTGCGAAATGTGTCGCATTCAGACCTGAATTACTACGTTGTTTCGTCGGGAAACCGGGGTCAAACCAACGCCCATCTACTTGGCAAGTGCGCAGGTTTTTGGGTGTGTTTGAAGGAAAAGTCAACTGTTCAGCGCCACCATTTTCCCCAAATTTCAAAGGGTTGGAATTGCCCTCACATATAGTGAATATTCTTATGACTTCGGAGCTGTAGCACCATTTTTGCCTTTTTGTTCGGGATCGGAAACTGCTAAGCAGGGTTGCGGGCCCGAAAACACGTCCCACTTATTTTTGTTTTACCAGGGTCACTGGACCGGACATCAAAGGGAAACCCAAGCTCATTCCGATTCCGCAGGAACATACGTGATCACATCATGTACCTCGGCTGAGAGAGTCCATACTGGTCCGTTGTGAGTGATGAACCGGACGGGGTTCTGGTCAAAACGGCTCTTTGTGAGCCAAGGTCATTGGCATTTCTGATGCCGGGCCTTCCCCATGAAGGGTCCTCGCGCCCGCGTGGTTCTTCACCTAAAGGAGATTCCCTGCTAATAGCGGTTGAACAAATCGACGTGCTTCCTGGCTCCATAAATGTGGCATTCTCAAAACTACCTTCTATTGGTGGTTCAAGGTTAAACCACCTCCCAAGAGTGGCTTCAGAACAGTTCACTCTAAGTGGGCTGGCTGGTAATGCCCCCGCCCCCACCCGCAGCCACTGGAGGTCTGAACAGAAGCCGACCAGCCAGGACAATTTACCAGACCAACCAAAGCAAACCAGCCAGCCAGACCAACCAGACCGAACAATCCCACCAGACCAACCAAACAAACCAAACCAAGCAAACAAACCAAACCAACCAGCCAAACCAACCAGACCGAGCAAACCCACCAGACCAACCAAACAAACCAAACCAAGCAAACAAACCAAACCAACCAGCAACAAACCAGACCGAGCAAACCCACCAGACCAACCAAACAAACCAAACTAAGCAAACCAGCCAGACCAACCAGACCGAACAATCCCACCAGACCAACCAAACAAACCAGACTGAGCAAACAAACCAGACCAAGCAGCCAAACCAACCAGAACAAACCCGACCAGCCAAACTAACCAAACGAACCTTTGTGTTTTCCGGCCTTGGGGGAGTTTGCGAAGAGCCCGGCCACTGAATCCTCGAAGTCTGCAGCCTGATGAGACGACGGCCGGAGCAGGCGGGGCCGAGACCCCTGTGGCTGACACTTTTGCCTTTTGGAGACGCCGTATCTGCCATGGGGCTCATTGGGGATTATTGTATATCTACACACATACGCAGTGTTTTGTTCAGACCCTCCGGCTACATTGTCTGTTAACATTCCGAGGCACTCAACAATGACGGCTTGGACACCTGCGGGCGGTTGGGGCTTTGGGTCTCGCAGGCTCCCCACAAAACCGATCGAGTCCAAAGGGGTGTGCAGGCGAAGCTATCCTTCCAGACTCAGATGGCATCGTGCCCACTGTGCGTTGGGGAAGCTTGCCCACTGCCCGTGAAAGTTGCGAAGACTTTTGGCAGGATCCCTAGTGCCGGGGATCAGCCGCCAAGTCAACTACAAGTTCGGCTGGGCCGGAGGTCTGAACCAATCCCTTGTTAAGGGCCTGTTCTACAAAACCCGTCAGACCTCTGAACCGCCAAAGCTCAAACCAGACTGAACCTCACCAAAGCAATCCGGTCCGAAGCCCGGGTGCCATGCATGGAGGCTTTGTGACATCCACTGAGCTGGGAACCCAGCCGCTCGGCTCATGTCGCCCTATCAACCCCAAGAGGCACCTCACCTTTTAAGTTGGTGAAACTGCGATTTCAATGAGGGGATGTGGCTTGAACCCCCTGGTGGAAGGGGGTGTGTCTTGTTGGGGATGGTGTGAACCTGAGATTAACCCGGAGCCATGCTCCGAGGAATCCAATTGAATTCAGAAGTGGCTGATGATGTGACTCCCCACCCACGATCCCATCCCCAGGTCTTCCAGGGCGCAGGCGGAGCCCTGATTCATCCACGCCGAGTCGGACCTCGGACCATAGAGTAAACTTCAGATGTGGATTGGCCCAGGAGTTTCTCAACTTTGAGTTTCTCGCCGCAATTGTCTTCCCGAAAACTGTTCAAGTCCAGAAACTCAGGGAGTGAGACAAAGGGGGCCTTTGCTTGTTCTTCTTCAGGTGCAAGCAGTGCCTCAAAAGCCAGAACAAGAATAGGGGAACGGTATGTGGGGTTCGTTCTAAATTTGGCAAAGCTCACTGCAAGCCAAAGTGGCAGACACTGGACGTGGGGCTCATGGTCAATCAGCCGATCCGACTATGGGGGATCCGTGCCAAGGTGTGCCAAGATGCCAGAAGCAGCCCATAGGAACATCGGAATATGTTGTGCATGCTGGGGATGCAGAGCTGTATCCTCAACATACTTCAAGGTCGTAGCCCCATCTTTGCCCCTCGAGCCCCGAAACGATTGAAACCACGTTCTTGAGATCCCAGCCATGCACAAATTCGGGTGAGCCCGGATTCCATTTCTGGATCGTTGGATATAGCTTGCTTTTCGGTTACGGGTGGAACTTGAAGATATTGGTTTCTGTTGAGGCCAAATCCTTAAACTTACTTCCCTAAACGTGAGATCTTGGCTATTGGCACTGGGCCTGTCTTCGCTTGCTGGAAGGGACAATGAAGAAGCTTATTTGCTTGGTGCCTGGTCTCATGTCGGTTTCCTTTTTCACACGAAGATCTTTTGGTGAATTACCCGGGGATTTACATCCACCAAGTGCTTTGGAGGATATTCCCCTATGCTCCCCTGCTAAGTAACATGAAGCCAAAAAGTCACTGGGGTCCCCCAAAACGATATTCTTCCTCAACTGGATCGAGCACCGGGCGCAAAGGAGAGCCGAGGCTCCTCCAAGCGTGCTTTCGCGGATGGGGCGGAGGGGGGGGGGGGCATGGTTCCTTAAAATCCGAAAACCTCGCGCCTTTTTTTCCAGACAAGCCCAAAGCGAAAGGCAAGCTCGTGGCAACCTCAGCTCTTGCCCCTCAACCCAAAACAAAATGTGTTTGCTTCTGGTCCACATTTAGTTCAGCCATACTTTCACAAGATCAGCGCACAACATTGCCGCCAACCCACATCGTGTGCTTGCGACAAGTTGTTATCGCAAGAGGTGGGCATTGACCTGCTTGAAGGGCCTGGACATAAATTGCCAAACCTTGTAAGTTCCAGAACCCAAAAACTGACTATAGCGCCAAGCAGGGTGCTTCTGATTGTCCATGTTGTTGGATGTTCAACCCAGAGCTCACTGATCGGAGAAACGAGCGAAAGCCCATGATAGAGTGCCGTACTTGAAGGGTTCTTTGTTTTTGCTCAGGAATGCATTTACCTATATCCTTTCATTTGATAGACTTTATCCTGCTTCAACTTGATTAGCCGGTTGTGAGAGAGCGAGAGAGAGAGAGAGAGAGAGAGACAGCCTGCTGGAGCAAGCGTCTCATGATTCCTGGAGAGGCATCTTCTCAGTTCGGGAACTCGTCCCCCGAGACCTGATTTGGACACGGCGTGCCCGAGACCTGATGTGAACATGGCGTGCCGGTCGACCGGCACCACCAATCGCCCGCAACTTAATGTTACACACTTTCCTGCATTTACCGGCCAACCAACCCGAAACGAACATGGCCTTTGAGTCTAGAAAACGGCTTGGATGCGGATTTTGTGGACCACCCCGGCAGGATATTAAAAGAGTACTACTAAAAAGGAACCTACAAAGAGCAGGAAGGTGAAATCCAGAAAAGGCACATCCAAACCGTTTTCTCGAGGGTCCCTTGGTACCTGGGTGACAACTGACCGCCTTCTGACACCTCAAAACCATCCTGCAAAGTTACTTTTGGTACTTTCGCGGCCCTCGTGCTTCCTTTTCGGGGCTGAGTTGTGGTGTGATAGCCCTTTCGCACTCCGATCGATTCCTTTCGCAGTAGACCCCTCAAGAACCTTGATATTTGGGACGCCTCCAGTACAGCACATTCCATTGACAAAATTCAAAGGGTACTCATTTGGGGGGAGTTGCTTCTAAAAGGAAACCACAGGATTTGGGACACACATCGGCCTGTTTTTCTGTTTCCAGGAAAGGACAGGGACTGTTTGAGAACAATTAGACTTAGAAGAGAAGCTGTGAGGCGACTTCTAAGGACAAAATCCCAACGGCTCCGGACCTTGGGTGGTGACGTGCCCGGAGAGGTGAACTCCTCCGAACTGTGAAGATGGAACCCTCGGGTTTTCCCCACGTGAAGTTCGACTGTGGACAGAATTCAGGGATGAATATGCCCGCCAGCCAAGAAAGGGGAGGGTAGTTCGCAATAAACATTACGCCGTCACGCTAGACCCCACCAAACATGGTACTCACTGGGTCTGAAAGGACGGTTCCATGGTACCCCTCCTGCTAAAAGTCGACCGATTCATCGACCTGGGGAATAACACAGGGATGTTGGACGTCAATGGGATGTGGACAAAACAAGTCACTTCTCAGCCCAAATACTACGTAGCAATGGGCGGAAAGAGCCGGCCTTGGCTTCTGTTAAAACCCATCTCGACGGGATGAACCATGCTTGTTCCTGGCATGGCAAAGGGGCCTGCTGGTACTCCCAAACAGAAACTTGTCTTTGCTCCGAGTGGCAAACAGATGTCCTGATTCCAGAGAGCTTGGCTGATATAACCCTTTTTCTTTGGGCAGAAATGTGGCCTCCCTATCTCTTGCTTCACAACTAGGGGGCCTTCAAGTTATTTCCAGTTGCCTGAGTAAGCAAATGAACTAGCAGTGAGGGCTAAAGAAAGGGCTGCCTTGAAACTAATTCATCATGCATGATCGTAAAAGTCCCGAAAGGAGTCTACCCTCTATTCACCATACTGGGGCCCCGGGGTTAGATAAATGGCAAGCAGCAGGGGACTAGCTCAGTCATGGAAGGCTACGATCCACGCTAACTCTCGGACCATCTAAGTACGCAACCAAGGTGCGTGTCGTTTGCGTCCCCCACCCTTGCTAACGCAGGGGCATGTCAAAAACACAAGGACCGCAGGACGCTCATGATTGAAGTAAACGTGTGAAGACATTCACAATGAAGACAACCATTTGGAGGGGCCAACAAATTAGTCTTGACAAAGGATGCATCTCTTCGATTTCCAGCTGCTATGAACCTGTTCGGTGTAATGAGTCCAGATTGAATTGGAACCTCCAGTAAGGGGCACCCAAAGGGGATTCCGAACGAGGGTTCTCATCGAAGCCTAAAGGCTTCGCTGCGATTTTGTCCCTCCTGAAATTTGGATCTTGTGGCGCTGCAAAGAACTCAAGCCAAAGGAATATCCTTGAGCCTTTTTACCCACACCTTTGCACCCAAGCATATGTTTGCTTCTCAAGCAAAATTCGGGCAGCTTATGCAAAATATGCAAGATCCGAAGTTCACATGGAAGTGCGTCCCCTTTCCACATGGAGACTACTCTCTCCCAAAAGACTTTCATCTGTCAAGCCCACATGTTTCCATGTTTGCCCCTATAGCCCGGGATACGCGTCGGATGCCTCCAAGCTCTGGCCCGGCTCCACGCGAGGAACGCCTAGGCTCACGGAGAAAACGCCTCGTGTGGATGGTGGCGAAATCCCGAAACCGCACCGTTCGGAAACCCTGGTGTCTGCTTCGACTAAATCTTGTAAATACAAAAAGAAGCAAACTCTGGGTTCAATTTTTGGTCTCATTTCGTGCCATCCACTTGATTGTGAGATCTACTGATGAGAAGGCAATGGCCCGTGATCCTGAATGGCTAGTCAGCATAAGTCACGAACGGCTGCCCCTGCTATCGCTCTGAAGAACTAACCTATCAGATATGTGCACAGTTTGTGGTTTTGAGGTTTGTGTACATGTGCAGGCCCCACCCTCATTTCAGCAGCCCCGCCCCGTTGCTGCTCCACTTGACAGGTGGCCAGCTGTCCGCTTGCCGCGGGCCGCATGTGTGCAACCCGTCTATTTGGCTTTGTCTCAAAATGAGGCGAGGCCCTACTCCCCCCCAAAACGAAACAAAAGCAAAGAACACGCGCAATCCAATTGTGATTGCTGCAAATCCACTCGTCAGTCCGATGTCCGAACATTCATGTGTGAGCCTAGTTGGTTTGTCGCACCCGCACCTGCCAACACAGCCTTCTCGCCCCTGGAACATATGAAAATGTTCGCCAGTTGCAATATGTGTATATATTGCATATATGATTTGTCCTGTATGCGTCTGTCACAGGCAAATTGTTAAACACATATGTAAATATGCATGGTCTTGATACAACTAGACACACACACATGTATATATATATATGTGTATATCATGTATACGCTCATATGTGTATAGCCAGTAACAAACGATGAAGCTGATGACTGGGCTGGGGTTTGGCTCCGGCCTTGCACCTGACAACTGACCTAAGATCGGGTTGATGCTAGCCAATTCAATTCCTGGCATCAAGGCAAGCAGCCTTAACTCCAACATGGTGAGCAAACCGGTGGCACCGCCAGGCAGACCCCAACCCACCCATGATCACCAGCTTGCCTCTCGCCTCTTTCAAGCAACAGAAGGGGCTTGTGCTTGTCAAATGCTCCTGGCAGCAGCCTCTTTTTACCTTCTGCGACCGTAAAGGCGACTGCATTATAAAACGTCTGCAGCGTCTCCCTGCTTTCGCTGCAAAAACAACCTTCGTCCAAGCCTCCGGAGGGCAGGGAAGGGGTTACAGCACTAGCATTGATTTGCACGGAGGTCGACCCGGAGAGTCTGTGTGTGTGTCCGGTGTTTAGCAGCATGTTGTTGTGCTTGGCTTCCCTTCGACATGGGACACCCGCTGTATTAATCAGCCAAAGGTTTACTAATGCTAGATCCCCGCTACCTCCACAACCGGAGCCAGGCTCCTTTCCAATAGTCTAAGACAACCTGGTCAACATTAGGGGTGAGCTGATCAAACATTCACCAAAACAAGCCGTACTCCGAAACAATGGCTTTGGGAAAGTTCTCACACACACACACACGCGCACACCCATCCATCCATCCATCCACCCACCCACCCACCCACCCACCCACCCACCCACCCACCCACCCACCCACGCACGCACGCACGCACGCACGCACGCACGCACGCACGCACGCACGCACGCACGCACGCACGCACGACAAGCAATTCTCAAGCTAGTGCAAGTACACCCTCTACAGCATAATTGCAAGAAACACAATGATGCTGGATACGACTCTGAGCCACGTAGAGCTGTGCGACTGTTTGGAACTGCGGATCCTTTGGAGTAAGAGGCAAGCCTTGGAAAAGCAGGAATCCAGGGCGTGGTCCTGATTTGTGGCTGACTTACTTCTAAGTTTCCTGTAGGAGCATGTGGAATAGAAAAAGCCAGTTTGAAGCATCTTGCGCCCCTCGTCCAAGGGGAACTTGATGTGAAGCCCGAACCCCAGTGCCACTTTCAACAAGGGAGGCATCCTTCTCTGAATGGCCCGGTGTGATGCGACAAGGGGCTTGTCATATTACTTGGTGAACAGCGACCAGCGCGGATGTAATGGAGCTTGCGTGGGGAAATCCACCAAATACTGGATCGGCCGGGCCTTTGAAGCGAGCCAAAAGAGGGACACCGGTAAGGGACCTTTCTCAGGGAGAGATGGTGTGACCCACATCAACGATCGGCAGATCGCTGCACCGATAAACCTGCGGGCTCGGTACGAGTCCCGCGAGACTGGATCCTCACAGGTCGGGACCCGAACACGCGGCGACGCAGCAAGGCAGGCTGCGATATCTGCCGGCAATCGTGCCTGACCGCAACAAACCCTGTGCCCGGCAGTACCCGGCAGTGCCCGGAGGGTCCAATCACCCAGTGAGGACCGGTTTTTCAGAGTTCAAAGGGGTCATTTGGGATCTGCTTCGTTGGACCCTCAGCCGCCCTCAGCGGTGCGTGTGTTTGAACGAGTGCAAACGCCTTCATGCCTGCGCATCTGCTAGCACTGCCTGCGCACTCACGGCGCAGGATGCTTCCAAGAAGCCGAATTCGCGTCTCAAAGGGCGAGTTGGCCTGCGCTCCACGCGCTTGAATCTGCATGGAAAGCTTATGAAGTCTTCTCTGGAACACACTACTAACACCCAGCAAATACCGGGCCAACTAAGGGCCACTCAACCCAACAGAAGGCCCAACTATAGTTACCAACAGTATGTTCTGATGCTGGAGTATTTGGCTTGAAGGCCTTGTTTACCAACTTCCAGCCCTTCAGCCCTCAAACTGGTTCCAAGCAAACCGGAAAACCCACGGCCCGGTGCCATTTTGGTGTAAATCAAAACGGGGGAAGCGTATGAGCGACCTGTTGGTTTCCTTTGAAACCAAGGTGAAAGGGTCAAAACACGAGCCCATGTGGTGGGGAATGGCAAAGGAACATTTCTCAAGCACGGCGTGTCAGCCCGAACGAGCATGTCTCAAAACAGCCCCGAATTGTTCAAACTGGAGTGTTTCGTATTGAACTGGTTTAAAAATCGGAAGTGCAATGGACCTCAGGATTTCGCGAAATCCTGACCACCACCCGATCAGAGCTGGGTCGGATTTGTCAAAGTTCCGGAAGGATACATCCAAAAGCCACTTCAACTGAGCTACAAGGGCAGTTGTGAAATCAGCTGGCGGTTTTGGGTTCATCCATTTTTAGCTGGAAACGCTTGCCTGTCAGTTGCAACAGGCAAGGGTCTGGCTGGCTGGCGCAAGCTGTCATGCAAGAGTCCGAGCGCCCAGATCGCACGAAACAGATCAAGTGGGTTGGCTAGTTCAAAACATATGGCTGTGGGTCAAAGAATGGTACCAAAATGAAGCCCTGGCAAATGGAACCAAGAACTAACACTGTCTACGGTCCCTGGCTTCATTTGACCCATACCCATTGCCAAAACACTCCGGCGCCCCAGCTGCAACCTGAGCTTCGCCGGCATCTCCTCCCCAAAGGCGCGGCCTCTTTGGCGCTACACGCCCAGCCGCACCAGTTCCTCAGCATGGCCCGGGGGAGCTCCATTTCAGAGGCTTCACTTTCGGGGCCAACACCCCCTCATACCAAAAACCCACTAGATTGAAGCATGGGGCAGTTGCCTCTTTTTTCTCTGGCCGAGCTGCGTCGATCGAAAAGAGGCAGCAAATCATCAGGCCCACGTCCATGTTGGAGGACACCCGCAGCCTCGCAGAAGCTCGTTGGCGCGGCAGCGGCTCGCGAAACCAAAGCAACCTACTCACTCACCCCCTGGGAACCCCAAAAAACCGCCCAAACTTCTGTTTTGCACGAAATTGGTCCCAACAAGTTGAAAGTCCAACTCAGGACCTGAGTTCAACTCGCACCCTGTAAAGGCTAGAAGCTAAGCACAAGGAGGTTGACAACTGTCCTCCATTGTCCAGTTGCTTAAGTTGCCTGGAAAAATGAAACAAGTGGCCGGCGATCACCTTACCCCCCTCCATTTGGAGGTTTGGATGTTAGGGGGCACCTTCCTCATGTCGTTTGATCGCGAAACGTGCTGGGATTCAAGTCCCACCGAACCACCAACTACGGCAAGCCTGAAGTGATAGATCCCCGCAACAACCAACTGGGGAGAATAAGGCAAATCCTGAAACGCAAATCAAAGCTTGCATTATACCGTGGGAGTACCGTGGACTATGTTTGGTCATTTCCCCAGGAAGTCATGCAAAACCCATGTTTAACCCACATGTATAGGCTTTGTCCCCATGGCTCAAGATTGGAAAACAGGGCGGACACAGGACCATGGTTGACAACCATTCAAGTACCCCATGCTTTTATGTCCGAATCGAAACCCAAAGGCAACAATGGCTTTCATTCGGAGAGGTTTCTGGGACCCTCTCGTCCAGTAACATGGAATCTAGCCCCAGGGCCAGGGGCTTAACCAGCCTTGGGGCCAAACAGCAAGAACGAGGCCTTAACGGTCTGGGGGGCGGGTCCTTGTTGCTTGTCTCCGTGTTCTGTCCTTTAGTTGTTTGAGGGCAGGGAAGCCACCAGCGACCGAACAAGTGAGGATCTTAGACAAGAATCCACTGAAAAACCCGGCGATTTTCCCTGCAAATCTTCCGGGAAACCATGCAGGCTATACGTGGACCCGAAAAAGCCCTCCAAAGAGAAGGCAAATTTTAGCGATGACTTCTTGAACTGTAAGGAGCCTGGGTTGCAGCTGGTAACACAAAACGACAACATTCCTGCAAACGGGGTAAATGACTGGCGTCAAACTGATCGAGTTGAGAATGCGGTTGCCAGGAGAAACGTGCAGCTTCCCCAATGGTGCAAGATCCAAAAAGGAGCATGTGGCCGGCGAAGCATTGAGGGGAACTCGACGTGAAATCAAAGGGATCGAAAGGGATTCCTGTGGTGCCAAACCGATTTTTGGTGGCTATTGCCCCCTAAAAGCATGAGTTGTTGATTTGTGGGAAACGCAACATGTTCCTCCAAAAGGAGGTCTGAAAACAAATCCAGCAGGTCAATGGACGAAACCAAGGGCCCAAGTGCCGAGTCGTCCAGCCTGTAGTACGTGCCTTGCGGGTCGAAGGACATATTGCAGGGCTCAGCGTCAGCCGTTGGCTCCTTGGAACTTGGAAGGCGTCGGCAGGCACTGGGCCACGAGGCACTTCCCCTTATTGGTTGTTGGTCGTGTGAATATATATATATATATATCTGTCTATATATGGCGGATCTGGAAGCAAGCCAAAGAGGCGCCTTGTGCAAGAGTTGGAAAACACGGTGGGCAAATTGTGACAAAGGGGATATGGTGTTTCTTCGAAGAAGGGTCTTTCTTTCAATAGAGTGTTTTTTGCAGTTCGATTTGCATTGGGGGTTGGATGGCTGCATGATTGAAGTGCTGTGCTAGCCGGCCCTTGCAGTGCTCAAACTGCTGCCAAGCTTGCTGACGCCTAGCATGCGGGACGACTGACAACTCAGACAAAAAACACGGGCTTAACCAGGAACTCTGGCTCAAGCCTCGTAACATGACTGACTTCGGAGTTCTGAGTACCCTCCCACCGAGAAACATGATTATCCTGGAACCTGACAGGGTCAAGGGCGCGGCCATTTCCCTTTGAGACCCCCGAAACCTCGGGGGTCCATGTGAATTGTTGCGAGGCTACGTGCCTTTGGCCAAATCGCTCGAGCCAAGGCCGGGGCGGGCTGCACGCCGTCGCTGACCAGAACGGCGTGCTCCTTGAAGAGACCGTCGAAGAGGAGATCCGTGGGGGCTGGGCACCGGTTGCACGGGGCGAGTGGGTCCCTCACCACAAGCCCAAAACTCCATGACGAGTTTAGGGCTAATTCCAGCTCCGACTTTTGCTTCGGATTCAGCCTTTTCTACAGGCTCGATTCCCATGTTGGTCTTGTGAGGTAAGGGAGCAGGTCATCTCAATGATCTTGTGACCTTTCTGAGGGGTTTCTCAAGCGTGAGGTGGGGTTCTAGACCAGGGTTGTCCTTTCGGGTGGGTCCACGTATCACCCAGAATGCGCAAACATCGCTGCCATCGCTCTGGATTTGAAACTTGTGAAACACAAATCAGAGAGAAAAAGCCGGCACCCCGACGTGACCCTTGCAGGTTAGGCGTTGGTTAGTCTGCGGCCCCAACAACAAAGGGATGTAAACATCCGGTTTGGGTGGGACCATCCCCAATGAACCTTTTCTTTTTTTTTAACACAGCTCATCCAACCATCAAATATAAGTCATGCGCGCCTAAACGATTTGTTTGGAATCGTGGGCGCGTTTTGAAACCAAATTACGTCATGGTCATAGCTACCTCAGCTTTTGTCCCCAAAGTGTTGTTCATGTATGGTGCGTGCTTATTGAACCTTGAAAGGTTGCATAAGTTCACAAGAGATTGCGGAAACCGAGCCGTGTGATGCCAATAGGAGGCCTCTCTATAACTACTTTATTACTTAGGGACACAGCGAGTGGCCCCAAACCTCGTACCCATAAAGCAAAACAGCCCATGGCGTCATGCTGCTTGAAAGGGAATTAAAGGAAACCAAGAGAACACACGCACACGTGTCAGTAGCGTTTTTTGGAGGCGTCCGGAAGAAAACACTGTGGCCGAGCTCCCAGCGCACTGGGTTCATCCCGCGCTTGGTCATCACCTCGGCTTGGCAAAGGCTTCGACGGCTCCTTTGACCTGGATCCATTGACCTGGTTTTGTAGGTATCCAGGAGAACCGCCCAATAGAAAAGCCAAAAAGACAATGGCAGGTTACAGACTATATGGGTAGCTGGGATCCACTGGGTGGGTGTCTTCGACCCGGATCCATTGATCTGGCTTTGTAGGTATCTAAGGGAACCGCCTAATAGAAAAACCAAACATAATTTTGAGGCAGGTTGATACGGGAAACCAAAAGGGACACCACCATTTCGGGGGTGTCCATATTTTGACGCATCCCGTTTGCTGGCCTTGTGAAGAATATCCCTGGCAGGTTTCATGTTGGTGGCTGGGAGGCAAACGGAGATTCACCGTGCCCTACATTAGTAATTAGAGGCCTCTTGAAACTAAACGACCACCCTATATCCTCCAAACTGTCATTCCAAACCAACACTTAGGGTGCTGAGAGATTCTCGAAGCAACTCCCATGCACGTGGGGTGTTCTGGGAGTGTGGGTGCACGGGAGATCTGGAAGGAATAAACCATTACCCAATCCTGTTGGTTCGCTTTCAGGAATTGTGAAAACAAAGCGCACCGCGTCAATCCAGTCAACGTATGGGCAAAGTAGCATCCGATGTTTCAAGACATCAATGTCCCACTTCCTTCCTTCCTTCCTTCCTTCCTTCCTTCCTTCCTTCCCTTCCCTTCCCTTTCCTTTCCTTTCCTTTCCTTTCCTTTCCTTTCCTTCCTTGGTTCCTATGATTGTGGAACATCACCATTTCTCTGAACATAGGCTTTCCACGACTGTGCACTGTGTGCTCAATAGGTGGGTCTGGAGCGAAAACCATTGTTTTCCCCTAAAAGCCCACCAATGCCCACCAAAATAGGATTCCCCAACAAAAATAGACACCCAACCCCAGGCCCACAGTGGCCATGGGAGAACAAAGGGCACACTCTTCTTTGGCCCGCCGTTGATTCTACAGGCAAGCCCCTGTTGAAACAAGCGAAAAAGCGCGCCACTGGAGGTCTGGGCCATGCTCCCAGCTCCCATCCATCGGTTTTGGTTTGGCCCCCAGCGTAGCGCGGCCGGGAGGGGTCACGCTCCAGGCGTGCGTAGAGCTCCCCAGTGGCCTGGCAATCGCTGAAGCAACTAAACCAAACCAACCAAGCAAGCACCGCGGAAATGTCCAAACAAAACCCAATTTCGCCAAACCAAACCTGGTAACCAAGCAACCAAGCAACTAGGCAGCCAACCAGCCACATAATGTCCAACGCAAACTACGCCAAAACAAAACCAAATCAACCAACCAAACCGACCAGGACCCTCACTATTCTTGGCCCCTTTTTTGCAATGCCATAGCGTGCCTACATGCCAAACCACTCGCCTATTCGTTTTTTTGAGCAAGAGCTTTTGAAAAGACACCGATCCTGAAATGAAGAATCCTCGGTAAAGGAAGACACCTCAGCCCAAAGTGGCTGTTGGGCACCATGCACATGTGTTAACGTATTTGCCTTGTTGTTGATATGCACTTGTCACCCTGTAGCTTTCCACCTGAGCACGACTGGGCATTGAGCCATAAACTCTTTGATGCTCTTTGTGATGTGTTCTGCCTACGCAACTGCAATCTAAAGCCGAATCCCACAGGGTTGGCAATTCGGCCTTTCGTTTGTTCATTGTTTCAACAACCCACTGGTGCTTTTCCCTGGAAGGATTTGCCCCATCTGGTTGGGCCCCACATTTTGAAGCCAACCCTGATCGCCCCCTTTTCAGACCACGCACGCGAAGCCCAAAAAAGGGTCAGCGCTTGCGCGCGCTCAGAAGGCAGGCGACTGTTGCGCCGAGAGCTACTCCTACCGAGAAGCGGGCGATGTGCGAGGTGGAGCCAGCGTTCACCACACTTGAGCCAACTGCTTTGAACATGTCTAATCCACCATTGGTTTGCCCTTTTGGTTCAGGGGACACTGGAATCGTTCAACGATTTTCTAAATTGGTAATCCCGAGCCTTCCAGGAAGGAAGGATTTAGCACGCTTGAAAAGACAAGGGAAAGCCTGCTGAGCTGACCGAACAGTTCGAACTGCTTGGGCCTTGCTTGGTCAAAACAACAAGAAATGAAACCAATAACACGCATCAATGTTGGCCAGACCAACAGGATTAGAGTTGGCTGTGTCAGAAACTCAGCTTTCCTTTAATTGGTGGTTTGGAGCCCGGTGGTTTGCAGGTCTGGGCTTCCCATTTACCCTCTACAGGAAGGGGATCAAACCCCCCAGTTCTCACCCATCCAGACCGCAAATTCAGATTTTCCTAAGCAAACAGGTCCCCCACGACTCTCCTAGCAGCAGCGATGGGGAGATCTCCAGGTGCACCTTCTTGTTGAGTACCGCCACCGCGGCCTCCGGCTGGCGTGGATTGGGGGACGAGTGAATGGATTCCAACAAAATGAGCTCCTTTCCGATGCTATGCGCAAACTTCTTGGGAACCTGTCTAGTAGAACAGGAAGGCCCACGCCACTGCCAGACTGGCCGAACTGGGTGCCAGTTAGGGTCTGGACAGAATCCAAATAGACACACCTGCGCCTGAGTCGCTGCAGAGCCAATTACGACATTTTGGTCTATCTGGCAAACTCCAAGAAAGAGTTGGGCGTGTCTTAACATTCGGGACACACCTAGACGGGGGGAGGGTCCTGTCGGCTTCCAGGGGAGAGTTTTAAGGAACCCCACGCCTAAAGCGGTGTGACCAATCTGTACAAAGTCTGAAGACTAACCCTGGCCTTTGCGCGGCTTGAACATGATCCCCTCCTTCAAGCATAAACATCTGCTCTTTGAACACTCTACAAGGGCCTAGCCAGTTGGAACGGGTGCTTTTTGCTGCGCGTTAAAGCCAAATAAAGTCATGATCATTAAACAAGATACATCCAAGCAAATGCCGCTCCACTCTGTATGTATCGCAATTTCTCGAACAGAAAAACTGAAGGTCCCAGGGGTGGAAGGGAGTGTTTGCACGAAGTTTAGCATATTGCGTCCACTCTCAGGCGACACTCCAGTGATTGCGCGATGGCGTGTTCAGGCGGCTTGTTCAAAGCAACCCCGTGCATTGGCAACGACTTGAAGAGTGGCCAGGTCACAAACTTCTTCAGGAGGCCGATCTATTGGGTTCAAAGTAACCAAGTAAAATCTTCGAAATTACCCTCGTTGAACCGTGCTGTAAAGGGAAGCTGGCCCCCCAAAAGTGACTTCTCAAAGTGCAACAACACATCATCCGAGGTCCCGTCTTCCAGCTGCCTTCCACAGCTCCTGGTTGCCAGCAGCCACCACTCGCCCCCGTGAAATCTCCTGTCGAAGCAAGCAGCACTGGTCAGTCTCAAGCATGTTGAACATCTCCCCATTGGGCTTCTCACGCCCCTTGTTTTCATCGTTTTACTCTCCGACTCTCCTTGGCTTGGTTAACCTGGCTTCTGGCTTGGCTTGGTCTCTCAGTGGTTCCCATATTTGTTACTCTAAGGACTCTAAGGGGAAGACGACACTTAGGATCCTTGATCCGGTCTCTGGCTTCCGGGGAGTAACCATTTGGGGGTCCAAGTTTTGAGAGTCAACCACATCACACGGCTGCTGTAGGGTTGCTCCCAGTCAACCTGTTGGTTTCCTACCTCAAGGTGCTTTTGTCATTGTAAGGCTGCAAGTACATGACATTGAACCCTAAACCTAGGAGTCAAATATGCTCTTCGCGTATCATTATAGTCAAGGGCAAAAATGAGAAAAGTGACCTATCTTTTGATCCAGAGTAGGCCAACGAGTGCTTCCAGATGTCATCGAAACCAAGAAAGCAACATGCCCAATAGAATTGAACAATAAAGAAGGAAAAGGCACAACCTGGAGGTCTGAGCCTCGCTTTTTTAGCCAAGGCACGTGGCTCTGTAGTGTCAAAGGTTTTCCCTGCCAGTCGGTCATGCACCCGCCGGCACAGGTCACCACGGGCACTAGGGCGCAGTAGTCGTAGATGCCTCAAATGTGGACACCCTTAAAAATCTTTGCTGGCTTTGTTTTGCTTGAACAACTGCTGGTTCGATAAGCAGGGAATGAGAAATGGAATGCCCCATAGTGCCCCTGTAAACCATCCCCTATGGCTTCCTTTCAGGGAATCCCTAGGCTCGTTTCATTTTCTACTGAGCACCAACAAGAAAAACAATCCAACAAAAATGAAGGTCACGTCTTCGCACGCTCTTGTCGGTTCATGCGGGTCCCCTTTAAAAAAAAGGGCCGGACGTTTTGGGAAAGCCGGCTGCGCGCCGAACGAAACCTGACAGACTTTCCCAAAAGCTCACATCCAAGCAGCCAGCCCCTAAAACCCACTCACCCTGGCAAGTCACTCCCATTGCAAAGGCGCCAGTTTCTTCCTGGCCTTCAGAACCCTATCTTTCCATGGAGCCGCCCAGCGTGCTTCTGCCCCGCTTTCTTGGCAACTCGTTGAATGACATATGATGCCCCAGAATAGCCCCATCTCTGGAAGATTTGAGGCATCAGCTCAAAAGATTGTAGGTTCAGCGACGGCCTCTTTTGTTCCCGGCCCGCGCTTGCAACGCTTTTTTGCAGCATATCTTGCCAAGCCTCCCCGCAGTCAAAGGAGTATGCCGGGTTGATTTCTGCCCCCGGCGCAGGTCAAGGGACAATCCACTTGCCACAGCGGCTGCCTCTCGTGGCAAGCTCCACGGCCCTCACAATGCACGCGCATCGAGATATCCGCACTTGTTGGGGACAAACAATCCTCAGACATAAGCGTGCTTGGCATATGGCAACTTTTGTAGCTCGCAACGCCCAAAGCCAAGCGAACTACTCCTCTCAGTGGATCTCCTTGTGCGGCAAGGCGCGGGGAGAATCTTGGCCCCTTGTGCTCGGTGAGCGAGGCTCCAAGCAGCGCTGCGAAATAATCCTCCATGTTTCCGGAAATCGCCAAAACGGAGGCTTCCACTGACAAATCTCGCCAGCCTCCGGCACAATGCGGTGTCGTCTGCATCAGGGGTCCAATGTGGCGGGCCGCGGGAACCCGCGCTGTGTCATGCAGGTAGAGTTCAGCGGCTGGCCATTCAAGAAGGCCTGTACCTCTTGGAGTCAAAACCAAAAACTGGTATTCGTTGTGGTCTAAAAGCTCATGGTGAGTTTGTGTCACAATATGTCACAATAGGCGAACCCCCAACATGGTTGGTGTCCTTTGAGTCCCCCCCTTCAAAACGTAAAACAACCAAACAAATACCTTCCACAGCGCGCACGCACATACACAGAAATGGGGTCAGACTCAGACTTCAACCTGGAACTAAACCTGTCACGTTGCATCCAGCCCGAAGGACCTGTGCACCCAGGTTTCGTCCCCGTATCTGCCACAGGTCCGGAGGTAGGTGTACCCTTCCTGCAAGGGTTGCTCCAAAATCCCTGACACAAGAAGGTTTGGGAATGAACTGTTTGAGATCAACCAAAGGGAATGGTTTAGAGGGGTCGTTCCCTGGCTGAGAGCAAAGCCTGTCCTGGACAAATAATTAAAAGCAAAAACCTGCCCTTCCAAGCGTGAAACTATTGTCAAACACAGGAAATCAAACTCACAGAGTTTTCAATCACAAATTCTCAATCAACAGATGGCCGGCTTTGCCCCACTCTGCCATTTCAATGCCTTGCCAAGCCATTGGCTCTGGCACTCTTTTGCACGCTACATTTGTCGAGTTTCCACGGGAAGCTCTTTGGCTCGCGTGGAACGTGTAGATTTCTGTTGTGGGCAGCCACCAGGTAGAAGACGGGCCATGTACACATGGGTATGTGTTTTTTTGACGTGGCCGTGCCGGGAGGTTGGTATAAGGGGTATGAATCGCAGGTATGGTTCGGGGTATGGCTCGGGGGTATGATTCGGGGTATGGCTCGCGCGCCTCTGAACTCTTGCTTTGTGGCTTTGGACATTGCAAAGCTCCCGTGCGCTGGCAACTGGATAGCCGTGAGATTTCGACCGCTTAGTTGCTACAAGCCAGCCTGGGGCGCTTGTGAGTAGCCTGAACTAGACAGCTGCCAGGTTAGCGAAGCTGCTGCGCTAGCAGAGCCACTGCCTGAGGCGAACGTCATGGCCACCTCCACTTGGAGTTCAAGCGACCCGCGCGCTCACAGACCCAAGCAAGCGTTGCTTAAGGGGAAGCGTGCCCAGTCAGGCCCGCCACGAACCAGCGTAAGGGCAAGACAGCGCGACATCCTCAAACGGCAGCCGCGCAGAGGCTAGTGGGCCTCTCACAGGTGGTGTACCGTGTCGCGCTTGATACATCGCAGTAAGCCTTCCGAACCCACCTTCTGGCGAACTTCTGCGAAAAAAGCAGCGAGTGCTTCATTTTGTGTCTACTGAGGATTTGGGCGGCATAGCTTCGCTAGTACTGCCCAGAGCGCAAGAGGCTCTTGGCTGCAAATGGCAGCAGAAGGGTATGAATCGGGGTATGAATCGGGTATGAATCGGGGGTATGAATCGGGGAACATATTTTTTCGACCGGAAAAACACCAAGAGTACCCGAGGAGCACAAAGACAACTTGTGTTTCACTGCGACAGTGGCCCAGGACAGACAGCTGTTTCCACCGCGTCGGACAGACTGCAGGAAGCAAGCTCCAAGTTTCAAGCTCAGCAGCGGCACCCCCCGCCACAGCGCCCTGCAAGTCCCAGCGTCTTACGTCAAGCTGCACCCCCCCACAGCACCACGGATGCTACAGACAACTCTAGTACCAGGACATCCGCAGGATTGCTCTATAACTCCATCCATTGGCACTTTCCATTGAAAATAGCAAGCCGAGACCGAGGTGGGTAACCGAGTGTCAAGGAACACCACTTAAGCCAAAATGGCCCCCTACGAGTAACCAGTGAGTGTGTGAGTGGACATGTCAACTGTACTTGGCCCCATGACATCAGCGCCCAACCATGCAAGCATCGCAGACTCAGGAATAGATCCAGGAACCACAAGTGAACCAGGTATTACCTCGGAGTCCCTACCCCCTGGCATCGGTCCACATGGCAAGCTCTCTACCACTGTTTCTTGACAAGACCCCCTTCTTCACTTGAAGTTAAACCCCCTACCAGCTATCCATGGATCACATGCAAATGCCATAGTTCTTGCAAGTTCTTTTTTTGTGTTTTTTAAGGGGTATGACTCGGGGTATGGCTCGGGGGTATGGTTCGGGGTATGATTCGGGGGTATGGCTCGCCCAAGCCCCACCTCCCACGAAGACTAAAGAACTGACACGGTAAAAAAACACAGACCCACATGGAATCTGGCACATTGCACCTGACTTGCGAGACTGCATGGGAAATGCTACTACAGAAGTTGCTCTCGGTAAGCAGGCTGAGAGGCGTTGAACATGTTTTGCCACTGCTGCTGCCGGAAATGTGCAGGGTCCAAGCCAGCGCAAAGTTGCCTGCACGAGCGGGGCTGCTCTTCACACACCCGGGCTGTTCCGCTGCTCTGGGCCACCTGTTCTGGCTGTCACGCACGAGCACCGCCGTATGGGTTTGAAAGCTAGTTCTGGGCCCTTCAGCAAAAACTCAAGAGCCTGAACCGCCGACAAAAGCGGGCACTCCAGTTCTCACACGCACCGCCTTACTCGCTTTCCATCAAAGCTGCAGCTGCTTGGCACTTGCTGCTCAAGCGCAGGCATCGCAGGCAGTCTTCACAAAATAGTGGGCCAAGAATGGTTGGATGTCCCACCGGGCAAGACGACAGAAGCCATCAAGTTGCGCCTGACCCACTGTGTTAAAGCTGCACTTGTGCGCATGCGACACTGCGCTTCTGCAATTGGCATACTTTGGAACACCTCGAGCAGCAATCGAGCCAACGCCTACCCCCAACGAGCGAGGACTCCAAGGTTGATGACAGGTTTCGGAAAGGAACACCTGACACCACGCCTTCTGCGCACTTCGGTGCCACCCCGTGCCGACCCTGCGATGACGGGGACGCGGCTGTAGAATGTAGCGTAAAAGCGCTGGGCATCACCCGCAGCATCTTTTTCTGGCGGTAATTATGTTTTTGGGCCTGTTTTGGGTTGGTGTTGGGGCCACTTTTGGGCTGGGTTTTAAGTCAGGCAGCGCGAACAAGTTGAAAGCCGACATCAGGAGCTACGGATTGCCGGAGCAACAGCCATGCCAGAGCCATGGTTATGTTTGCAGTTTGGGGACTCTGCAGCGCACAGTTTGGCAACGGATGCTGCGCATAGCCAAAGCCGCAGCGACAAGGACTTGACTCCAGGGCGCCCACCACTGTCTAGCCTAAGATAGCAAGGTGCGGTCTCTGTGTAGAAGCCACGCATCTCTAAGAGCCTCTGATGTACCGCAAGGGACAAGTCCCTGCTACAGGCTGCAAGGTGCCCGAGCCAACCAAGGCAAGAGACACGCGCAAGTCTGCAAAGGGTCTGCGACAGCCTCCGCAAACGTTCCAAGTTCAAGACATGCGCTTTTGGCTTAGCCCTGCAGTTGGTGTGCTGCGTCACTGCACAGTTGCCCAGTTGGAGACGGGAAAGTAGCTGCAACTTCCGGCATCGCCAGGGCATCTTGATTTGGTGTGACCTGCGGGCGGGCCCCAATCTAACCTGCGGGCATCGCCACGGATCCCAATCGCAGATGCACGGGCGGGCCCGTTGACAACCCCGGTGCGCGCAGGCCCCTGCGCGCACTCAGTCGTGAGGCTCAGTCAATTCTCGCTTCGCGCATTGGCAGCTGTCGACAAGAAGGCAGCAGCAAGCTGCACACCTTCATGTTCTTCCGGGGGCCCATTGCATTGTTTGGGCCGCGCGTGTAAGCATAGCCCATGGCCACGGCTACCGTTGCTTGACCAACTGCTACTTCGCGGGAGCCAAGGTTCAGTGTGCGCGTTGGCGGCTTTGGACTTTGCGGACCTTTTCTTGGGGTACAGGGCCCTGTCTTGAAGGGGTTAGCATGCTTGGGCAGTTTGGGTTTTTGCTGCTTCAGCAGGTGTTGCGCATTCAGGGATTTGGCTTCGAGACTTTGCAGTCTTCTGTTTTCCGGTGTCAAGTCTGCCTCCTGACGCTTGCAGGTTGCAACGGCGATTTTCCGAGGCGAAACGTGCAAAATTGTACAAGCAGTGAGTGGCCAAACATGCCTTCTGCCGGAAATTTGACCAACTTCGACCAATTCCCGCGTTCACTTAAGTCAATTTACAGCTGTTGTTTTCAAGATCGGACGTCGCTCGGGCTGGGCAATGCACATTTCGAGTTGCTGTCCTCACTCCCTGCAACTCTTCGGGCGCAAAATAGAGGCAAGTTTCCTGAATATCAGTTGCCCAGCTACAAGTTCAAGGCGAAGGCAATTACATCCTGGGCGCCCTCTAACTATGAACTACCCTCGGCGACCACGCTCAGTCAAATGGCTTCAGCACACAAGAAGAGGAAAAATCAACAAAACGCTACTACAATCGTTGCTCTCGCAGCCGAACAAGCTGAGAGGAGCTGAACATGTTTTGCCACTGCTGCTGACGGATATGTGTCAGGCTCAATCGCGGGAACTGCCTCTTGGGCCACCTGTTCTGGCTGCCGCGCATGAGCAGCGCCGTATGGGCAGGCGCTGTTCGGGTAAGCGATTTGCGCATATATGTTCACACCATCCGCAAATTCGGGCGCGATTGAAAACTGCGTCTGAGCCTTGCAGCAAAACATGCAAGAACCTGAGCCTGCCTTGAGTGCGCCGCCAAAAGCGGGCACTCCAGTTCTCACACGCGCCGCCTTACTCGCTTTCGATGCCCCAGGCTCAAGCCTAGTGCCCGAGCATGGCTGCAGCTGCTCGGCTCTTGCTGCTCAAGCACAAAATAGTGGGCCAAGAATGGTTCGATGTCCCACCAGCCAAGACCCTGTGTCATGTGTAGACAAAGGCTATCAAGTTGCGCCTGACCTGCTGTGTATGTTTACCCCGTCAAGCTCCCCTGGCTTCTCGCGCTGCCGGCTAGTATGCCTTGCAGGGATGCGTTTGGCCTGTGAATTCGTTTGCTTCGTTCGGGCACAGCCAGTGGCAGGCCACGCGCAACACAACGGGGCATCACCCGCTGCCGTCCTTGTGCACTTATGTGCGTGCGACACTTTGCACTTGGCAACCTTTGGAACACCTCGAGCAGCAATCGGGCCAACGCCTACCCCGAATAAGCGAGCCCAAACAGTTCATGACAGGTTTTGGAAATCCTGACACCACGCCTTTTGTGCACTTCGGAAACAGGCAAAGCTTCCGTCGCGCACTGGGCCCGAATCTGGTCGCTGCGCGGGTCATGTGGCACGACCATGGGCGAGCTTCGTGTTGATGACGGCTAAAACTTTCAGGCCCCTTGCAAGTCGGGGTTGCGCGAACGTGAAAACAGCCTGTCTGAGAGGCGGCAGGAGAGGCGGCAAGCCTCACAGCGCCTGTCCGCGACTGAGACAAGTCAGCCATGTCCAAACGAGTCACGGCTTGCTATGCCGTATCATTTAGTCTACACCACCAGGTTTTTGCCACCTTACACGCGTGGAGTTTTTGCAAACGCGCCACATGTGACAGGGTTTCCTTGGCTGTCAGCTTATGCCGCCTTACGCTCGTGCACTTCCTCTTGCTTACGCAAAGTAACATGCAGGTTTTGGACGCTGCCCAAGTACGCTTCCATCCCGTGTATGCCATCACCCCGTTGCCCAGTGCTGTAAATGACGTGTCCACCATACTCTAGAATGACCAGTGAGAACAGCACGAAGATAGCAAAGCGCGGTCTCTGTGTAGACCTCCCAACCGCAAAGCGGTGTGGCACGACCACATGGGCCTCGTGTTGATTGCGGCTAAAACTTCAAGGCCCCTTGCAAGTCAGGGTTGCGCGCACATGAAAACAGCCTCTGTGAGAGGTGCCAGGCCTCACAGCGCCTGTCCGCGACTCAGACAAGTGAGCCATGTCCAAACGAGTCATGGCTTGCTATGCCGTATCATTTAGTCAACACCACCAGGTTATTGCCACCTTACACGCGTGGAGCTTTTCCCAACGCGCCACATGTGACAGGTTTTCCTTGGCCATCAGCTTATGCCGCCTTACGCTGGTGCACTTCTTCTTGCTTACGCAAAGTAACATGCAGGTTTTGGACCCTGCCCAAGTACGTTTGCATCCCGTGTATGCCATCACCCCGTTGCCCAGTGCTTCAAATGCCGGAGCAACGGCCACACTGTGGGAGCCCGTAAACAGAAACGTCTCCACCATAAAAACTGGCTCTGGGCCCTGCTGCAAAAAACTTGCAAGAACCTGGACCTGCCTTGAGTGCGCTGCCAAAAGCGGCACTGCAGTTCTCACACGCGCCGCCTTACTCGCTTTCGATGCCCCAGGCTCAAGCCTAGTGCCCGAGCATGGCTGCAGCTGCTCGGCTCTTGCTGCTCAAGCACAAAATAACGGGCCAAGAATGGTTGGATGTCCCACCAGCCAAGACCCTGTGTCATGTGTAGACAAAGGCTATCAAGTTGCGCCTGACCTGCTGTGTATGTTTACCCCGTCAAGCTCCCCTGGCTTCTCGCGCTGCCGGCTAACATGCCTTGGCATGTGAATTCCTCTGCTTCGTTCGGGCACAGCCAGTGGCAGGCCACGTGCAACACAACGGGGCATCACCCGCTGCCGTCCTTGTGCACTTATGCGCGTGCGACACTTTGCGCTTGGCAACCTTTGGAACACCTCGAACAGCAATCGGGCCAACGCCTACCCCGAAAAAGCGGGACCCAAAAAGTTCATGACAGATGTTGAAAAGGAAAGCCTGACACCACGCCTTTTGTGCACTTCGGAAACAGGAAAAGCTTCCGTTGCGCACTGGGCCCGAATCTGGTCGCTTATGCCGCCTTACGCTCGTGCACTTCTTCTCGCTTACGCAGAGTAACATGCAGGTTGTGCATGCTGCCCAAGTACATTTCCATCCCGTGTATGCCATCACCCTGTTGCCCAGTGCTTTTAATGCCGGAGCAACAGCCACAATGAGGGAGCCCGTAAACAGAGACGTCTCCACCATACTCTAGAATGACCAGCGAGGACAGCTCTAAGATAGCAAAGCGCAGTCTCTGTGTAGACCTCCCAACCGCAAGACGGGCACTTCCCAAATCTGGCGGATGTTTTGCAAACGCGCCAAATGTGACAGGTTTTCCTTGGCCATCAGCTTATGCCGCCTCATTCTCGTGCGCTTCTTCTTGCTTACGCAAAGTAACATGCAGGTTGTGGACGCTGCCAAAGTACGTTTGCATCCCGTGTATGCCATCACCCCGTTGCCAAGTGCTTTAAAGACCGGAGCAGCAGCCACACTGTGGGAGCCCGAAAACAGAAACGTATCCCCATACTCTAGAATGACCAGCGAGGACAGCTCGAAGATAGCAAAGCGCGGGCTCTGTGTAGACCTCCCAACCGCAAGACGGTGTGGCACGACCACATGGGCCTCGTGTTGATTGCGACTAAAACTTCAAGGCCCCTTGCAAGTCAGGGTTGCGCGAACATGATAACAGCCTCTCTGAGAGGCGGCAGGCCTCACAGCGGCTGTCCGCAACTCAGACAAGTGAGCCATGTCCAAACGATTCATGGCTTGCTATGTCGTATCATTTAGTCTACACCACCAGGTTCTCACCACCTTTCACGCGTGGAGTTTTTGCTTACGCGACACATGTGACACGTTTCCCTTGACCATCAGCTTATGCCGCCTTACGCTCGTGCACTTCTTCTTGCTTACGCAAAGTAAACATGAGCACGGAGGTATTGGACGCTGCGCAAGTACGTTTGTATCCCGCGCCTTGCGCAAACCGGGGAAATAGCACAACATGTCCACAAACAAAACCTGAGCCAAAATGCCATCACCCCGTTGCCCAGTGCTTTTGCACGCGATACATGGGTCGCCGGCGCCCAACGCCCACTCAGTCGCAAGGCCCAGCAAATTCTCGCTTCGCGCATTGCTGTGCAAGCGTCCGGCCAGCAGCGGTCGGCAAAACGAAAAAGGAAGCTGCACACCTTCATGTGCTTCCGGGGGCCCATCGTGTCGTTTGTATAAACATAGCCCGTGTCTACGGCTACGATTGCTTGACCAACTGCCACTTCGTAGGAGCCAAGGCTCGGTGTGCTCGTTGGTGGCTTTGGATTTTGCGGACCTTTGCTTGAGGCACAAGGTCCGGTCCTGGATTAGCGTGGTTGAATTGAAGGGGTTGGTGCTATGGTCACTGAAGGGTCAGACCCGCCGGCCATCAATTCCATGTTCAGTATCACCCTTGACGGAGCACAGCTGGCTCAGAAAGTCTGGAAGTAGCAGCTGCCACAACTATGCACCTCCACGCGCATCCCCTCTTGGGCTTGTAAGCCCTCAGGGAAAACAAGGTAAAGCTGGCCACCTAAAGCTTCCGACGGGCAACTTGTATGAAACGCATTGTCGCACATCTTTGAAGTTGCTTTGGTGTGGCTCCTGCACGCAAATGGCAGCCTCGTCAGTGGCTGCGTAAGAAGAGGATTTCGCACAAACGCGTGCGTTGGGGTATAATCACACGTGCAGCCGGCATGAGGCCTAGTCCACTGAGGACAGGTTTTGGAAATCTTTACGCTGCTACTGACAAATGAGCATATTGCTTGCTCAGGCCAGAAAGACAGTCAGGGCGGGATGGGCGCATGATGTTCATACAACGCGCAGAAGTGTGCCAGAAATATTGTTTTGCTCAGGCTGGCACTGCCAATTTGGAGTGGCTGTTCTCAATTTCTGTAGCTCTTTGGGTGCACAACAGGGCACGTTTTCTGCTGAACTTGGCTTTGGGGTCTGAACCCCGAATGTCAGTTGCTCGGCCCGAGCAGTGCAAATCGTTAGTCCGTGTTGGCTTTAGGTTCTGCAAGCATCTGATGTACCAAGGCAGGGCAAGTCCCTACTACAGGCTGCAAGGTGCACGAGGCAGGGACACGCGCAAGTCTGCAAGTCTGCAAAGGGTCTACTGAGACAGAAATGGGAGGGGTGGGCTGCCTGGACAGCTATACCACGGACCTCGGGTTCTTGGGAGGGTTCCGCAAAAGTGATCTTCGAAGGGTTCCTCGAAGCTGTGGCGCAAACTCATCAAGTATCAAAACGGTTCCGCAGAACCCTTAGTCAAAGTTCCGAATCAACTCCTGAAATCACGCGTAGTTTTGGCCTAACCCGCAAAGAAACTTTGTCGGAGTTCCGCAGTGCCGGAAATCCAGACCCGCGCCCCTTCCCAAAACCTTCTACGACAGCCTCCGCAAACGTTCCAAGTTCAAGACATGGGCTTTTGGCTTAGCCCTGCAGCTGGTGTGCTGCGTCACTGCACAGTTACCCACTTGGAGACGGTCAAGTCGCTGCAGCTTCTTGAATCGCCATGTCCTGCCGCTTGCATAGCTGGTGTCTTCTTGATTCCTGGGCCCTTCGGGTGTGCAAAATTTCCGCCGTTTTGCGAAAAAGCAATAATTTCCGCTGTTTTCAGAACAAGCCCAATCAAGAAAAACATGCATCACTGGGAAAAGCCCGCATCAAGCAAAAGCGCTTTCTCAGCCAAAAAGCACTTTTTCTTGAAAGAGCACAACGGAAGCACACCTCGGAGGAACCTGGTTTGGTGTAACCTGCGTCAGCCTTGCGCCATGGATCCCAATCGAAGATGCACGGGCGGGCTCATGACACCCAGGTGCGCAGGCCCGTGCGCACTCAGTCGCAAGGCTCAGCCAATTCTCGCTTCGCACATTGCTTTGCAAAGGTCAGGCACATGGCCTGGTCCTGGATTAGTATGGTTTAATTGGCGGGGTTGATGCTGTGGTCAAACGAGACTCAACATTTTGGCTCGGGCCAGCACTCCCATGTTCAGCATCACCCCTTGAAGGAGTACAGCTGGCTCAGAAGGCATGGGAGCTGCACACGTGCAAACAACAAGTGGCACTAGTGCGGCCATGCGCCTCCGCACCACACATCCCCTCTTGGGCTTGTGAGCGCTGAGGAAACGCATGGTGAAGCTGGCTACCTCGACTCCAGGCGGAGCGTGCTTCCGGCGCTTTGGTGCTTCCAACGGGCAGGTTGTATGAAATCCATCGTCGCACATCGAAGTTTCTTTGGCGTGGCCCGTGCACGCAAACAGCAGCCGATTCAGAGAAGATGGTTTCGCAGAATCGGGTAATCGCACGACAGCCGGCATGAGGCCTAGCCCATCAAAAGCCGCGAGTTTGCAGTGGCCGCTGCCATGACCCGCCGTCCACTGAGGACAGGTTTTGCAAAGGAAAACCTAACACCCGCCGCACAAACGCACCAAGGCAGGCTATTGCTTGCTCTGATGTTAATACAACGCGCTGAAGTGTGCCAGAAATATCGATTGCTCAGGCTGGCACTGCCAATTTGGAGTGGCTGTTCTCAATTTCTGTAATTCTTTGGGTGCACAACAGGGCACGTTTTTTGACTGAACTGGGCTTTCTGAACCCCGAATGTCAGTTGCTCGGCCCGAGCAGTGCAGATCGTTAGTCCGTGTTGGCTTTAGGTTCTGCAAGCATCTGATGTACCAAGGCAGGGTCTCTGCTACAGGCTGCAAGGTGCACGAGGCAGGAACACGCGCAAGTCTGCAAGTCTGCAAAGGGTCTACTGAGACAGAAATGGGAGCGGTGGGCTGCCTGGACAGCTATACCGCGGACCTCGGGTTCTTGGGAGGGTTCCGCAAAAGTGATCTTCGAAGGGTTCCTCGAAGCTGTGGCGCAAACTCATCAAGTATCAAAACGCTTCCGCAGAACCCTTAGTCAAAGTTCCGAATCAACTCCTGAAATCACGCGTAGTTTTGGCCTCACCCGCAAAGAAACTTTGTCGGAGCTTCGCAGTGCAGGAAATCCAGACCCGCGCCCCTTCCCAAAACCTTCTACGACAGCCTCCGCAAACGTTCCAAGTTCAAGACATGGGCTTTTGGCTTAGCCCTGCAGCTGGTGTGCTGCGTCACTGCACAGTTGCCCACTTGGAGACGGTCAAGTCGCTGCAGCTTCTTGAATCGCCATGTCCTGCCGCTTGCATAGCTGGTGTCTTCTTGATTCGGTGTAACCTGCGTCAGCCTTGCCCCATGGATCCCAATCAAAGATGCAGCATCCATCTCACTGTGTTTCAATCGGACCCATCTCGCAAGCGAGACTTGCTGCCAGTGGAAGCGGCAACGGGCGGGCCCATGACACCCAGGTGCGCAGGCCTGTGCGCGCACTCAGTCGCAAGGCTCAGCCAATTCTCGCTTCGCACATTGCTTTGCAAAGGTCAGGCACATGGCCTGGTCCTGGATTAGTATGGTTTAATTGGCGGGGTTGATGCTGTGGTCAAACGAGACTCAACATTTTGGCTCGGGCCAGCACTCCCATGTTCAGCATCACCCCTTGAAGGAGTACAGCTGGCTCAGAAGGCATGGGAGCTGCACACGTGCAAACAACAAGTGGCACTAGTGCGGCCATGCGCCTCCGCACCACACATCCCCTCTTGGGCTTGTGAGCGCTGAGGAAACGCATGGTGAAGCTGGCTACCTGGACTCCAGGCGGAGCGTGCTTCCGGCGCCTTGGTGCTTCCAACGGGCAGGTTGTATGAAATCCATCGTCGCACATCGAAGTTTCTTTGGCGTGGCCCCTGCGCGCAAACAGCAAACGAATCAGAGAAGATGGATTCGCAAAATCGGGTAAGCGCACGACAGCAGGCATGAGGCCTAGCAGCCCCTAGCCCAGAAAAAAACTGCCACTGCCATCGGCAAGAACTGCAAGTCAGCTGTTTGGCCTGGGTGCTAGATCACACCATCTGCAAACTTGGGCTCTCTCTTGGAAGGGAAAACATGTTCTGGGGCCCGGGGGGCTTGCTTGGCACCACTACGAGGAATCCGCGGAGTCACGGAGCCAGGCACTTCTGCAGGGTTCTGCCTCGCTAGTTTCGTCCTTGCACGTCCACGCGCTCTGAAACAGCTGACATGATTCTGCACTCATTGTCCGGTCAGTCTTCTTGGCACTTCACGTCGACCGCACCGCAGTCATTTACACTCGACATGTGGGAAATACCAGGAGTACTTCATCGTACTTCTGTGCAGCGATATGAGGTCAGGAACCATCAGTCCTTGATTGGCAAAAACGCAATGCGACAAGGCCTGCTCGAATTCCGTCTCTTTCTCGCCGCAAGCATGTCCAGTGTACACGGTCGGAAGATGTAGTACTTGGGCAAGAATTTCACCCACCAGGATCAACTCGAATACCGCATCTCATGTAAACCCGTTTTCCGATCACGCACGGGCATACGTTGCACCATCTGAGCACGCGAGCTTAGCACGCAGGTGTCTCGTCTAGTTTTGAGTGGGCGAAAGGCCGCGAACATAAACACTCAAACACACAGCTGCACGTACAGCGAACATCTGCCAACTGGTTTCCCAATTCTACATATGCAACTCAATTCTACATGCGCACCGCGGCTCTCAGGGACAGATCCTGCCACAATTCCCGCCTGAGACCAATTAGAAAAAATAGAAGTGTCAAACCTGAGCAACCCTGGTCCTCTTGCAACATCGCCTTGAGCTCGTCCTTGGGGCGCTCCACGCTCAGCACCCTGATGCGATGAGTTTTCCAGGGGAAGGTCTTCCTCACTTCAAAGGAGGCGTGCAAATAATCAAAATAAGTTCACCTTTCGGGGCCAACTCATATCAGAACAACCAACAAATAGAACTAAACATGCACCAAAACAGGGAAACTACAAGGTGGATTCACTTTGAGCAATGCTTCATCACCGCTGTCTCCGCACCCTCCACGTCCAAGGACATGTAGTCAATGACTCTCGGCGCCTTCGTCTCCTGAGTGGCAAGTGGTTGCGAACGGGGGCTACCAAGCGACCAACGGGGCAATACCTGATGCTGGATGACTAGGGAGGCGTTCAGCCATAGTGGCCAACTGCCAGTACTTCTGGCAAAGAGGACAGCTCAAGACATTAAACTGTAAATGGTTATCTTGGTTTTGTCAAAAGCCATGGTTGCATATGTCGCACGTTTCATAGAACTGGGTTACCAGGTGGCCCTGGTAAAAAACAAACAACTACTAATAGAAAAACTGGACCGTGCTTGGGGTTGATCATCTGTTTAGAAGAGAACCCACCCAAAAGGAAAAAGGGTTGCCGCTGAATAACTGGCTAGACTGCCTTTTAGCGGGCAGCGTCAGCCCCAAAACTGTCACAATGCCCGCGTCCAACTTCGAAGGTTCCAAAAATCGGGACACGGGACGTGAACCACATCAATTGCTGAAAGCTTGGGATGGCAAAACATGGCAATACTGATTGATAGCCTCATGAACAGCACACATCCAACAAGCACCACGACCTCTCAAGCAAATCCCAAGCAACTCTTTCTCTCTCTGTCTCTCTCTCCCTCTCTCTCTGCCCCACGAGTTCACCGGCGCTCCATGTCATTCACCCCCAAGTGCAAAAGAAACACACAAATCACACAAATTGCCCTGCGCTGATCTACGCACACTGCTATAGTTTGATCATGACTTGATTGCGTCTGGAAGCGCCCCACATAAATCACACGAATTGACCCGCCCTGAATCTGGGCCCCAAGCTTGTGAACATACATGGTGATGGAACAAAACACGGCCCGAATCTCCTGAGCAGCGAGGAACTCGAGCATTTGAGCGATCGCATGTGTCACGCCGTGGTGATTTGCAATGTTCAATGGCTTATAGCCATGGTTCCCTGGATAGGAATTCCAACCGTAGATTCAAGTAATAAAAAAAACCACGCCTTCGAGCCTGAGACCACCTTGGAGACATAAACTTAAATCTCTTTAGCCACATAACTGCCTCGCCCGTCATTCGAACACCCGGCAAAAAAAAACCTTTTCGCCGAGCAGTTGAACAACACGTGTGATCCCAAAAAAAACCAACGGCCAGAAAAGGCTGGCTGACAGAGTTGCTAGCGCAGAGGTGCTAGCTCACTTTGGGGACCCCTCGTTAAACAATGATTTCTACACGGAAAGCGTCCTCGTTTGAGTCAATCAGTGGAAAAGGCTAGCTCTGGTGGCAAAATGTGCAACTGACTTTTGCCCAAGAAGGATTTTTTGGGAAGAATGCTGAGCCAACACGGTAAGCCGTTCATTTGGGTTAATCATGACGTGCTACCACTGGATAAGTCCTAAAAGGTTGCCTGTGCAGGTGCACAGTAGCGAAACTGCTCGCGATAGCTCACAATAAAGGTATCTGCAGGAAGCAAAGGCAGCAAATTCAGCAAGCCTTCCAGCATGTAACAAACAGTTATTTGCACCTGAGTTTCTTAAACATTGACATTTTTTGAGTATCCCAAGACAAACATTTCCAGCCGTGCATCTAACAAGATCCTTTCCAAGGAGGCGAGCAGGAACACTTCCGTGTCGGAGCCTTGGCCGCTTCTATAGTCTGCAGTTCGGTTACACAGGCCTTCATGGGTTTGGGTAACAGGCGACCTAAGGTGCGCTTCAAAGCCGCAACCCGCCCTTTGAGATCGTCCAAAACAAGTGGAAGCTGCCTGTTAGCCGCTGACATTGTCGTCCCGAGACGGTTAAAGCCTGGGAACTGCGCACCGCAGAAAACATGTGAGAGCACGGGCTCAGGGCGACCTGGCATCAATGTTCATGACACTTGGGCCCTGCCTTGGAACTTTGAACATTAGCCAAACAAAAAGAAACTCAAACGGAGATGTCTGGCCACGACTTTTGATTCGTGACCCTTTGGTGCATCTCTTTTAAGTGGGGATTTCATCCACGAGCACTTTCCATTGAAATTCATACTGCGTCATACCTGTTTAAGACTAGCAAAAAAGGTTTCCTAGGAGACCCTGGAGGTTTATGCTTGACCAAGCCGCTTTCGCGCCAAGCGGAAGCCAACAGGTGGGTGTTAAGAAACCGAGCTGTGTTTCAAGGGTCTGTTTGGGACCTTTTTCCCCAAATAGTGTTTACACTATGGGGGTCTTACGATAAGAGTCAAGGCTGAGATTCGTGCTCAAATTGCTGGCCCTGTGCGTAAGAAGTTGTTTTCGGTGCGACAGTCTCGCACGAAATGGAGGTTCGCGCTGGCACGTGCGTTTTGCTGTGGTACCGTTCACATTATTCTTGGCTGGCAGGGGCCACAGTTGGGAGGTTCGCGCGATGAACTTTTGATGAAACCGCTGCGACGCGGGTGTGTGTTTTTTGCGGAAGCGTTGTGCCAAACGTGTTCTTTTGAGAGCAAAGTGCTTGTTTTGATGGCGGGGCCGCCACGCGGCGATATCTTACTGTCGGGTTAGGCTACGACGCTGGGACAATCGCAGATTCGCACGAAACGGACCTTTCTTCAAAACTGCGCTCTCGCTGCGGCGCCGCGCCGGTTTTTGGGATTTGCGCGTTACTTAGATGCTGCTGGTTTTGCTAGTGAGTTGTGAGAGTTATAGCTTTTGTTATTTATGTAGGTCGTAGCATGCTATACCAAGTTCGAATCGGTCTAATTCAACTATAAATCTTGTTTGCTTTAGGAATATTACCTATTTTTTCTTAAGTGCCACGCTATTGGTCCTATTGCCTGTAAACACTTAAACCAACTAGTTAAAAATGTGAAAGTTAAGGACGATTTTACATGGTTTTACTACACGTCAAAAAATGTTGCGATGCTCTTGTTCTAAGCGCAAAATTTGCAATTATGTCCAAGCCCTTGTCTCCAAATGTATTTGGCACCCGGTTGCAATTGTTTTGTGTGCCTAGATCAAAGCCCCAAAATCTTTTCAATCGTGGCCGCTCATATCAACAAAAATGGCTTAGATCCATTTTGAAAAAAATCAAAAATGAACCCAATCAAGGTTTCACAGCACATGCCGAGAAAGTAATTTTCAAACTGCTTTGGGATGAAAAGATAAGCGCAGATGTCAAGCCAATATGGGCTTTTATGAAACAGCAGGTGAACGCCAGCCAGCGCAGGCTTCCTTCAGCCTATAGAAGCTCATTAGCCTTAGCAATGTTTGGCGCTATGCTTGTCAGCGGCCCAAGCTTGCAAAAGTCATTTTGCGGAATTGCTCTCACAAGAAAATAGACAATTCATATGCAAAACTATTTGTTGGGGGCGAGTAAAGCCATCGCAAGCACACCACACATGTCCTAAGACAAATGTGGTTCGTGCCAAGCTTGCGCAGAAGTGAAGCCAACTCTTAGAGACTCCTGAGCCATGGCTGTGCCTGGTTGGGCGACGACGCTGCCATGCCCATCAACCAGAAAGCTTCCAAAGGAATGGCAATTCTCAAAGAGGAAGGACTGGCCTATGTGCAGAAACTTCGGCTAAAAACCTTGTCCATCCAAGCAACAGAGAAGGTCAAATGGTGAACAGTTTCGATGTTGTGGCCTATTTGTGCTCTTGGGTGGGACATCAACAAAATTAGAGATCCTGTTGCTGTAGACCTCCCTTTGGACACCACCAGAAGGTCAAGTGTCATTGAGGCGAACAGCAAACTTGCTGCACAAACCTTGCCAAGCCCATTGGCAAGGAAAGGTGCTGCAGCATCAGTGCGTCTCACACTACCATGTTCCCCAAGGCCCCGGAAGCTGGTTGTACCTTTGGGGATGAGCAGCTGTCTGTAGAGCAGCTGCTGGCAAAAGGCGATGACCTTGGAACTCTTCTTCAAGAAGGTTGGCATTGGACGACCATACCCAGAGAAGTGGAGGAGCACCTGCCAAGCTTACCTTCTTTGTTGCAGCAGGCGTATAACAGCTACTTGTCTGCTTGTGCTTTTTCGCGCCAAAACATTTGGACAGGCTGGCTCAACTTTTTCTGTCAGCCATTGCTTTCCTGATCCAATCCTTCATCAGGCTCACATGGTATCTTGAAGCCCCCGACCAAGTTGGAAGTGATGATGACCATTGCTCAGATTTACCAACTACAACCAGCTGGCCAGAAAGATTTGAAAGGCTGTGTCCCAGGCAGCTGCAGCATGCCACCTTGCAAGGCCGGTGCTGCAAGTAGTTTCTAGCATCAGCTTCTGTAAGCTCCTGTTCAGTTTGGGGGGTTGGCTGGCTTAGCCTGTACAGGCCTCTGTTTGCTTAGCTATTACAAGCTGTAGTTTGTATGGCCGTTCTAGGCTGGTTAGCTTGGCCTTTATAGGCTGCTGCGCCGCCCAAAACAAAGTTTTCACCCACTTGAAAGGTTCCAGGGCTAGCAAGTTTGGCAACAGCCAACCCCACAAGAAGTGAGGACAGTTCACTGGTTCTTTCAGGCCCTGGTTGGATCGCAGTGGCCTCAAGTCCTACTGGTATGTGAAGGAATTTCGTGGAGGCTGGGCGATGGTTGTTGTGTGCGCTTGTTGGTTGTGGGTAGTTGCTGGTTCTGGTTCCATGTTTGAAATGTTTGTTGTTTAGGAGTTGTTGTTTCTTATTTGTGGCGCATATGTCATAGTCTTTTTCATTGCACGTGCTCTTGGTCTTGAAGGGGGCAAGTGTTAACTGTTGTTCTTAGCTAATGCAAAACTTGGTTGGCCTTGGCGTTGCACCGGGGGGGGGGGGGGCAAGACTGGTGCCCAAGGCAACCCCAACAGACGAGAAGCTTTATAACAGTGGCTGAGATCCAGCACTTTGTAGAATTCGGTGAGTGGCCAAGCAGTGAGGTGCTGCTGAACCAGTAAACGTGGCTGTTGACTTTGCACCGTGTCAAAAAAAAAGTGGCTGCAGCTTAACCGTTACAGGTTTCCATTGAGCCTGCGCTAGCCTGACAGGCTTCACTAGCCTGTGTTGGCTTTACAAGCCTGTAGAGGCTACACTAGCCTGTGCTAGCCTGTGTAGGCTCCGATCCGGATTTTGTTTGCCAAAGTTGTCTTGCAAAGCAAGCCTTTCAAGGCTTGCTTGTTGAATTGCTACATGTGGTCAAGTTTGGTGCAGCCGATTCCATTTCCACATGCAACGCAAGCTTTCAACGGACACAAAGCACGCAGAAGAACAACACTTAACGCCAAACAAAACCGATATGTTTTACAACGTCTGCATTTTGAGCTTGTCCATGCACCTGCCTTGAAATGCAATGGACAATGGAGAGGAGAGCCGGAGTTCCAAAAAGAGGAGAATCAGTGTGATTTGAGGTTCGATGCGCCTTTTGTTTCTCAGAGTGCTCTTCAAGCCATTTGCAAATGGATTGCTAAGACTGGCTTGCCTGAGAAACACAGCAGGTATGACACCCCGGGATGCCTATGTGTGGTCCATTGCTTCAAACAGCCAAGCTCAGAGCTCTGACAAGAGCTTGCCAAACATTGTTGTACATCAATTTTCTATCTTTGCTCAGCGGTGCCTTCCAGCAAGGGGGAGCTTTCAGCGAATGGTTGCTGCGTTTTCATTCAATGAACTGATCTCCAGTAAACAAGCCGTGGGCGGATTGCATTTATTGCGATGAAATGCACCCTGGGAACATGTTGAATTCTACAAGCAGAAAGGCTTGGTGCGTGTACATCAGCTTCCTGGAGTTCAAGTAGTTGCTAGCAAATCAGATTGCTGGTTTTACATTTGCGTTGTCCGGAGCTCAGAAGTCAGCGGCTTGGAAGCTGGCATGAGCCAAGTCTTCAAAGTGATTCTGGAATCAGTATTTGGAAATGGTGTGCCAGAAACTGGTGTCCTGCTGGCCTCACCGCAAGGAGATGTCAGGCTTCATTTCTCACTCAGTATGGTTTTACAAGATGGCTCTGCCCACAAGCATGTATGGGGCAACAAACAAGATTCTGGAAGCAAACCATGTTTCCTTAGCAAGAACTTGTTTTACTTGCGGGACACAGAAACATCAGCGGAAGGTGGCAAAATATTCAGCAGATTTCTCAAATATAAGCAATTGCATATTGCTACAGATGAGGAAGTGGTTTCCAGTTGCAAAAGGCGGTCACACAAAGCTGCAGTTTTGTCTCAACATGACTTCAAACTGCATCAGTAAGTAGCTGGGTTGACAAATGAACATGCTTTGCTGCCAAGTGGGAAGCTCACGGCATGTGAGCTGCTACGACCGATATCCTTGTATTGCTTTGACTACATGCATGCATTTTCTTGGTGCTGGAAAGCATTCGCAGCTCTGGCGTCAAAGTGTGGGACAACATCCAGGCTTGGATGAATGCTTGGGTGCTTCCCAAGGCTTACAGCCGTGGTAGCCTTGGCAAGTTCTTCGGTTCCAAGAGCAGGCCAAGCAGAAGGAAAGCAAGAACATTCATTTGTTCAGCTTCTGAGGTTTTGGCTTGCCACAAGGTTTTGCAGTTTGTTTTTGCACGTGATGTATTTTGCCAACAATGTCATGGCGGACCAATGTGCATGGTACTTTGCTTGCGTGGAAGTTCTGGACTTCTTGCTCACCATCCCTTTGATGCAGCAGCCTTCTCCACCAAGGTTCTTGAGCTTGGTTGAAGCTGCTATGGCAGCAAGTGTGGCTTTATTGGCGGTGAGATGCAGCCCAAGCTTCATTGAAACACTGCGTTTCCCAGCTTGTCTCCAAAGGTGGGGCCAGTTGCCTGCATGTTGGTCTTTGGAGAGGAAACACAAAACACCAAGAAAATATGGATCGCAGCATAGCAATCTGCCTTCATATGAACACTGGCAAATGACAAAAGCATGTTCATTACACATTGCCATTTGGTTGAGCCCCGCAGCTTGCCCAAGAAGTTGGAAGAGACTTGGCAGGCATGGGCTGCTCCAACAAGTGCGTGCTTGAAAGTGGCACAAATTGCAGAACAGGCGATGTGGCTTTCGTGCAAAAAGCACCCGGTGACCAAGTCAAGCAATTCTTGGATGCTGCTGGATTCCAACTGTGTTTGTTGGATGTGTTTCGCTTCAATGGGACAAGGGCTGGCACGCATGCCAGCAAATGGCTGATGATGGGCGAGGCTTTGCAGCTCATTCATGTGAGAGACGTTCTACAGCCAGTTGTCTATTCACAAGGGCAAGAAGGCAGTTTCAGCTCTGTCCTGCCAGGTGTGAAAATTCAGAGCAGCTGGAGCTTTGCAAGGTGGCAGCTTTTAAAAGCTGCTTCTACAAGCTTCTTTCAGCTTCTACAAGCTTGGAACCAAAGTGGGGCCAAACTTTGTTGGTCTGAGCTTTTACAAGCTTTGTGCGCAACGGTTAATGCAAAGTTGTTGCAATCTTTGCAATCTAATGCTACAGCATTTAGAGAGGTTCCTTGGTTCGCATCTATGTTTGGAACTTGTGGGGTGGCAAGGTGCTCTACAACATTTACAAGAACTCAAGAACTTGTGACAGCCAAAAAACGGTCAAGTTTACAAGACTTCAATATAAAAAGACACAGGCAAGCAAGAAACACTAGGAAGGATTTGATTTTTTGTTTGGATGCGTGTTCTTTGTTTCTGGCATGCCTGTTACGGTGCATTCAAATCTCTTTTAAACTGATTTGCGGCATGGACAATTTCCGATTTATACGCTATTGCAACGAATCAGTAACTAGTTAGCTAATTGTCTTAACTAACTATCATAACTTAACTCATAAGCAAAACCAGCTGCATCTAAGTACCGCAGAAGTCCATGGCCAGCGCAGCATTCTGTGAGACTGCCGAGCGTTTTTCGTAGCAGGCGCAGTATGTTTTGCGCTGATATGCGCTGATCCTATAGGACGCAATAGGATGCGTGGCAGGCGCAGAATTCTCATAAAAACAAATGTCTGTGAAGTTCGTGGCAGGCGCAGCGTTTCACTCATTTGCAAGCGTTGCAAGACGAAAGTGAAACCTTTGCGGAGATCGTGCGTGTCGAAGCGCTCTCGCTGTGGCGCCGTGCGAATTTGTCTTGAGCTCGGCGAACCCTCTGCGGAGATCCTGCGTGTCGAAGCGCTCTCGCTGTGGCGCCACGCGAATGCGTCTTGCTCTCGGCGAACCCTCTGCGGAGATCCTGCGCGTTGAACTCCTCTCGCTGTGGCGCCGTTCGATTTTTCTGTTCTCTTTGCTTGCGAATAGGTGTTTGGAAGTTGTCTTGTGGTTCGCGCCTCTGCTTTCACGATCGCGCCGTGTGCTTCCGCAGCTCCAGCACAACATTCGGAAAATTGTAAGTACAAAGGTAGTGTGAGAAGAGCGCTCCCGCAGCTCCGGCTGACACATCGCAGGTTTTAAGTACCAAAGTAGTACGTGCAAAACATTTCCAGAGGCGCGGCTGCGAAATCGCAAATTGTAAGTGCAAAAGCAGTACGCGAAGCGCACTCCCGCAGCTCCGGCCGAAAATTCGCAAGTTTTAAGTACAAAAGTAGTACGTGAAGAGCATTTCCAGAGGCGAGGCTGCGAAATCGCAAATTGAATATAAGTACAAAAGTAGTATGCGAAGGGCGCTCCTGCAGCTCCGGCTGAAAATTCGCAAGTTTTAAGTACAAAAGCACGTGAAGAGCTCCAGAGGCGCGGCTGCGAAATCGCTAATTGTAAGTACACAAGTAGTACGCGAAGTGCACTCCCGCAGCACCGGCTGACAAATAGCAAGTTTTAAGTCGCAAAGTAGTACGTGCAAAACATTTCCAGAGGCGCGGCTGCGAAAACGAAAATTGTAGGTACAAAAGCAGTACGCGAAGTGCACTCCCGCAGCTCCGGCTGACAAATCGCAAGTTTTAAGTACCAAGGTAGTACGTGAAGAGCATTTCCAGAGGCGCGCGGCTGCGAAATCGCAAATTGTAAGTACAAAAGTAGTTCGCGAAGTGCACTCCCGCAGCTCCGGCTGAAATTTCGCAAGTTTTAAGTACAAAAGTACGTGGAGAGCTTTCAGAGAGCTCCGGCTGCAAAATCGCAACTTCTAAGTTCAAAAGTGGTGCGCGAAGTGCGCTCCGGCTGCAACGTCGTAAGTGTTTTCGCGCAAAGGTAGCGTGCGAAGCGCGCTCTCGCAGCTCCAGCTTGAACATCGCAACTTCAGTTCGGAAAGTGCGCTCTCGCGTATCCAGCTCGAAAATCGCAACTTGCAGGCGCAAAAGTAGTCTGTTAAGTACACTTCTGCAACTAAAACCGCCAGCCTTCTTGAAAGGTTGGGTGGGAGAGGTTGTACAGCATCATGCGCGAGAGGGACCACCACGCATAGCATCATGCGCAGCATCATGCACGGCGTCCTGCGCAACGTAACGCGCAGCATCGTGTGCAACATCATGCCTGCGCAGCATCATGCGCAACATCACGCGTAGCTTCACGCGCAGCAGCCTCAAAACACAGCGTAGCGCGCAAGAGAAGTTAACAGAAGACATTGTTCGAAACGCGGCACCAACCTTGCTCATCAGAACTTGCAGAAGCTACGAAGGGACATTGATGTGTTTATGCCTGTTTCTCACCTGCAGTGGGAGAGGTGTCAGAGTTTATTTAACGTGTTTCTTTCGTGCCACCCGTCGTCAAATTAAACCCAATACTATTTGGGGTCTCTTGCCGGGATAATTTTGAGGGCCCTTCCCTCCAAATGGGTGTCTGCCAAAGGCATCTGCATTTGGGTTTGTCTTTTTTGAGGGTACCTGTGTTGGGTCGTACAGAAGCAAGAGGAAGCCCCATCGCCTGAGGATATCTTGGGATTAAGACACCCATTTTCAGCGTGGAAGATCAAGGACCCTCCCCGCTTCCCCGGCGGACCTGACCGAGGTGAGTCGCCACCCTCGTGGTTGTCGAACTCCTTCCCCACCTGTCAACAAGTGTTCAACTTCTTGCCTGAGTGGGAAACTAAGCCTTTTCCCAACCATTTGGCTTGGTGAGAACCCCAGGCTCTCCCAACAAATCAATCCACAGCAAGCTTTTTCCCCAAAGACAAAATCGAAGGTCAAGGCGCAGCCAGGCCACGATACCCCCGAAGATGCCGGAGAGCTTGAATTCCGCCGGCTGGTTCTCCGGCGAGCCCACCGCCGCCTGGATCACTCGGCATCGCCGCCGCTGAAGCTGTGGCAAGTAGATCCTTGGCTCCCGACATCCATGGCCCAAAATGGCCAACTGCCTGACCAATCCGGACAATTGCGTGTGTGCACCAGGAATAAGTGTTCAAAAAGAAAGGAGAGCCACGAGCAAACGGAAAGTTGGCTGAGGATCTGGTTGGCTTCTATGCACAGACCAGTCCACTCGAAGTCCCTTTCGGGCATGAGGGTATTGGACAGATCCACGGCATCATTGGCCGCCAAATCCACAAAGAAGCCCTGCTTCTGGCAGTTCAGCAGCGACAGCACCAGCCAATCCTGGCCCACCTGGCAACGCGGTTGCTTCACCTGGTTGCATCCTGTGATTCGGAAGGTAGATGTGCATGAAATGCCAAACAGGCCTAAGACCGGGTGTCCCTGAACAACGGGGCCAACCTGAACACAAAACGGACAAAACCTCACACCTGCCGCATACCTCACTTCACCATGCCCACAACTAAGTAGTACAACTGGAAAAAAACAAACATATGAGTCAGCGTCAAGATTACTTGTCTGTGGTGTATTGACTCCGACGTTGTCCCTTATCTTTTTTCAAGCTGCTTATCAGGTGTTGGGTATTATTTTTTTGAATGTCCCGCACCGTTTTCGAGAAAAACAGACAAACATCAACATGTGCATGAAACGCTACTCGCGGCCTCCCATACGGGTGTGGGTGAAAAATAGGTACCCAAAATCGAACCCTTGTAAATGGACACATGGGCTAAAACCTGCGGTTTTTCTGGTGGCTTAGTTTGGACCCATACCGCCCATACCCATTGCTAGGAGGGCCGAAAAGCCTGGAACCTGAAGATCTCGCGGGTCCCGCGCCTGGCTATGACTCTGCCCCCGCTGGCCCAAGGTGCCCCCCTCGACGTGAGGCAGGTAGCGCAGCGCTATGCCGCCCGACGTGGTGGCCGATGAGCCCGCGGAGGTGGTCTTCCTCACTTCCCCTTCAGCTTCCTTCTTGGGGAGTTGGATTGGGTTGCTTCAAGTCACCTCAACCAATCCAGACCAACAAAAGGGCCCAGTTGGAGTTTCACTAAAAGTGGATCAAACCTGGGCGGTCCATAAGGTCGGTTTTGGAAAAGCGAGTTTCCTCGATGCCCTGAGCAAAAAGAAAAAGAGTTTGGGCCTGCAATTCATGAGACCCATAGTGCAAAGGAAAGATGTGTGAGGAAAAGCGTTGGGCCCGCTTACCTTACTTTTTGGACGTGGGGATGCACAAGTGCCAGGAAACCCCTGCAGGTGCTTCTGCAAAACGGGGGGCCCGTTCCATACCTTCAGACAAGCCTCGTGGTTGTGACGCTGGCAGTGGTAGAGAGGGCATGCTCATCTCCCAACCTCATGGGCCAAACCAGAGTCACTTGCCCTGAATTTTATCCTGCTAGAACCGGGTTTGGAAGAACTACGGGTTCAAAAGGTCGTCGCTTTGGGCAAGCGAGCAAACGTCGGTGGGCGGAAGCTGGATCTTGCAAGAATGGATGAATCGCTTGCAATGAGCAATGGATCAATCGCTTGCAATGAGCAGGGCTTTCTTTCCCTGACCTCTTCTTGGTACAAATCAAGTAACAGTCTCAGTTTCATGGCTGAAAAGGGATGAGATTCAAGCCCAAAGTGGGAACGCCAGCGGGAATTCCTGGCTATGAAGACTGTTAGATCGGGACCTTGGCAACTACAAGGGCTTAAACAATTAGAACGGGGCTGTGAGGTGCTTCAAAACCCAGTGAAGTAATGATCGCAAGAGAATCACACGTGCGACGTTCAACCCTAACATAAATATACAAGTGCTACACGTTGACCGCGCTAGCCCCCTACTCTGAACATGGACCAACTGGGGTTACACCCTGCCTGGCCTGACATTGTCTGCGTGAACACGAAGTGAGTCTTCTGGCGCTCCTTCCAGCAGCCGCAGGCTGCGGAGACTGAAAGCTGCCCTTTGCTCGACCAAAGGAGGAAGAACATTGGAAAAAATGGGGAAAAAGGGTGCTACTGAACAAGATAACCATCTGATTCATAAGGTAAAGCATGGATCGAATCCAAAAGCGGGAGCAACCCAAAGGAACAAACCAAAAGGGATCAAGCGGCGGTGAGAGCAAAACTGCCTCAGCTTGTGCCCCAAGAGAGATCCCGAAAAGATCAGAAAGGTAGATCAAAAACAAGAGACACGCTGCAGGCCAGTCTGCAATGCCCACCATAATTCCAAGACAGAAAGTAAGAACTGGATCCCAAAGCGCAGAGCTTTCATGGTGAGCTCACTCCCAAGCTTGCTAATGCTGGCAGGTGTCAGCAGTAGAGCGCCCAGGGCGAACAATTGCAAGGGTGGCCGCAGGGGCCCTGCAGTCAGCCGCCGCACATGGCGCAGGGTGAAAAGCATAAGGGAGGCCCGTGCGTGCCGAGAGGGGGGTCAACGCCGTGCCTCAACAGTCCAAGATAGACAATGGTGGCTTCCCTTGTGACGGTGTGAATTGACAATGATCGCAGACTTGCGGGAGCTGGGGTGTCTTAAGTTAACTCAAAGCCCTAAGATGGGATCGGGATTCGTCAAGTGTGAACTCTGTGTGTGTGAAATGATGTCGAAAGAGATTCTCATGAAAAAACAAGTACCACGCCTGACAAGACAGCTGCAGGAATCACATGGCGAAAACGCATTGGCCACAATCCTGTGCAAGGCTTTGCAGTTGGTTCTGAGTCAAATTATCAGTCTGGCTGGGTACATGGAAAGTGACATCCGCCACAACGCCTCTCCAAATGGCGGATTGCAGGGACACCACACTGAAACCACACCCAAAGGAAATTGGGCACTTGTGTAAGTGTCAATAATTTCCGCAAGCCGTTCTTCAAAGGGCCCTTGGTACCCTGTGAGGATCACCTTTTCTAGAGGGACCTTGGAATCTTGGGGAGCTGAGCGAACAGGGAAACTTATGGAAACCTATGAGGTCTTGCTCAATTTGCTCCGGAGTGGCTTGGAGCAAAGGTCGGGCTCCGGAGGGTTCCCATGAGTGATGGATGGGTTCCACAAGGTTCTGGGTCCATGGAGCATTTGCTCGATGGATTCCATCGGGTTCCAAGTATCTGGTCCATGGCTCGGAAGCTGTTCCGGGCGCTTGCGGCAGCTTCGGGGGATCGCGGCGCCGGGGGGGTGGGGGGGGGGGGTTGCTGTGAGCCTCAGCTTCGAGCTCGGATCCCTTTGAACCCAAGCAACAAACCTCCATTTGCTGAATTCCCTGGAAAAACATCCAGTGATAGATTCACTTCAACACCAATAAGAGTTTTTGATTAACATTCTTAAGACAAGCGGAAGCAACAAAAACAAGCAGTGCACTTCTGGGCAACGTGAAGATCCATAGCAACTCATGCCTGGCACCTTCCGGAGGTTTGTTGCTATGGGCTACGTTGTCGAAAATCCCAGGGGCACAGGCGAAGCCGTAACAGGCTCAGATCTTTCCGTGAGAGGGGGGCTGCGAGTTTCGAACCCTACATGATTTCATGAGGGACGCTGCACGACCAGGCGTTGCGCAGCCTGTTGCATCATGAGAATCATGGGTGCACTTCTCTCACAAAGCTTCACTCTGGAATTGTTTCATCAGCTGACACCGGGAACTCTATGGGCACTTCGTAGACTGCGGATGGACTGCCCTAGGTGGAAAACGACTGGTAGATGGGACGAACCAAACTGAAACCACTGAGGCGTCCGTCGGTTTTCAACCAAACTGCAACCGATTTCCAGAACTGGACAGTTTGCTCCAACAAAATGCGAACTTCCACAGTGGCTTGAAGGTAAAGCCCTCCAAAAAAAAACCGGTCATGCTGCAGAATCGCACAGCATCGCACATGGAGCCTTCAGCCATTCAACGCCAACTAGTAAAGCTGAATGCCTGGCAAGATGACACCCAGTTGCCAAAGGATCCCAGTAGAAAAAGTACATGACCCCCATCCAAAAAAGAAGAAAGAATAAACAACCTGGTGCTACTGACATACTGGGCTGAAGGTTCCCATACTTACTTTCACCCATTGCCTACCTTTGGTTAATGGATCTTAACTTCACTTCATGAGTTGATGTCAAACTGTGTGTTTGCCACCAAAATTGTGTTCCCACAAAGTTGAAAGTCCATGAACTTCCTTCAGGGAGTAAGAAACCCACAACTTCGGGGCTCAAACCCGAGGAGGGGGACAACTTGACAACTCGTCGAGGTGCCAAGGTCCGCTTCCACCACCAAGTCCGCGCCAAATCCGGCTGCCACAAGGCCATAGGCATAGCCTCGCATGGCGTCGAATAATTTGGCCCAGGGGTGAACATCCCAATCCAACCACTAAAATAGGTTCTGAAATGGGTGGTGCACCGAAAGCCCCAAAATGGTACCATTGGCTTTGACCCACAGCCATTTTAGGTGTGTGTGGAATGCACAGAGCGGATCGATTCTCCGGTGGCTTCTTATGGAAGGAATCCACAGTAAGGTTTCTCGCCTTTGCGCCCTGAACGGGGCGCAAGGGAAAGCGGCTACCACGCCGAAGGAAAGCGAGCGGGCCGATTCAATTAGTCTTCAGCGATATGTGGCTACATGATACTAGTTTGCTTCCGCGAACGCGAAGAATGCACCGTAGACGCCTGTCTCAATCCACGCTTCCACTCGAATTGGGGGAAAACAGATATCTGGTCAAGTGCAAAAAGTCTAATGTGCTCGTGTGAATGCCCCAGATCACTTTGAGGAAGAACCAAGCAAGGCTGCCTAAATAACGTGCAACTTTCAAAAGGAACTAAGTGAAGGAGTGAGCTCAAGTTGCGCTATTCCTGTGGGAATCCACCCGCAAAGACCTGCAAACACCACCCTCCCACGCAGAGACCGAGGGCGGCGCAGTCGCAGCCGTACAAGGGCCGCTTCACCAGGAGCAGCAGCTCAAGGAACCGTTGTTGCTCCAGGCCGGGGCCTAACGGCTCATGGGCTCACGTCTGCGGGACCAAGGGCGGAATGGAGTGGTGTATGCTTATAACTCATCTGTAGTACATACTGTTTTTTAAACACAATTGTAAAATGTAATTTTAACTGAACCTAATACTTCACCGTTGTATTACTTGGTATGCTGGCCTTCTTGTTCTCAATACTCATCTTTCGTCGGTCCCGATGTTGAGCGAAGGATGGGATGGTGAAGAATTGGCTGCAAAAGGCCTTTGGATTGCTCCAATTCGACGCTTTCAGCGTGGAAAGTTGGTGTCCAACGAAAACCAAGTGGAACCAATGACAATTCTCTACCCAGCCCGGTTTGGTCACCTGGTCATTGTTCGGAGCAAGCCGCGCTTTTTGTTCCACAGTCCGGTGCGTTTAAAGCCAGCACGGCAAGAACTAGCAAAGTCGATGATACAGGCTCACACACACAAAATGAATTGTCTTACGGAGCTTCACAAGCTGACAAATGGCTTACTTTGAATTTGCTGGTCATGCTCCACCCAGAGTAACGAACCCCCACTAGAACTGCCCCCTCTTCCCAACTCACTATGAGCCAATACTTCTTCAAGGGCACCCCACAAGGCAAAGCAACCCAATCCATGTTTGCCCTGCTCTCCAAACACTCCCAAACACGAAAAGCACACAAACACTTAACCAGTAGGGCACCCCATGTTGAAGGCTAGCCCTGCTTTCCAAAACCGGACGGTTCACAAACGCAAGCTCCCCAAGGCCACATGGCTACAGGCCCTGAACAAACAAAAGTCGGAGTCCAGCACCTCTACCTTAACAACTGGGCGAGGCAATCAAAATACCGCCTTGCGAGGTCAGGTGAAGAACTTTGGGGAAAATCAGTTCGGCCTAAGTTGCCTTTCCACACGCCATGTCATCCATGTCACCATGTCACCCGCCCCAGCCCCGCCCCAAATCGTGGCTCTCCTTTTGGCCTCAACCCCAAGAAGGGGGCACCCTTGAATACACCCCCTCTGTTGGCTCTATGTTGCACCCACCCCAAAAGAGAACACCGGAACACCCAATCGGCTCCGAAGGCCACATCTTGGGCATCCGCGCTGAACATGTGGGGCGTGGTGGCATACATCATGGCCTCTGACAGCTGCCGCACGCCTTTGGCGCGCACCGGGCGCTGATTGAAGACCTGAGAGCCCAATGGCCCAAACCCGGGCTAAGGGGTGATGGGACGGGGGGCGCTCTACAAAAAACATGTTAGTCATTCTTTGGACCCTCATATCTCGGCTGCCCTGAGATCCCCCGCTAAAAGCTTAACTTTTAGTGGGTTAAATGGAAACTATACCACCAAAAGGCTAAGAAGCTAAGGGGATGGCTGGGAGCCACCAAGATATTGCGCCAGTAATGATGTGTTCAATTATTTTGCTGGTGCACACAAGCCTCTTGTTTGCTCGTTTGCTCTTTGTCTTGTGGCACTGTGCAATAACCGCTGTGCATTGCGTAGGGGGCAAAATCATGAAGGAAGTGTGGGGTACTTTGAAATTATTTTAGCGATGATTACAGGGGAATACTATTACCTGCGAAGAAAAAAGGACTTGGACCCTCACAATGGTTGGTGTCCGCTCCCTCAAAAACAGGCGAGATCCCGTACAAGAAAGGCCGCCAAAATGGGTGTCAAATTGGGGATTCCCTTTGGATTCCACCAAAACATACACATGCGCGCATCCTTTTGTCAAGCAGTTCTCGCGTTGTCAAACAAGGCCGTCGGCGTGCGCGTGGCAGGCGTGGCGGATATCTAAGAATGTGACATCAAAAGTGACGCGGGACATGCGAAAGGAACGCCTTCGTGGACCGCATGCGAAACTGCGAGTTGTTGCCCGCGTGGCAGGCGTGGGAGATTGCTAAGAGTGCGACATCAAAAGTGACGCGCCTGCTGGGGGCGGCTGAACAGACAGCCGAGTGCCTCAAACAACAAGCAGAATAGAACCATTGGTGACAAGCAGGATGTGCTTCAAACAAAGCGGCAATGCCATGACTCACCTCCAACACTTGTGGGATCTTGTGGGTTTGGCAAACTGTTCCGCCGATTTTCATAGCAAACCAAACATGTGGCTCGTCAGCTTGATTGACGGGAAATGCGGGAGCTATGGCAGCAAGGGCCTGGCTTCAGATCGTAACACTTCAGCACATACCAGCGGCTTTGCGCCCTGAACCATGAGCCACATGAGGAAACTGGTCCAGCAAAGAATCACTAAATCAGATCCCATATTATTCCAGGCACGCTTCTACCATTCTAGGGTCAAAACAGTGAGGTTGGTCCATTGGTAGATTGGCAACTAGCAAAACTCGACCGGCTTTAGGGGCACTCCACAGGCCACCAGCTAAGGTTTGGCGTTTGGATCATGTCCGGCCCTTAACCCACACGCGTGCCGAGCACAAGGACACCACTTTGCTGCCATTTCAAGCTGTTTGACGGTCTGAGGTAGCCCAAAAGCATAGGCTCAAATGCTCAAATGCTGGCAAAATTCAACCTGGACCTTCCATTGATACCTTTTCTTTCGCTCGCTTTTTCTTCTGCGCGAACACCCAGTTTGTGCTGGATTCGTCAATTCCTGCCCGAGCCATGAAAAAGTGCCCGAGGTTTATATTTTCAAATGAGCACTTTTCAAATTTGCGCTCGTTTGCGGGTTTTTGCGCTCGTTTTGTGGGCCGTGGCGGGCGTTTTTGCACAATTTCTGCTCGAGTAGGTCATATTAGGACCTGACAACCCGCATGCCTCCAAAAACTGCTCGAGGTTCAAAAAAGAGGACAAGCCAAGAAACAAAAAGTACGAATTCCAACAACCAGCCGATTGACAGGGGAGGCAAAAACATCAGGTACGTTGGAAGGTCCAGGAAGGTCTTCACGATGCCCGGTGGTTAAAAGGGAAACCACCAACCGTGAATTTGACAACCCTACACCACTGCAACACGGGAACAAACCACTACCATCAGGCATAGGGGAGACAAGCCCCCTTTTGGAAGAAAACAACCCGGAACCTGCAAGGAGCTTGTGCCCAATGCAGGCACAGCCGAAACGAAGATTGCAATTCGGATCCAAGCTGAGGGCCTTCATGCATTGGTGAGCGCGCCGCAAACACATGCATTTAAGTCGCTCGCTGACAACAAATGTTAAACAACCTCTCACTTCCTGAGTGGATGACCCCCCAAGAAATTCAAACTTCTGGTTTAAAATGGTCTTCCCAAAAAAGTATCAAGTCCAGGAACTCAGGGAGTTCCTAGAAATACCATTTCCCAAGGCCTGAGGCTTACCAGGGCACTGTCTGCCCATTGGCACCAACCCAGCGCTCCTTCAGCACACACCTCAGACTGGTTACGACTCTGGTTACCCCCATATATCTGGGCTCACTATTTTGACAGTTTGTTGGGGTTATCAAAGTCAGCAAGTAGGGGTGCTTCCCTTTAACCTGCCACTTAGGGGGAAGACATTGGAACTTTGAATAGCTTTTTCAGGCAGTTGACATGCCGCATGGAGGTCTGGGGCCCAGGATGCAGCTCCAACATGTTCGGGCGCATCGCCGAATGGGGGCCGCAAATTCATATGGGGCGAAACATGAAAGCCTTTCCAAGGGGTCCTTTTGGATCCTTTTGGTCCTTGAAGGATGGTTCTCAGAGGTGGAAAGGCCTTGGGGTTAAAGGCATAGCGCAGTGGGACTTGATCCTTGTCACTCGGGGTTGCGCGCGGGTTGGCCTTGGGCGGCTTTGGGAACAAAATCTTACCTTCAAATGAACCCGCACACTTCGGGGATCCATGTATTTGGGGGGATGTATTTGTCCTACAGAAAAGGGGAAAATGCTTCTACTGAACAGAGAGAGGAGTCATCAACCTTGAACACTGAAGCACACACACACACACACACGCACACACACACACACCACACAAGGTCATTACAATCTTTAGCTGGTCCGAAGATTGTGAAACCCGACAAAGAACATGGGGCAAACAAGTGCCGCTTGGCCTGCCACTGTTTAGAAACAACGTCCATTCTTGGATCCTTAATCTAACAAAAGCAACCAGCACCCAAGCATGTGATTAACAAGAACAATGTTGAACACAGGGAATCAAACCCTGTTGATGTAAATTGAGGTTGTTACCTCATTGCTTGTCCAAAGGCTATGTTTCGTGTGGCACCAGGCTGAGATGCGCAACAGCGAGTCTCATACCTGAAGGGTCTCTTGAAACCTGGGCAAATTGGGATTTCGGATGGCAGGGTTAGTACGCCGCAAATCTGGGGTACACAAAAAAAAGTCAGATCCTGGCCCAATGGCCTATAGAATGCCAAACCATTCGAGAGGACGCGAACCCCCCCCTCCCGCCCGAATTTGGGAAACGAGCCATGTCGAAGGCGCTGGTCGATGACCCCCAGCACCGGCGTGCCCTTCCGCAGCAGCGCGATCAAGGTGCCGAAGAGCGGCTTCCCTCCGAAGGCCGAAGGCGAGGCACGCGAGGCAAGCAGAACGGGGGCTGCTTTCATTTATTCGCAAAATCAACTCTTCACAACCCTTGGTTTTTCCTTGGTATGGTTGTTGTTTGCAGCCCCATCTGTTCGCAAAAAAACAAGGGGGTGATTCCTTTTCCATTCTTTTCAACCATCGTTCTTTCCGAAGAAAAACAAAAAACGGGTCCGTTTTCAACCTGGGTTTCAAAGGAGGTTTTCTAGAAAGAAGGATCCCTGGAAAGAATGGGGGAGGTACCCCTAGAAAAATAGAATCTTCACAATGCTTGGTATGGTTGTTGTTTGCCGACACCTACCAAAAATAATCAGAACCAGACAACTAAAAAAACTAACTTGCCAATAACGATGAAGGATTTGCTTGCTGGTGTGTTGCGTTGATGTTATTTCATTTGTTTCTATTTATGCAGCTCATGTCAACCCCGGGTTTACGTTGAACCTGATGGGTTACCCCCTGTTCATCAGCCAGGGTTTCTGCATGCAAGGTCAGCTTAGTTCACATTTGGCCAGAGGGGTATGGGGATGAACCAGGGACCCGTTGGCAAACAACTTCACATAGGGACTTACGACAACCGTTGTTGGGACCGTTGAATCTGTCCAACAATATTACCACCGGAAACCGATGGGGGGGGGATGAGGGAGCAACAATACCTCCTGCAGGCTGCACAACTGATAAGGACCATCAACATCGATACTCTAAATGGGATTGAGCTCAACTGTTCCGATTCCCTCCATTTTCCTTGACAACTAAAAGCTTCCCAAACCCAAGACACCCCCCAATTTCGCACCGATGCCCAAAATTTACCAAGGGACCATCAGCAGAGGAGCTCGGTTGGCATTAACCTTGGCCTGGTTGACTCACAGGTAGGAACGACCTGCAAAATTCGAGCTCAGCCTTACGGGACCCTGATCGAACCGGGAAGCCATCTGAGCTGAAGGCTGGCAAGTCAACTTGTTTCTCAGGGCATGGGACAGAGTGAACCATTCGTTTCATCTGGGGCCTTCCCGAAGCTTCACTCAGCCCTCCCTTCACAACTCAGGGCCCTGAGAAGCCCCCGATGACCTGCCTGTGATGAAGGACTTGGTGCCATCGATCGGGTCCAGCACCCAGACCTAAGATCTGGTCGAACCGGTTTGGTTTGGATCCACGGGAGCTTTCCAGCTAGCTCAGTGGGAAACCCTTTTGGGAATTGACAAGGTTTAGCGGCGAACCTAAAGACGCCTAAAGTCGGCAAAGGGTGGCACTGTCTCACCTTGTGCCAGAGATGCTCACGACTCATTGAAGAGCACTTCCTAGCCTCTTTGATTGCTGCTCTGCGAATGCCTCTCCTCCCAGGATCTTGTGGATCACTTTCCCCAGCAAGGGGCACAATCGCATCCAAACATGGACGCTGCCTTGTTTGACAAGAACAACACGACAGACACGGATTCCATAATTATGACGCGTGCTTCCTGTGCTGGCACGGCCCCACGCGACCACTGTAAAGGTCACGTGTTTGACCTTCAACAGCACTTTTGGTGAAAGCTACTTCCCTCGCATTTTGTAGGAGGAGGGGGGGTCCTCTTGTTTGCCAACTGCTGGTTCCAACAAATCTATTCAGAATCGCCTCCTGGCTCAGGCCTAGGACAAATCAATCGAACAAAAGAAAAAACACTGTCTGCCTGGCTGGTACTCAGCGCTCGTGACACACTGGCTCGGCCCACAACTCACACCAAGTCTTTTTGCTGGGCAGCTCTTTGCTTGAGTGCAAATCAAAATCCTGACCCGTGCCAGGTAATTAAGGTTCGCCACGTTTTCTAAGAACGGTGCTTTGATATTTGATCGATTGAGGATGTTGATAAAACGGCCGACAAATGGCAGCGTCAATCCCGAGCTACATGGCACCAGCAATCATATAAATAGTCTAGAGCAACAACTCCAGGCATGTTGCAGCTGCTTGGACGGCTCTTCGACACCTCTTCTACCGCCGGAAACTACTTGCTACAAGTGCTGTCTCAGGCAGGCCACGGAACTCACGTTTTGGAGCTCCTGGGATGGAGATCATTCGCTTGAAGATGTGACTGTGGAACCGGCTTCGTGGCCGTCCCACCAGTTGGCACAGAGTTGGAACAGTGGTGTTTATAGGGGTCGGGCAAAAGTCTGCGACCTTGTACCCCTTCACAACGAAAACCTCGCCCTGCGCTCACTAACGAATCTCAGCGAAGCCGAAGACGCTGGCTCCCCCCCCCCCCCCCCGAATCAGGGAACGATCGGCCAAGTGCGGAGTTTGATTGAACAAAAAAACACCCCAAATGTGAACTACTACCTTGCAGGAGAGCCGCTGCAAAGCTGCTAATATTCATGGCTCCCGCGATATCGTCCCCTACTTTATCACTGGGGGAGGGGACTGGGGAGGCGGGGGGGGACTGTCTTGGCTGGCATTGGGGGATTGGCAGGGAAGCAGTAAGGCGCGCTAAGGCTCCAACAAACTCCGCCTCCGCCCGCACGTTGCCAAACTCCTCGCCGATAATACCATGGCTCGGGTACCTGCGGGCCACCAGTCACGAGCCGTGCGCAGAAACTGACATCCGTATGTGGGTGTCTGTTTTAGAAAAAACATTTTCAGCTTACCAAAATATACCACAATGCCGATCCTTGTTCGATTTCTTCTGGGGAAGCTAAACACTATTGGCTATATTGAATTGGCACCAAAACAAGCACCAGGGCTGAAACCCAATAGGGGAAGGCGCGGTTTGAACACGTGGAACATAGTATGGGGACATTCCCATGAGCATCTTGTCGGTGCCCTGCGCTGCATCTGCCCTGGAAACCAAACGTGACCCGGGAGCCGTTGGAGTTTTCCTGTTTTGGAATGACAGCTGGGCAATTGCCAGTTGCCAAACTGAAGACTTCGTGCGGTCTTCCGGAGCTTGGCAAATCAGAAGATGCTCCGGAGATTTGAGGACACCAGAAGGACCTACGCATTTGTTACACATGCGGTTGGGTCATTGTTTTGAGGGTTGGAGCAACCCTGCAGATCAAAAGCAGGGTCCGCACTCCACGGCGATTTTTCTTTGCGCGCCGGAAATGAGCAATAGCGGTCTGCCTCGCACTGCCCAGTGAGACGTTCAAGTGCACATGCGCCACAACGCTCAACAAATCTTCTGCCCCCTAAGATAAACACAAGCCGTGGCCTATCCACTCCAAGCAGCTGGAAAACAAAGGGACTACCAACTCAACTGGAGGACCAAGTCTCAGCACAAAAGTGAAAAATGCGGTCTGGCCTCCTCGCGTCGGACTGAGCGCAACGCTAGGCTCTAGAAGCAAAACTGGATTCTAGGAGGCCACACCCGGGCAAACTAAGGATGCCTCTGCAGGCAAAGAGGGTGAGCTACTCCAGTGACTCTTGCGCCTCGAAAGGGCCCTTTGGCACTGAGTGACCCGATTGTTTTTGGCTCTCAAATGCCCAGTGGATTTCCCTGGGGGAAAAAAGGGCATCCTTTTTTGGTTGGTTGACTCCAACAGGGAACCCTTCCTAAAAAAAAACACCACTGGGCAACTGGGCTGTGCACCCTTCAGCCCAAAAAAAGGAATGGTGTTTCTATAAGCGGTTCAATGCACATGGGTTCCTAGCCTATGCGAAGCTCCCAAGTTGGTGGCATGTGTCTGCAAGCGAATCGCCTAGCGATTCGCCTAGCACGCCAGGGGCACCTGAATCACCTGAAGCACCAGCATTTTTGCATCCAGCAAAACCCAAGGACCCCTAAAACACGTCGGCTGGTCTCGACAGAGACTCCACTAAATGGCAGGCAGTCAAGAACGGAACGGCTGTTTCTCGTTGCAAGTAAGCCTCTCATGCTTGAAGCCACTGCTACACGCGATAAGTTAGATTTGACTGCGCACCAATGCCTATGATTTTCACAAAACCGGAAAAAAGCTTGGGGGGCCCTGTGGAAGAACTTTGATCCGCCCCAAGCGTGTCACACGGTGTCTGGGGTCGCATGGAGTCACTGAAGCAGCCCAGGGATTTTCGGAGCGTAAGGTATAGGATTCGGAGCCGCCTGGCCGACTTCCAGCGGAAGCTGGGGTGGCATAGCTCACTCCTCAGGGGCGCGATCGATCGATCCGCGAGGGGCGAGTGATGTGGACGGCTGCCTTTGGGCCAAAATCCCTGGGATCCGGAGCCTGGATTGCAGTTTGGGCCTTGCTCCTACACGTGCTAAGCATCAACGTGATGGAATGGTCAAGGACTTCGGCAGCATTGTGAGAAGCTAGCGCAACCAACGGCAAGGCATCCTGCACAACAAAAGCATAGCTTGGTGTCCCAAAAAGCAACCTCTGCCACTTGTTGTGAAACTGCATTTCCCCTGATCATGCACACACTGGACCTAGGCGTGAAACCCTGGAGTACACACTTCTGAGCCGCGTGACGCATAAACCTAAAAATATGCAATTCCCCGAAACCTAAAACAAAACTCCACCTACAGGACCTTTAGCATAGTGAGCTTGTTTTCCCTCAGGTGAGCTCGTCTTATCATTCTCCAAAGCTACGCAGCCACTGCTACATTACTGGAAGAAAGCACCCTCTTCCACCGATTCTTCCCAACAACCTTCTGGAGGGAAAACAAGGGACTAGCGGCATCCAACTGATAAACCAGGCCATCCAGCGGTGTCACTCTTTGAATCTGCTCCATGCCATGCGTCAACAAGTATTGTTCGCCGCGCAGCATGAAACAAACTGTTTAAGTTATATCGAAAGCTCCGATTGCCTACGCCACCAAGCCACCAAGCCACCAAACCAGCAAACCGCCCCTGCTAAAACCAAGCAACCTAACCAACAGCCCAACCCACACCCAGCCGGAAAAAGCAAAAAAACAAAAACAAAAAACAAAAACCAACCCCAGGCCCCGAATCTTTCAAGATGGAAAGATAGCTCCCCGCGCCGAGCTCCGCTCCGCAAGCGGAGCGCTCCGCTCCTCGAGGCGCAGCTTCAGCTTGCGGTCGCCCAGGGAGTTGTCCACGCGCGCCACGGTGGGCCAAAACTTCCCCCGCTGCAGCAGCCACGGCGCTGGGAAGGCGGCCTCAGATGGCGAGCGCGTGCGGGCGCATGACGGCTATGCGTCGGGGAGGGGAGAGGCTGTTTGGTGGTTTTTGGGTTTTTCTTTCTCCCTAACCAAAGCGGACCCTCCATTGAAGTCCAGATCTTCAATGGAAGGCAAGCCCTCAAACTGAGAGTGACATGTGGAAAAGAGTCAGGGTTGGGTGAATGGCCAATGGCACGAATAGCGGGCAACGTGGATCGCCCTTTGTGCAACATTGGCTAGGAGCTGGCACTACCCACGATCACACTGCAAGATTTGGCAGCTCCACGTAGCCACCAGCAACCCCCGCAACCCTTTCATTCCAAGCCTGACATAAGACCTGGATCCCCCAGTAAAAACATGTAAAAACCTGCCTTGCCCTAGATCCACACTCGCCATGGGAAAAAGGGCAGGCAATTTGTTGGCCGTTGGTTTCAGGAAGAAAGCCCGGAAGAGATAAAAAGGTCGCCACTGGAGGTCTGGGTCACGGGTTCGCACGTTTCACACCCGAATCAAAGCCGCTCGCCACATCCTGCCCTCGCCTCCTCACGGCTGTAGGGGTGCTTCCACTCCGTCGCGCACACCTCCTCCTGCGTGTGCGGCGCATTCCTCAGCGTGGGCGTCGCGAACGAGAAGCTCACCAGTGGATTTCATTGGGAAAGAGCACGCTTTGGGAAAACCTGGAGGTCAGTGGCGGCACCCATCTCAATGGTTCAAAGGCAGGGCAAACAATACAAGGTCTGGCAGAAGCCTCTTTCAAGATCGAAGTATGCAAAGGCGGAGGCCGTCAAACCATGGCCTTTCCATTAGCCCTGCCTGGTTCCAACGATGCCCCTGTTACAGTAACTGCATCGTGCCAGTGTATGACGCCGGCTTGTCAAGAAACCCAGTGCCGTGTAAAAATCGGTTCATCTCCGCCTATGAATATATCAACCCCCTCGTGCAGCATGAAAAACAAAACCCTGAAACAATCAAGAAACACCTCTAACGAATGATTTGAAAAATGCCCAACGCACAAACACAAACACAAACAAACACCAAAAGAAACTGGGTGGGAAACAAAAGGGGACAACATCCAGTAGCCCAAAGAAAGCTAGTTTAGTCTAGTCCCAATGCTAGTTAGTTTTGAAACGTTGCCGGTCCAAGACGAAAAAGAAACAACCCAACCCCCAAACTCACAATATGTAGCTTTGTCAAGAGACAAGACCGGAATTCACACAGAGGAGGAAGAAGGATCTGTTCTTAAAAGCCCTCTCCCCGAATAGTGAGTGCTGCACCCCAAAACACCTCTAGTTGAATCAGTACAAGCTAAAACAAAGCTTACTGAAAGTAATCTCAAGTCAAGCTCAAACCTTCAATCCAATCTCAGCAGGAAGCCTTGGCAATACCAAAGCAAAAGGAAACTCAAATCCCTCAAACCCAATCTCAAAATACAAACTCCAGCCTAAGCAAAATGCAATCTAATCAACATCTCAAAAGGAAGCTCCAGCAATACTAAATCCAGTGGCCCCAACATATTAAACACCTGTCCCAGTCATGTTGAAGATGAGCTGCTTCAAAGGATTGTCCTCCGCAGGCCACTCGCCGGATTCCACCTTTGCGATCTCCTGTCGGATGGCAAATGGGTCCCAACGGATCAAATTCAACTGACCTGCCCAGTGCTTCTGGGCTCTAGCTTCCACTGTAGCCGATAACCAGGAAGAGAAAAATCACAAGCAGAACCCACAAGGACCCCCCCCCCCAAGCCACCTCATTCCTTCCTGGGTGGAATAAGGAAACCCACATTTCAATAAAGGACAAACTGCCTGAACTAAGCGCAGGGCGCTTTTTGGTCAAGACCGAGCACGGCTTTTGGTCGCAAACGTGGCCTGGAGATTCCAGCAGCCATCTGGTGGACATTATTTGGGAAGGGATGTATGCTCACCATCCACTTGGAGTTCCCTTGTGAAATTCATGGCCACGCAAGTAAAGATGATAACTCCCAAATATGTCGTGCCATGAACTTTCACCCAAGTGAAAGTGTTGGCGAGACAACGGCCCGCACGGGGCCAGCCATCGAAGATTTTCACGTTTCGCCGCCGTTCAGTTAGCACGGGGTCCTTCAAAGGGTGAGGCTAGGGGATCCCCTTCTTGCTAGCATGTTTTTGGATGTATCCTTTAATCAGGAGCCATGCAACTGACTGGGATGTGGTACCCTTCCACTGGCCTGTGTGAGGCCTTGACCTTTTTTTGCTCGGCCCGCCGCTAACTGGGGCCCGCCGCTTGATCAAATCGCGCCGAGTTCCACCCAGCGAACCCGGGCAGCTGGTTGACCTTTTAGCCAGCACACGGATAAGCTATTCGTCCACCCCCCCCCCCGACCCATTCATAACAATATTGCTCCGGTGTTTACCACGCAGGTAGAGCGTTTGATGAATAGGGGCTACCCATAGGCAACTTGGGTGTCCCCACCCCCAAACCTGGGTTGATTTAAGCATTGGGATGACTCTTAACCTCCCTCCGCAAAGCAAGAACACTCGTGGCGCAAGCCAGCCACATAGGATCTAAGATGATCCAAGGAATCTTTGGTAGTAGCAAAGCTTAGCAAAACCATGGATCCCTGTCCCAGGATCTTGCGACAAGGGCCCTTTTTGAAGGCTTCTATTGGATGCTACTCGCAAAGCAGTGGGCTAAATCCAGGCTGTCCAATCCTACCAACGGGCAATGGAACACGGCCCGACTTGGATGACCACCCCAGTAGGCTGAACATTGAAAGGTGGCTCCTTGCGGATGGCGATCATGGCATCGCAGAACCGGTCCAGCTCAGCCTCGCCCAACTTTTCCGAGGGCCCTCCCAGAAAGGAAGCCAGGAATCATTACAGGACTCATCTGGGCCAGCGTGAAACTCATCTTGCCAGCTAACTCAAACAATCTTTGCGTAAACCATGTGCTTTTTGGATGTATCCTTCCCGGCTAGAAGCCCTATAGTGATAGATCCCCTTTCAAACCAGAGGATGCGTGTTCTCACGCACACATTGGAAGCAGGAGATTGGCCCAACGTTGGGCCCCCTACCCGAAAAGGTTCGAGCTGGTGGCCATCCTGCTTGATCAACGGCTGTAAAATCCAACGTGCACAGCCAATGGTCTTGACCCCTAATAACTTGAGAACTCACATGATGGGATTAGGGCTTCTGGCTTGGGCAAGGTGAGAGGTGAAGAAAAAGGCGTGGGTGCCACCTGTGCGATGCCTTTCGGAACCTTCGAGTCAACGATTCGTTGGGAATTGGCGCGGGCTGAAACCAAATTTGAAGACTGCGCGTCAAAATAACGGTGCCCCTTTCCGGTGGACCCACTTGGCCAGCCGCCTGTTTGTTAAACTCTTCGTCATTGTTGAGCCATGTCTTCAAAAAGGTTGTTCGGCTTTCTGAGTTGAGAACATGAGGATGTGTTTGTGCACCTTTCAGATGGTCGCCCGGGGGGGGCCAGCAGTGCCTTCCTCCTTTCACACGCAGCTTGCTGACCCCAACTGGCAAAAATTCGGGCCTCTCGGGTACCACCAAGCTAGCCTTCTTACAAAACATGGAACTCCTATGATCTTGACTTGGTTGTTATGCGCTCCATAACTCCGTTCTAGAAAAAACATGGGCCACTTGTTGGACCCTCTTTCAATAAAAGCAGAAAAGGAAGACCTCCGAAAGGGAGGTTGTCTTCCCTTCCGGTGTTCGCAACAGGGGAAGCTAGACTTACAGACATTTACCCAAAAAACACCGACGGCTCTGTCTCCATTTGGCCAAATGGACCCCCCTGTTTGGGTGACATCCCCGCGAATGGTTACTTTTTTGGGTGTCCTCTTTCAGCGCTCGGCCGACGGGGCAAAGAGCTCCGCTCGCGAACCAAAACAACTCCCAAACCGGGAAGTACTTCAAAGCTTGTGGGTTGAAAGTGCTTCTAAACCCTAAGCCTGGGGAGTGAAGCAAGACTCGCAAGACTGGGGGTCTCCTTGTTTTGGTTAAAGTATGAATGGTGGAAATGACTCTTGTGAACTGCGCCTGGTGAGAGTGGCCGGAAAATAAGCTCCCATCCATCAACTTAACCTCTTGTCGACTAAGCCTGGTTGAGTGGCTGAAAGCGGCTTCGACTGCGATCCAATCTGTGGCCCAACCCTGAGGAAATTACCCACGAACAAACGTGCCATTCTAGCCGACTCTGTTCCATATTGGCTCTATCTAAAAATGAACAAAACGGCAAAGAAGAAAAGGCCCTCCAAAACAAGGGGGGGTTGACCATCCAACCATTTCCTGGTAAACTGGGTAAAGAAAAAACAAAAACCTTCTACCGTTGTTTGTTTCATGGTTCGATGCAAGGCCTTGTCCTCACTCTCCGTGGGCTCCACCATCAAGGAGTGGGGCACCGGCCAGGACATCGTGGGCGCGTGAAAGCCTCCAACCGGGACGAAACCCCTTACCCTTTGGTCTGGTTTCTTCCTTTGAACTGAACCTACTCTTGACCAGATATACCAAGTCAAACAAACAGGTTGAACTCACCCTTTTGATGTACAGCAAGCAAGGCGGAACCCCTCTCAGGACATGATCCAAAGTCTTCCGAATGGGTTGTCTTTCCCTCGTGATACGCCAAAGCCAGAAAAAGGGTTGAAAACCGGAGTGAGAAACGGGGCTAAGCCCGTGTCGGGATGTCCCAAGAGTCGTCTCCCACTTTGGCACGGGAAGCGGTAGCCCCTCTCTCGCATGCCCAGGTATGGCTTGACCCGTGGGATGAGCTCAACGGAGAACAAGAGCAAAGGCCGTGTCCAGGGGCTCTAACAAACAAGAGACGTCAAAATATTGGATGATTCAACTCCCTGCACACTGTGATGTGCCAATGCAGCTGTGCTGGAACCCCGGTTCGGGCCCTGCGACATAAGTACAACATGGCTAAGACATGCTAAGACGTGTTGTTGGTTCCATTTGAAGGGCAATTGACCTTGCAATCTAGTGTGAGCATGTGTTCGTTTGTTCCTTTACTTTTTTTTGGGGGGGAGGGGCAGCCAAGACCGGGTCTCAAGACAATATTTGGTCTCTTGCTCGCAGACAGCTTCCCACGAGCGTAATGGCTTTGTAAACTTCCCTTCTTCCTTGGTTGTTTGAAATCGGAGGGTCCCAGATCCAGATCCTCAACCCGTAGTGCGGTAGTGGAACGCCACTACAAAAATAGAAGCCACACCATCTAGCAGAATTCTTCAGGCATGATTTTGAACAATCCAGCCTTGCAATCAAAATGAGTTGGTGCCGCATGTTCTGCCAATTTCGGTCCTCACCTTCCGCGACAAAAGGACCGACCATGTCCACAAGACCTTCCAGCATAGCCCCAGCCCCCCACTCCCCGTCTACCAACCCCCACGCCTCTGCCAACCCCCACCCCCCCGCCCACCCAACCCAAGACCCACGAACTGCAGGGCCACCCATAGGTGTAAACATGTTTAAACCACTGGTTATGATTCTTCCCTCGTAAAGGAAGTCTTTAAACCATATTTTGCCCCACCTAGCCACGAACCCCCCAGCAAACCCTCGGCCAAGGAGCCATAGTCCTGCAAGCGCTTGGCAATGTCCTCCTCCGCGAGCCCCGTCTTCTTCTTGATGTCCGAAATGTCCAAAATGAACTCGTGCGCACACTTGTCGTTCCTTTGTGTTCAAGGAGCATTCGGGAAAAAAATAACATTAAACAATGCCAATCCGTCGGTTTCCTGACGCGCTCTGTCCAGCTGTGTTCAAAGTGTTGTTTGGCACTCAGTGGGAGGGCAGCTTCCTATTTCCTCGGTCAAAGGGAGAGGTGGTGCTGGCTGTACTCGCTTGCAAAATCCCCTCTCGCACGAAACTCTGCAACCCAGGTTCAGCGGGCCCACATCGTCATGCAGTCATAAGAACACAACAATTAGTAGCATCCAAAAGAAAATCAACCCGATTCATTGACTCTCCCATCCATGTGAGACTACACGTGCCTTTAGAAGCAGTATCTGCCAGCAATGTGCAGCCATGGTTCTTGTTGGTTGGGTACACAGAGTAGTGGCTGGTCAACCGGGACTTCATGTAGTTCGCATTCAGGATGGAATACCTGTTGCGAACAAGGCGCGAGATGGCGCGAGTTGCAAGCCAGATCACCCTTTGCACGTCTCAAAGGGTGCATGCCTGTTGCCGTGCTCATTCGCGAGCTGAGTCAAAGCACATTAGAATTGACTTATTGAGATCAAGAACATGTTTAAGTAACGGTATCGGAGGTATGGATGTTTAAAAGAACACTTACAAAAGCTCGGCATTCCCATCGACTAGTGCTCCCTTCCAATTCCCAAAAGCCACCCAGGTCCACACACAGGTTTGCGCATAAACGTGCTCCTGCATTTACCTCCCCAGTTTGTCGAGTTTAAACTCGGATTCCCACGAGGGTTTTGCTGGAGGTTCCTCTAAACATGCTTGTTGCTTGTGTCGACATACTCAAGCACATCCCAACTGACGCGAACAGTTTTTGGACCCGCCTGCCGCTGTCAAGAACGCCCTGCTTGCCCAGCATGGTGCAGAACATCCACGGGATGCACGCGATACCCGCCTGGCTTGCGGTCAAAGCCCCCAAACGGAACATGATACAAGCGGATTCATAGGTAATTAATTAGACAAAATTGTTACCCTGACCAATGCAAAGTTATTGTTGTCCATATCACCAGCCTCACATGACCAACAGGCCATCTGAGCTCCAGAGGCATGATGCACCGAGATCTGCTACCTTTTAACTCAGTGAGCTGACGAGAATTCTGGACAGCTGTTCCCGATTCCCAAGCACCAAACGAAAGGGAAGCAAGACTGCAAAACAGTCAACACAAAACGCAACATACACAAACAACCAGCAACAAACAACAAATAAGCAACAGTACCCGCACATCATGCGTCAAGGCTGGAGATGGCATCCAAGCTGCATGGCCTGCATGGAAGTGCAGTTGTTTGGTCTAGGGTCAGGGGGGATCCCTGGGGACAGCTTGCCATTGGTACAACCCCCTAAAAGCAAACATGGAATCTGAAAGAGTTCCAGGCGCATTTCTTTCACGTTCAACTTTTCCCCCAGTGCCCAGTGACACTGATAAACAATGAACACCCATTTCGGGGTCGATTCCACACCTTGAACAAACAAGCATTTGAAGGGAGGAATTGGGCACTTGATTGCATTAAGCGTATCAAAACCGGGGAAAAACGGGTGGAATGCACAGATTGCACAACTGGCTTCCCCCCCCCTTCCGCGCCCGGCTCTCCCCAGCTGAACGGCTCCCGACGCCTGGCCCCAGGGTGCCGCAGACACAGCGCCGGCGGGATCCGCGCCGGCGGTGGAGGGGTTCACCACCACGTGGCCGGGCAGATGCTTGGCCAAGTGCTCCTTCACCTCAAGCTTGGGCTTGGGTAGGTTGGGTTGGCGGGGGGCTGGGTTCGGGGGGGGGTGGGTTGGTGGGGGGGGGGCGGGGGTTGGAGGGGTTGGCTGAGTGGGTTGGGGCGGGGAGGGTGGGGGTTGGCTGGGTGTGCTCTGTGCTCTTTCACCTCAGGGTTGGGCATTGGTGTTGAAGCAATGAGGATCTGGCCCCCTACAACGTGAGGAGGTTGAACTGTCGGGTGTTTGCACGTGTTGAAACAGGTGGCTGGCCCGACGGGGGGGGGGGAGGGGGTTAGCTCCATATAGCTCCTTAAGCCACTGCAGAAAATGGAGCCACCCAATGAATTCCTAGCGCTTAAGCACCCTATTCCAGCGGTGTTCACCCTGGATTCCATTCGGGCATGGAACTTGTCCAAACACCAAACACTCCGGAACAGCGCTTGCGGGCAGAAAGCCACTTTAGACCAAAGCGCGATGAAGCAGGTGCTGAGATACGTTGTTCTCTCTCAAAGAGCAACTTGTGACCACCATCTCATCCAGAATCCAGGCCAGGATGATTCAAATTCATTGATTGTTGCAACTAGACATGACACGAAAAGGGACTCGAAGCAAAAGGATCCTTTGGTACCTTAGAAGTTTCTTGGAGACTTTGAACTGTTTGACGGACCCCATGACCCCATCTTCCGTTTTGCCCTCCGAGGCGCGCAGATGGGGCCAAGACCAGGACCGCCGCCGCCATGGGGGATGCCTGAAGCGAGCTAGCGAGCTGCGGGAGCAGCGAATTTTGAGGTCCAGAGCCTTCCAAAGGTTGCACGGTGGAAGTAGATGGTGCAAGTAAAAACCACAGCCACATTCCTAAGTGGTCTTCTGATAGAGTTCTCTCCTGGGGTATGAAATTGGTGCTTAAGCCTTTTGGCACTTTCTGAGGATCCGAGGAGAGAATGGGGACACAAACGCACGTGCAAACTTGACGAAGCTCCAGCCGGCTGCGCCGACCACAGCGGAACACCCACCTGGGCAAAGCAATTTACCAACCGGAACTGAGGACAGCTATGATGAAGGTTGTTTTTTCCCCGGTTGAGCTTGCTTTTCAAATGTGCGCAAGCCTCTGAGCCCCTTCCACCCCCTCCTCCCTCGCCCTGGCGCCCTGTTCGGCGATTCTTGTGGCGCCCAAGGTGCTGAAGGTCTTGTGAAGGTTCAGGTGGCACACGTCGGCACCGATAATTCCTGGAGACGTGAGGCCCAGCTGCGCGTTCATGTTGGCACCATCCATGTAGACCTGGCCATTCGATTCGCCCAACGTTTGTGGATCGATTCCGACTATTTGGCCTTATTTAAACCAGCCAGTCTTTGTGGTACAGGATGCCCTCGACTATAGCTGCTGTAGCTCAAGTCCTGAGTTGATTGACCAGAAAAAAGTGACCAAACTTGTTGTTCATCGCTATGGTCCAAGCCCAAAAAAGTTTGAAGTCCAGGGAGTGAGTTTTCTTGTCATGGACTTACGGATTTACCCGGCATGATGTGTGATCAATTCAGCTCTTTGCAGGCCGACGCTAAACATGAGGAATCCAAAGAGTCCCCTCGGTTCATCTCCGAATCCCTGGAAAATTCAAACTTAACCGTTTTGGACCCCCCTGAAGCAATCTTCACAGAGTTCCCTAAAAGATAACCAAACAAGTTGAACTTGGAGGGGTAAGTTATGAAGGACATGTTGAACAACTGGGCATTATCGAACAAGCAGGAAAGCACCCTGACACAGGCGGGTTTCCTAGTGGGTTCTTTTTAGAACTTCCTACCCTCAAAAAAAAACCCACGTCCAAATCAATGGCCCTCGAACAAGCTTGCAAATATGGGTGAGTGTCTTTTTTGGGGGTGTTCTTGTCAGGTTGGTTTAAAGGGAAACTAGCATGAATAATTACCATAGGTTGCCGTATTCGAGCAAAGACGGACTGGAATTGAGGGTAGAACTGTGTCAACCCTCAAACAAGTGGGTTATGCTTCGGCTTTCCAAGCGAGATCCGAGTGGGGAAACAAAGCAGTAACTGATAGCCCCTGCAAATACTGCAAATACTGCAAATACTGCAAATACTGCAAACACTGCAAATACTGCAAATACTGCAAATTCGCAGGGAATGCAACAGGCCCCTCCAAGAATGTCCAGAGGAGATGCTGCCGTACATAGGTGTGTGGTTTTGAGGGTAATTCAAGCGAGAAAGAAAACACATGTTTTTTTGGGTCTTAATCCCATCAGGTCATCACCTTTGGACACCTTGCCTGGCCACCGAAGTCGTGGACCGTCTGGCAGATCCTTGGAGGGCTTTGGGGGCAAAGGTGGCCGTGTCTCACAACTTTCCACCCCCCTCCAACGGAAGCAGGGATGCCCCCGTAAAACTGCTCAGGAATCCCCCCTAAAAGGATTGGTCTTGTCGGAGCCGCTGTGGAGGTTCTATATACCGAGACCCTTGCAAGTTTTCAATGTGCCACTTGCAAAACTAGCCATCCAGTGCGCCGTATGGGCACAACGTGGACATACATGAGTCCCAATATCGCAGACGTTGCCCAAAACCAGCACGAAATTTGCCTGGCACTTTGGCGCCCTCCAATTCTTCCCAAACCTTCAGTGGCTATGGGCACAATTTGTTTATATACGGGGAACCTTCTGAAGGATGAAACTAGGCAACTGCCGCTCCTTCCCTGGGCCTGCAAGCGCCAACTCACCATACCGAGGCTCTCTTGAATGTTGTCCTCAAAGAAGGCTCGGGTGGACGGGTACGTCACCATGAGGCAGGACAAGCGGTCCTGCGATGCGCAGGCAAACGCCTTCCCCCAGCAAGAGACGACATGGATGTTGAACCCACTAGGAAAGATAGGTGTGTGAACAACCTATCTTAGTGGTCCGTCATTTTGAATGCCACCCACAACTAGTGGTAAAGATATGTGTGTCAAATTTCAGGGGTCTGTCATTTTGAAACCCCAGCCACATGCACCCCGTGCAAGCCGGTCAGCTCCTTGTACTCCGCGCAGAGCTTCTTAAACTCCTCGAGGTCCATGCCGCGCGAGTCCTAGTCGGGCTTCGAGTCGACGGGGCAGTGGTGACAGGGTGACTTCCCGAGGTGTGCCTTCACTTCCCTAAGCAACTGCCCATGATGTGGATGTGTATGTTGTTTTTGGGTCAGGGACCCCAAAATGGTGGTTCTGCTGTTGGTTTCCGGTTGCAACCACGGAAAGGGGAATCATGTCATGGCACCCTCAAATAAAGACAGACCCATGTTTGTGTGTGTGAAATATATGTATCTGCATCCAAGGGCCTACCACCTGTTTTGGTTCTTGCCCAAATGTGGGGGGCTCTTGTTCACAATTGACTTGCTACATCTGGCTACGCTCCGCCGTGGTTTCCACCGTGTCAGTGCCTTTGAAAGCAAACTGGCAGGCACTGTCCTGAAACACCAGTTCGGCTGAAGTTGGGGTGGCAGGGATTATGGTGGTTTGGCATTGGTTTCGTATTAGCGCCATTCTGGCTCGGAAAGAATGGCATTCACCAACAGGGACAAGCGGCTTAAACACAATGGGGAACAAAGCAATGTAATGACTGCTTTCAAGTTCACGGACCTGAGTAATACGTGGAATGGACAGCAAATATCCGTGGCATGGACGCCGCATTGAGTCATTCTTGACCTGAGGTTGAAACAAGTCTGCCCCTGATTCATCGGATGGTTTTCGTCTTTCTCCGTGGCGAGGTCTTGCAACCCACAAAGAATCAAAGACCACTTCAAAAGGGCCTGAGAACTGGTTTGGTGCCCTCTGACTAGCTGGTGGCCCCCTCTGTTTGAAAGAGACATGTAAGTCCGACTTAAGTTTGCCATGGGTGCGATGTGCGGGATGCTTCTGCGCCATCAGTCCGGCTTTGCCCTTTCTCAGCCCGAGCAAAATCCTCGATCCACTTGATCTCCATACCGCACATGGCCGCGGAGGCGGGGTTGGTGCCGTGAGCGCTGCGAGGGATGATGCACACATCGCGGTGGCCTGCGCAGGTTTGCGAACTGCGAGGCCTGTGGAATTCCGCGGGGAAAAAGGCGCCGTTGTCGGTATTTGATTTCGAAAATCCCCAAGCAAAAGGAAACGCACCGGAGGTGCGGGCTTCAGATTGAAGGGGCCCTTGAAAATAAAGGGCTCCACTCGAATAGCGCCAGACACACATGTTGGCTTAGTTTTGATCGGATCAATCCGAGCAAATTCCGTTGATGATGTTCACCACATCAGAATAAATCATGAGAAGGATCTTCTTCACGGGTGAGCTCATCTTACCCCCAGGGCGAGCTCTTGCATGTGTCCAACAGGGATCCTTACATTGTACACCTGAACTTTGCCTTGTACATGGTGGTTTCCCTTTATTTTGGTGGAAAAAGCCATGATTCAAATGGGCAGAATGTATCCTTTAAGGAGCCCTGGTCCAAGAAGCTTAACCTCCCGCCTGAAGCCTCCTGGTATGTCCCGCGTGAGCAGCTCGATCCCACAGGGCCGCACAAGTTAGGCACCCCGTCCACTGACATTGGGTAGCAACTACGTGCCCCTGATCCCCGTCCATCAAACTAGAGATGTCAACCAAGGCAAATAACAGGCAATGGACATATCTCAAGAGTATGCAGGCATATCTCAGGCAGAAGACCTACTCCTTCACGTGACTCATTCGAGGAATCGGTCCATCCGTTGATGGTCGGATCGCCGCCTTGTCCATTGGCCTCCTGAAACTTCTTGATGACCAGCAGCCCGGCGTACTCCCCGGAGGCTCCGGAGGTGGGCTGAAGAGAGCAGGCGTCAAAGCCGGTGACGCTAATCAGGTACTTCCTAGATGGCAATCGTCTGCCCGGTGAAAACCCTTTTGTTTTTCTTTGTTGCTGTTGGCCCCTCTGCAAAACGGTTTTTATTTGTTTGCGCCCTCCAGGTTGCCCGGTTTAAGGGAAAACCCTTGATTTCCCCAAAAGTTGAAGTCTAAAGATCCAACCCAACAGCAGTCGAGGTTTAAAAGGCCAAGAATGGCAGTGAAGCTGCTTTGGGGTGAACCCCCTCTTTTGGAGGGGTTCAAAGGCAAGCCGTTGTTGCTCAACCACTTGCATCTGAATAGAGGGCAAGTCCTGGCAAACGGAACCATGATCACTCTGTGGTGCCATGAAGGAGACGAGTGCACTTGGTCGCTTGGCTGACACTTGCTGCCAAATATGGGGGTCTGGAAAACCAATTTAAACAAGGGAATCTGGCATACAAATAAGCATATCATATCCTTGTATCCTTTTGGAGCAACAAGTTGTTTGCGGCCATTTAGCCTCCAGTTGAAAAGGGAAGAAACACGCTGTACAAACACATAGAGGGCACCAAATTGGGGGGAGCATTGCTGACCCGAGGGCGCTCGTGCAGCGAGGTCTCTCCAGCGAATTGAGCATGTCTCGGTAGCCCTGGGTCTGGCTCGCCGGGGCGAAGGGGTGCATGTTGGCCTCAAATCGGAACGAGACGATCATGAAGCTCAGCCCCCAAACACCTCCAGCTTTGGTCTACTTTCGTCTTCCCCACGGTGAGAGGGGAGCCTGCATACCCTGAAACAAACAGCATCTGAGAGCACCTACAGGGCAAAATGAGTTGCACACCAGCTTTTGGCATGTGGAGATGCATATATTCCGGGCTTGCAAGTAGTGATTTGCATTGCGCCCCTCACGGAACCAATTCCCGGAGCATGTGGGTGTTGTATGATAACTTCAGTGCATAAGTCTGCACATATAATAGGGTGCGTTGATTTTGTCACATTCACGAACGTAAAATGCAACTAAAACAAGAATAAACACATGTAATTCTTTATGCGCACACTCTTCCCAGAAGTCGTCGCTCCTATTCTAGGCCTGTCGCACGTCACGCGGGCGTCTTAAGCCAGGGGACATTTACGCGGAAATGGTGCCCCTTAAACGATGTGGACCGGGAGCGCATCCCGAACATTGTGTATTTGCTGGCTCTCAGGGGATGAGGGGATAGCTTTTCATGAGCCATTTCCAGACTTCAAGGGGGTCCCAAACGGCTCATTCATTCCCACCCCCCCCCCCCCGAAAATTCCGACTGCCAGCCGACTCGGTCCCCGCATCCCTCTCCAGGCGATCCGATCTGAGCTCCGAGTGGCCACCTCAGGCCAGCTGCAGGGCGCCAGCGAGGACACGGAGTTCAGCTTCATGGTGCAACTGCCCAGCGAAATCATCGAGGTATCCAGCGCCAGGTCCTTCCTGCAGCACAAAAACAAATCGAACATTTTTCAGGGGTTTGACAGAAACGCGGCTTTCTAAGGAGTTCGGCTAAAACAAGCCCATGATATGGTGTTCCCATACTCATCACGTCATACACGGTTTTCCTTTTGGCACTTGGCTTCCCCAAAGCAAACCCCGGAAAAATGAGGTGGCATCCAGCAAGACACGGCCCCTTGTGTCGGATACCGAACCGTCCAGAGAACTTAGGTCGTTAAGGCCTCCCACGGATGGACGCGTTGACTCGTTGCGAAGAGCCGTGGCGACGACAACTTTGGTCTTGAGTCTTGAGGTGAGTTGTATACCAAATACGTGAGACATGGAATGGAAGACGGGGGGGGGGCCAAGGAGGAGCAGTTTCCTCCTTAGAAACCCTGCTCCCAAACATCTTGCTGAGTCAAAGGCGCCACACAAGCGCATGCTGCAGCCATCCTCTCACATGCCCAGAACACCTTAAAATAAGAGTTACTCAATATCTAATGCATCATATGCTAATTATGTTGATCATCAAATAGTTGGATGTTAATTGCATATGCATAGGCTCATGACCTAATATTCCATTTCAATCCTCTGAGAGCCTTAACAACATGGGCCAGAAGGCTGGTGTAGGGAAACTACTAAACAACCATGTGGTGGGATGTGGTTGGGGGACCTTTCCATGGAAGTTCCTCAAGCGACCCTCCGGTGGATTGTTGGAGTGGGGGAAGGCAATAGAAACAGGGGACCATTTCCTTTTGCAAACTGGCTGGTGCTTCATTTGCTCGTTGATTTGTAAACGTGGCCATCACTGACTCATTCGCTGGACCTTGAATGCTATTCAACAACACGAAGTGTTTTGTTGTGAACACACTATGATTCAATGGTTAAGGGGCAAATGAAAGAAACCAACCGTTCGGGACTCCGCAAGATCCCTTCATTCTGCCTGAAATGCATGAATTGGACTATCATGCGATCGGATGTTCAAGGCGGGGGAGGAGATGGAGAGTGGCACGTGGGGTTGGCAAGGGTTTTAACCTTTCCATGAAAAAAAGCGGAGCCGGAGAGTTTTATTGGCATTCGCTGACCAAGAATGAGCCGCTGGAACCCAAGGATGGGTTGACGGAATGCAGGACACCTGGCTCAAGTAAGATTCAGCCTCAGGCAAGAACCAAAGTCGGAAGCTTGAAAAAGCGTGCTACAAGGCCCACTACACACGGCCCACATTTGCCGGAGGAAGCGCTGTCAGTTGTCGCTGCTTAATAACTTTGTTTGCATTGATCTCCCCATCGTTTTTCGGGAAAAAAGACCAGTGGCCATACAAAAAAGAAAGCGTCCTCTTCAGGGCTTGTCGTTTTGGGATACTCTCGCAAGTGGCAAATAGGGCGCTGGTCACACTAACCCGTCTAACATGTCGCAATCCGTCTGGGCAGATGCTGTAAGCCAGGTCTCTTCTGCAAGGTGTGGAGGTAACGCATCAGCTCCGTCTCGGAGGAGATGGAGTTGAAGATCTTCTGCTCCAGGAAAGGCCCGGACCTTCATACTGGTGTCAAAGGGAGTTGGACCCAAATGGTGGTCTTCTTTTTGGCGTCCCTGGAAAAACCAACCAAAGGGTGCCCTCAACGAACAGCATCCCATACCAAATTGCTAGCCAAATGCCCCCTGGCTTTTGTCTGGTTGAGACTTTCGGGTTGCAAATCCATCGCCAATGTTGCCCCAAATAGCAGGACTTGGCAAATGCCAAGGGCCCCCGCACACATTACACATCAACCAGGGGGTTCTTCTGGTTTATTCATCCTGGGTTCCTGTCACAGGGATCATTCAGGTCGCACATGGAAAACCGCGACGTTCCTTAGGATCATGGAGCTCACAACCATGACGGGGGACCAAACCGCGCCTATCCCAAATACAGCGTCGGCGAATGCCCACTAACCATGTGGAATAAATCTCACAGGACGACTCCAACTCTCAACGACACACCCGCCTTAAAACAAAGAAACATTTTGCCCAATCGAACCCATTCACCTGGAAAGCGTTTGACGCTCATATGCTGGAAGGTCCCAAGTGGAACCAACATATGATGTCATGACAACGCATGGTGTTGCAAAGTTTTGCTGTTCCCAAAGATCTCCTGAATAACCTTCCATCCTGTGGGGCTGCAACGAGTTGTTCTCCTTTCTTGTGGTGTGTGTGTGTGTAACCTCTATGCTTAACTCAACCTGTCAGCTTTGCGGGCACAGCCCTCTTCACATCAACCACTCTATGAACCGGAACATTGTTCTGAATGGGGCCAGCGGGGTTGGCGGACGAATACAAGGTTATCCAGTCGCAAAGCCAAACGAGAACCGCCTGGCAAAGGCCGCAGGCAGCTCGCCGTTCACCTCGATGGCCGGCGCGGAGCCGCCGCCGCACCCGGCGGCCGTCAAGGCCTTGACCAAGGCGGCCACGTCTGCCTGGAGATCTCGCAGACGGGGGCGTTTGATGTCCATCGGGTTTCCAAACGTTTGGAACCACAAAAATGGGGGGGGGGGGGGAGGGGGTTGGGTACCCTCCAAAAAGACAAAAAAAACACATATCTCACTTCCTGAGCAGATTGGCGAGAACAAGTAACCAAACGTCTTCCCGCCAATTATAAAGTCCAACTCAGGGAGTGAGAACTACAATTTGGTCGCCAAAAGGGTTTTATTTGGCAAAACGGGAGGTCGATCTTCAGGGCATACCCTGCCAGAATTCACAATACAGGGGTGGGGATGCTCAGCATCCGTAAGGGAACAAGGACAATTGGTACCTCTATCACCCTGATCTCTCTTCCCCCCCCCTCCCTCGGTTCCTCACTCCCTCCATATCTTTCTCCCTCTCTCTCTCTGTCATGTCATGAGGTTCTGCCCACCAGAGCGGGTGCACAGGCTAGCAGGCTTCAGGGTTCACATACTCTTTGCCACTCAGAAGCGAAAGGGGGGCTCAATGAAAAGAAGGGCATCTCTGGAGCTCTGATCCTGCTGGAGAGGCAATGGAATGGGATACACCGCCACTACATTGCACAAACGGGTTTCTTCATATGAGCACGGGGATATCACCCCAAACGCTATCTTCACGTAGTCCCAAACAGGGTCCCTGGCTTTGAAAATGCCCATATCTGACCAAGTTGTGACAAGATACCCCTTTCATCGGGTGCCATCCCCTCACTTCGAATCAAACAGTTTGATCGACCTACGAGTCTCCTGCAGCGCGCCTGGCCAGGGGGGGGGAGCAAGTCGGTCAGTTTGCTGAATAAGCACCGTCACCGAAGCCACGTTTACAAGTGCAAACATAGTGAGGGATTGTAAGTTGGAGCAATGGCTCGAGGGAATGAGCCACCGTGAGAGTCCAAGGGTCAACCCTTTCGGGGCCATGGCCCTTGCAAAATCTGGACCAATCACCAGCTCAAAGGTCCCAACGGTCTCCCTTTAGGCGACCCTTGAGCCGTGCCCCGGGATCTATCGCTTGGTGCACTTGCTCTAGAGCACTCGGAAGCCTCCGAGTGGGTCTCATCAAAGGAGGCGGCCAAGGTCTTGTCGTCCAGAACGCGCAAGTTCATCTTCTGCTTGCTCAGCTCCTGGCTGGGAAAAGCACGCAACTCTACAGTTTTAAGTTTTCCGTCAGTTTTTCCAAGAACCGCCAGCAGCCTCAGTTGCCCGGAAATGGGATTCCAACAGCACTCAAGAAGTCGGTCAATGTTTTTTTTTTTTGCAACGGTCAAACAACGCGTGCGGAAAAGAAAAACAACAAAAGAAGACAACACAGTTGACGACAAAAAAGCAGCACTCCGAGAAAACGTGCACCAACGCCTCCCCATTCAATTTCCGAGCTTCCCTCCATTTGCATAAGACCCCTGGACAAATTCACATGTGTCAAGTAATTACGGATACATTCTGATTCTAACCGACAAGGGAAATTAAAACATATTCTTAAACAAATGGACGCAATTGCTCCGTGCTGTCTTTCTCCATTGGTGGAACACGTCTAGGGTTGAATGTCTCGACAGGGTGAAATGACTCCTGGGTAGAGCGACACCGCCTCGGATGTTCAACCCACTAATTCAATAGCTTACCAATTGCCCCTGGACACTCCTGCTCTCAATCCACTGTGAATCTTACAGGGTTCCAGGGTTATCTCCAACTGCGCAAAGTCTATCATTGTCAGATTTGATCCATATTTGGCCTACCTTCTGAGACCCCAAACTTGATGATCTTGATGCCACAATTCTCGCAACATATTAATCATGTTAACGTACCTGGGGAACTTTCTGCCAAACAGCGATACCAACACGCACCGTGAGAAAGCTTAAACCATGTCCACTTCGGATTAATCCGGAGGAAATGATCTACTTGAGGACTCCCTTGACTAGGCTCCCCCGGGTCAATCCGAAGTTCACATTAGTGCTTCTGCCAAAAGAATCAACTTCCGGAATGCGTGGGGGGAGCTGGTGGGTCCAGCCGCAGGCCGCTACAACTTTGTCACATTTGTCCTTCCACCTGCACATTCGTCACACTAGATCCGGGTCATACAAATTGGATCAAAATCATCTCCAAATACATTTTATTTCGCGGGATCGGTGGAACGTTTTCCCGGGACTCGATCAACCGCGCCTCCGCCACGGCGCTGGCAGACTTGGAGGTCTCGATGGTCACCTTAACTGGACTGGCTGTTTGCCTTTGCCTCCCAAAAAATTGAGTAAGGTGGTGACCATTGATGGCTTTGGTGGTCAGTCCATCCGCAAGGTGAACTCCCTCGTCCGGTGGCCCCAATGGAATTGGTGGCTTGGATTGGTGATTAGTTTGTGTTCAGGAGGGCGGCCTCCCATTTACCCTCTACAAGAATCAGGGCTTCAAATCCCCAAACCACCAATCAGAACCACCACCTAGGGCACACCGGAATTATTGGGGGCAAATGGGGGAGGTGCGGGAAAACGAATAACACCCACCTGTTGGTTTCCTGGCAGTTGCGCGGTATTTGGCGATCAGTTTGGTTGATTGCACTCTGAAACCAGGCACCCTCACAAGCCGGTGCTTTATGTTGGTCCTCCTCCGCAACTCACCTGAATGACTGGCAACATTTAGAGAACCCTGAGGGTCCAAATCCGTAACTACAAGGTACTTAACGGAATCCGTAATATTCGCGTGTTTTGGCTCAACATGTCAGGAGCGCGGCTTCGGGGCGAAAAGCCGTGAATATGACATGTTGCACCGTGTTGCACCAAAATTCAGCCATCCCGTTAGCGGAAGAGTGTTTTACTCTGACAGCTTCACCTCATTTGCAACCGCGGCATAGTTGCATCATAACCTTCGGTGATCAGCTTGTCTTGGGGGCATGGGGTTGCTCAAGAAGGACTCTTGGGCTCTCTAGCACATCAACCCACCCGGTCTAGGCTGCGGTTGTTGAAGCAAAATATCACGCGATAAAGTTGTGCTCGATTGAAACAAGTTGCGTCCAAAGCCGTGCCGGCGCACTTGTGGGAGTTAAATCGGATTAAATGGTGTCAAATCGCACGAAACCTCAGAATGTACATTAGTTTAATGTGTGAGTGCTGTGACATGCGAAAAAAGTTTCCACACATCACGCGATAAAGTTGCGTTAAATTGCGTTAAATTGCGTTAAAAACCGTGAATGCCAGCTTCCGGGCGTTAAATCGCGTTAAATTGCGGCATCAGTTCTGGGAAACGTATTTAATTCGCGAGTGCTGTTTCGATGCCACCAGGGTGATTCTGATGCACTGAAGGATGTTGCGACGCCATATCGGTGCTGCACTTTTGACAAGAACAAGCACTTTCCCCACGATCGCTGTTCTTGCAGGACATGGTGAAGACATGCGCAACATTCGGCAACAGTCCCTCAGCTTGAAACAATGCAGAAGGTAGTTTGTCGCTACTCAGGCAGTAAGATCTTTGCGCATCTTTGAGCATCCCGAGGCTTTTGACCCGCAAAACCCCGCTTTAGAGGCGAATGTATGACATGTTACCTTAGGCAGTGCTTCCGTGTGCCATCCAGCGATGAACGTATCGCGTGGTCTGCGCTGGGTTTGTGTTCCCAAATGGCTTCAAAATGAGAATCCGCAATATTCACGTACTCGGGCCCAGGAGTGTCAGAAGCACGGCTTTTTCACGAAAGTACCTCAGTATAGAGTACTTGGACCCTTAGGGGAACAAGCAAAAACTAGGTGTGGGAGATTTTTGAGGGCAGCCTAAAGGGAACCATAAGACCACAATTCCGGACGGGCCCGCGGCTCCCCAACTTCAACATACGGACAATTGGTTGTCTTGTCAGCTAGGACCTAGGATCACACTGCAGGATTTCATGGTCGAACCATGCACGCCATAACATCCACGACAAAAACTTCTGGTGCCGAAAGCTGTTCCTGAGTGCCATACATTTCAAGCGAACTGCCGAGTTCGGGGTAATGACATTGATGTCAAAGCAGGTAGAACTACATATATGACAAGCCTAGACCATCCATGAGTGGGCCAAATCCAAAGAAAACGCGGCCCTTCTCTGCTGCAGCGTGTAAACCGACAATGCCGGTTTGCAATCTCACTGTTAGATAGGTTGTACAATCCCCAATCAAAAGCACGTGTTTCATTCTAGTCAAGTTTGACCTTGGAGACATCCTAGAGACATCGACCTGCGTGTGCACACGAAAACACGTGCAAACCAAACCGGGATCCATAGGCCACGCGGACCTTTGGGACACGAAAAGGCCACGTTGGCCTCCGCTTTTCTGAAACCTTCAGGGAACCGCCCTAGGTTTGGGGCTCGCAAAATAGAAACACACCTGTTTTAAAGGCGAACCAAAGGAAACTCCTTGTTGGGACCCAAAGTAAGGCACCAGAGACGAGCGTTTGCAGTCGGGGGCGCTGTATCGAAGAAGGCGCCGGAGCCAACCGCAACGCCCGCCTGGAGCCAAGAAACAAGAGGCTAAACGGCTGCACCCACACACTTCCCCCTTGCCACCCCCCAACCACTGCTCTTTGGTGGACATTTCTGGCATCTTGGACACGGGCAAAAACGGTTGTTGGGGGGTGCTGGTACTTCACGTTTGAAACTACCCCTGATTGTCCACCCGAGGCCTGTTTTGGCCAAAGACCAGGTCCAAATCCCATCCCTATCCCATTAATCCTGACATTTTAGGATCCACGATTTCCCCAACAGCCAAAATCTATTGCTAAGTAATGTGGGGCAGCACTGTGGGGCAGCAGGTTCCGGCGGACCAGGAGGTTTCGAGAGTTGCTGGATTGGTTCGGACAGTTTTGGAGGGTCCTGGAAAGTTTGTGGGTGGCATGGAACGGTTGCTGGATAGGGGTCGGCGATATTGCAAGGCTGCCTGGAGCGGAATGGGGTACCGAGCAGTTGTTGCGTACGCAGGGCTTCGAAGGGTGGAGGGGATCCTGGGTTCCTGTTGGGAATAGCGCCTGTGCAAGCTATGCTCTGGCCAAATAAGCTCTGGACTGTTCCGGAGCAGCTGCACGGAAAAGGGTTCTGGAAAGTTCCGAAAGGCTTGTGCTTGTTCTGAGTCAGAAAATGACCGAGGTCGAAATTCACGCCTCCCGCAATCTCCCCAACATCCCTCATACGTCCGTGATTACCATCACCCTACCAAGCTCACTTCTCCCATGATCACAAGGTTGCCTGGTATAATAGTACCCCACAACCGCACTATATTCCGGAGCTTGTAGTAGACCGTGGAGGCCCCACGGTTGAGTTGTTGTCATGCGACTTTGTAGACTCCTTACTAGCCGCCCTAAGGGCAATGTGGACACTTGCTCAACATGTGATGTTTAAAGTGCCCGAAACAGAACAAGTAGGCATGAGTCTAAATCAGGGACACTTTGCTTGACGTGTTGCATGGGGTGCAACTGTGTGCAACCATGTTTGAGGGGGCTCCAACGCAAAGCAAAAACATCGCCCACAAAAAAGTGAATTAATACATATCCAACCCATGTTTGACAAGGTTCCAGTCTGCAAAATCAAGCCATAATTATGAGTTCTGCCCGCTGCAGAACTCAACCCAAACGCGCAGCCCCCCCGAAACACACACAAAATCAAACAGCTGTTGATCTGGTGTGTTAGGGGGGGATGGCGTTGTTGCGTTGGCGCCCCAAATCTCGGGGCCGCCAGGTCCTTCAGGTCTCAAGCGCCTTCTATTGAAAGTAGTGAAGCGTCCTTTCTGCTACTAGAGCCAAGGGCAAACACGATACTTACGCTTATCCACCAACCCCTGACTATATGTTAATGTGGACCTACAGGGGGACTTGCTCATCCAGGGACCAAAAGGCCTCACTTCCTGAGTTGATTGGCGAGAAAGAAGTAGCCAAACTTGTTGCTTACCACTAAAGCGGTCTTCCCAAAAGTTTCAAGTCCAACTCAGGGAGTGAGTATGCACATTCACCATTCACAAACAACGCAGCGGCTTCTGCCTCCCGACGCGCCGAGGGGGAAAAAAAACACGAAAACGAGCGCGCGGTCCGGGCCTGGCCGGCGCTCTTGGCGAAGAGCTGCGCCAAGCCGTGGACCTTCTTGGCGATGCGCACCAGGCCCGACTTGCGGTGGTACACCGCGTACCTCGAGTCGAAGGATGCGAAACGCGCCCAGGGGACACGGGGGGAATGGTCCCCTTTAAAGCACCGGCAGGCAGGAGACTACCTTCAAGGATGACATAGCCTGGGACGACATAGCCTGTTTTAGGGCAAGTCAAAACTAGTCTAGGGGGTTGATCTCATGTTCCATTCTTCGAAACCATCGCTCTGTTCAAACACTAGCTGCCTCCCCCTGAGTTTTCGCTGGTTTTTTGGACGGAAGGATCTGCGGATGAATGTGCAAGCCACCACTAGTCACTAGCAGGAGCAGCTTCCGTTCGACCCGGTCGAGAACACAAAAAGCGACCCTCGCCAAACGGAGCCAAAACAAGTCTTTAAACAATTCCCTACCCCAACAGGGTCTGGTCATCTTTTAGCAAAGTCTCGGAGCAACCGTTGTCATGAACAACCCAAACTCTACCATAGTAATAAGATTGCTCAGTGATAGTTGCTTGTCTCTAATAGTCCAAATAGTGAGTGGAAGCCCACAACATTGTAGTGTCATTTTGGACTTTCTTAAAGCAACAAAAACAACACCCACTAAGAGTCACTCTCCAACAACGACACGCCCACATGCAAGCATCCGTTCCATTAAACATCACCATCACTTGAAGGACGCGTATAACCTACTAATTGACTTTTCACGAAATACCAAGGGAACACAGGGAGCCCTGGTGTGGGTGGGTGGTGCATTCCCAGGGACTGCTAGGGGGATGAAGCCAAAGGCTTGCAGCTTTGGGGATGAGAAGCCAGAAGTTTGACAACCCTGCTGGCTTTGTTAAGCACGCCAAAGCAAACCTGTTTCATTCATCTGATCCAAGTTTCAATCTCTCAGCTTTTGTCTTTCACCCACACGAGTGCAGGGTTCCATGTGGCATGGCTCAGCGGCAAATATTCATGGTAATAATCTCACTTACTGAGTTGGTTCACAATCAAAGCAATCATGAATCATGTTGGCAATAATTCGCTGTTCAGATGAAACCAGCCTCACACATGATCCAAGGCACATGCCCGCCATGTTGGCCAACAGCACCTGGCGGGGCGGAGCAAAGTGGCCCCACATGCAAAGGTGCCACTCAAGGTGTTCAAAACCAAGCAAGCTCCTGCATAAGGCATGGGCCGAACTCGCCATCATGTCAGCGACATCCATTGTGGAAAGCCTGCTATGAAAGGGCACATATCAGGGATGGATGGGGAGTGCTCAAGATTCAATGGGCAAGGGATCGATACAAAAACGAACATGAACTTGCGATGCAGCGATGCAGATTTGATCCATGCGTCCGAATTGTGGAGGCACGGAGTTGGAGGCCGCAGGAGGTAAAGGACACTATAAGCTGAGCACCAAACGAAATTGAAAGTGACATGGATCACTTTATCATGGCATGCGCAGTAGACATTCCTGCAATAATTATCCCTCAATGGCTGTCAACATTCACATTGGTTGCTGAGTGGTGGCATGTTCCTCTTTTGATGTGGCGGATTCCACGCAGGAAATGTGGAGAGAGGTTCCGATTCTTTTCCACCAGGGTCACTGGGCAAGTGGGTTTCGGGTGTTCACGTTGTGATTTCCCACGGAGACAATGACCTGGTCAACGTGTACTGACCATCGAGATCGCAAAAGTAGGAAACTCGCCTTGGATTGGCCTGTCCCAAAGCTAAGGTTCTTGCGCAGGACACATCCAGAAACCCCACCACAACCTCCCCCCTCCCCCCCCCCCCGGCGCCTGGGCGGTGCACACGTTGGAGGTGGCCTTGTCGAGGCGGATATGCTGCTCGCGGGTCTGCAGCGTGAGGCGATACGCGGGCCGGCCCAGGCGGTCCAACGACTCGCCGATGATGCGCCCTGGCATACGCCGCACCTGGAGGGGCGAAAGGGAGGGATGCAGTTGCATGCTGCAGTCTGGGGGTTGCAAAGCGGGGGGGGGATGGGGCGGGACTCACAGCTCCCCACCTCCCAAGGGAAAACAGTGATGCGGCCTCACACGTAGCTGCATCATGATTTTCCGGATTGCTTAATGCCATTTGTCGCCTAGCTACCCGAACTAGGCGAACCTTTTTGTGGGATCGGTGAAAGCTGGAGGTCAAACATTTCCAGCACGACAAAGGTAACCCTGAGTTGATAGCGTTTGAAGGCAGTGATGAAAGAAGCTTCCATTTCAAAATGACTCACTGGTTCAAAGCACCGGCGACGAAAACGCGGCCGAGCTGAAGTGGGTTCATTCCGAAACAAACGGTTGGTCAACGCCAGTCAGCATAGACTTGCAACTGGAAAGCCTGCAAGAAGCACACAAAGAAAGCCAAACCCAATTTTTGTTTCATGTCTCCCTTTGGTTTCCATGTAGTTGGATAGCCATTCATGAATCGTCAAGCAATACACGTGCTTCCAGAAATTAGCCACTGTTCTCTAAACACGAAAGGGTTGGGAATATACACATTCATTTGTATTTTTTAGGTGTCCGGGGTAGTGAGGAAAAAAACGAAAACATGAAGCCCAGCCCTGGCAGCTCTAGAGCAATACTCAACCACGACAAAGTAGTAGGAACCAATAAACCAACACAAGCCTTTACAAAACCAGTACGGCAAACTAGCGCGAAGGCAATCCAAGCCAGCAAACGACCCTTGGCACAAACCAGCTTCCCAAACAACATGGCAAAGTGGCACAGGGCGCCGGGCCAATACGCAGGAATACCACAGCAATGCTCAACTAATTCTAAACAGTACCGTATACCGAGCCAGCACACAGGAAACTAAACCAACAGGGCCAAACTTCAGGAATACAAAGCCAATTCTGAACCACTACTAAGCAGCGAGGACCGAGGAGGACCAAAGAGGACCGACTCTGACCCCCCATGTTTGTCAAGTGTTTTGTCCTATTGACCCCCGAAATCTGTACCCCCCAAAAAGGCGTCCACCAAACAAAAAGTTCCTCCAAACCTGGATGGACTTGGTTTCATGCTTACCAGCCGAAAACCAGCCCAGTGACGCTGACAAACAACGGAAGGCCCTCGATCCACACAAAAAAAGGGGATGTTGAGGGCGCAATCCACTGAGCGGGGTGTCGTGACCCCTTTCTTTGGCCAAAGATGCGTTGCAGTGTGTGCTGCCTTCTTCGTTGCAGCCTTTCTTGGAGTTAGGGTGAGCTCACTTGCTCAAAGGACCTGCAAATCGAAGACTAACCTTTTGCAACCTCAATTAAATATGGACCAACTCAAAACACCGAAAGGTTCCAAGGTCGATCTGCTTTGGGCAAGTGAGCCAAGGGGGGTTCAGCCGGTGCTTTGCGCCTGCTTCTTGGAGGTGGCCAGGTAGGCGGCCGACGGGCCTCCAAACCTGCGAGCTTCTTTTTTCGGGGAGATCAGCTCCCGAAAAGCGCGGGGCCCAACGGCACTGGGCAGGGCAAAGTTGGAAAGAAGTGTCGGGTGAAAAGCAAACGTGGGTGGCCTTCCTTGCAGCTAAACTCAGAAAGGGGTTGCAGGCGATAACACTTCCAACAGGTTTGGAAGGGAACATGGCTGGTCAAAACGAAAGTGACAATCAATACTTGGGGAATTAGGTGTGTTGTGGTGTGTTGTGGTGTGCTTATTATCCAGCACAAAGGCAGCGAAATCCGGGCTGAGCATGGCCGACCTACCCAGGCGCCAGCCCTAAGGAACAATACCTCAGTTGCCCAAAGGACCTGGAAATAAAAGGTTAACCTCTTGGGACCTTGAATACATATGGACCAAAAGAGGGAAACCAAAAGGTCAAAAGGTCGGCTTTGGGCAAGTGAGATACATCAAAGAAACAAAAAACATAACTCACCCACCCTTTGGGAGGGTAGGGAATTTGATACCCAAGGGACCCCGAGGTTGGGTCCATGGCTGTACCCTAACGCCTGACACATTTGCTTCTAGCTCCGGTGATTGATGTCATGTTAACTTCAGCTCAATCCGGAAACCACCGCACTTCTCAGGGGTGGTTCCCCTGGTAGCCTTGGGTTCGTCGGATTCATCCGAAGTCCACATTATGGATGAACTCAAGGAGGGAGGTTCACCCGGACAAATTGGCCCGGGGGGTCCCAGTGACCCTGGAAACACCTCGTTTTGGGATGAACCCCAGTTTTATAGGGAACCCATGAAACGACCAAACAAAAAGGAAGGAGGGACTTTGGGGAACGATTGGAAGCCGATGAAAATCGCGCCCCCTTTCATACAGCTCAAGCATCCAGCTAAAACTGAGTAGAGCAGCCAAATTTCCTTCTTCACTTGTTTCCCAAAAACACTTGGGAACATTAACATGTTCTCTTGCTTTTGTGGGTCTCCCGTATCCCTCCCCAAAAAAAACCATAGACTGGGCATTTTCACTGAAGCTCTGGGAACGCTGAGGCTATAGAAAGCCGAGGCGCCACATGGGCACCCCGAAGCGCTGCATGGATCCCACCACGCAGTCCGCTCCGAAGGAGCTGGGGGGCTTTGCGAGGACCAGCGCCAAAGGGTCCGCCGCCGCGATCAAATACGCCCCGTTCCTCCCGGTCACGCGCGTTTTTCATCAAAAAGCCCCCCCGCTGCTTGTACCTCTTGGGCAAGGTCAACCAGGCGGGTCTCCACCCAAAGGAAATGTTGAGGCTCGGTCCCTGGCTATATATGAATTTCCATCACGCAGGGGAAATTGATATACAATGGGACCCCCTGAATGGCCCTCCTCATGCAAAACGGGGATATCTGAACGCAAAGGGTGGCATTCAAAGAAATGAAATGCGCCAGTCAATAAGAAACGTGAGGAAATGACAAGACCACTCCAACATCCCTATTGAGCACACCCCTGCCCTCCCATGATGGCAATTCCTATCATTGGAGAGGGAATGACCAGGCAGAACCTGGGTCTCAAAAGCAGCGCAGCAAAATCAAGGCATCACAACAAGCATTTAGGCAGGCTACATGCTGGCAATCAATCTGGGACTTCTTTGGATGGAGTGAGTAGTTGGCAGTGGTGGTGTCAAACATACTTCCACTGGAGTTTTGCATGCTGACCCTTTCTCAGACACGATAAGTGGCTTCTTGACCAAAAGGCATTAATGACGTACCTGCTTGCCAAAACGTATATGTGTGTGTACTTCGCCCAGTACCCAGCCCCGTGATGGGTCGGTTTCTTTAACCCTGATTGACAAGGCTCAATCATTGAGCCGTGACTGTTTGTGCCCTAGGTAAAAGCGACAATAACGTGAGCGGCAAAAGGATCATCCCGCTCAGAAAGAAGGGCAGCACGACGGCTGGAGCTTGCTCATCTTAAAAAGAGGATATGCCAAGCTGTTATGCAACTTCTTGCGCTTTGAGTAGGCGGGATCCTCACGTGATGTGGTCAACTTGCTTGATCCACGCACAAAGATCATCATCACAATGCGTCTGAAGTTAAACAACTGCAGGTCCTGTCTAAATCTACAGTGGAAGGCAACGACTTGTCGGGCATTGCTATTGTTCAACTTGTGATATCTGGAGAACCGTTCCAACGATTGCAGCATCAGCAGAACACAATGTACGCTTCCACCCACGCTAGCCAAGGAACCCACCCAAGAGTCGCTTTGAAGGCAAATGTGTTTGCATGGGAGTTGCTCAAAATGGCGAATCCAAACGGAAACCATGGATTTTTATTCGCCTTCCCTTTGAGACACACCCTCCCCATGACCAAGGCGCTTGTGCAGGGCATCCGCGATGCCGTCGAAGTTCACCAGGCGGCCCCGGGTGTCGGGGTACTGCACCAAGGCACCACCTGGCAAGGCTCCACTCGATGTGTCAAACTGGAACCACCAAAATGGGGAAGTGGTTTGGGGCAGTTGAGACCATGATAGAAACGGACCACTAGGATGGTCAACCCACTTGGTGGGTGTTCAGTGCGATGAATCGAAGTTGTCGACCAACACTTGTCTCCTTCACGCTTCCCCATAAATCTCCTTGTGGGGGGTGGAGTTTGGGCCTGTAACTTAGAATGTTGCAGGCAGAATTCCACATCAAAGGGTGTCCCTTTTGGAAGAGGAGATCCACGAATTCCGTTCCTATTCAAACATGCACTCTATTAATAAATACCATTTGTCCAAGACGGCCAACAAAGTAAAGCCTGTACACAAAAACATGCCCAGGCTGGCCCTTTGTTGGCCCCAAACCGGTAACTAGTGCCACTGGGTCGCAGAGTTTGTCCATTGAGGCGAAGTCCGTGGTGGCGTGGTCGCCGATCACCTCGGCGACTGGGACTCACCAGCCCACCCCACGGACAAATGATGGATGGGTGGATGGGTGGATTGGGGGTTGGATGATGGATGGATGGATGGATGGATGGATGGATGGATGGATGGATGGATGGATGGAAGGAAGGAAGGATGGATGGATGGATGGATGGATGGATGGATGGATGGATGGATGGATGGATGGATGGATGGGTGGGTGGGTGGGTGGGTGGGTGGGTGGGTGGGTGGGTGGGTGTGGAACGAAGCGATCCTCGGAGTGACCCAATTTGGCAGGGTGCCCTTCAACTTTCAAGCTGCTTGTGGTCCAACACCGCGGCTGGATTCGGGATCCGTCTTGTGCCAGGGCGCGAGCTCCATGCCGAAGTACTTGGCCCTGGTCTTAAGGCAGTCGATACTCTGCGGATGCACCGAGTCGCTGATGAAGAACTGGTTCTTCGACTGGATTGCGGCGAGCATGCTTGGTGTGTTTTGGTTGAGGGCACCCTTTCCAAGGGAACTTTTCCTTAAACGGGGCACCAAAAGGAACATCGTCATTTTCGGGCTTAACCCATATCTTGACACCATGTCTTGGCCTTCCCTAACGCCAGGTCCAAACCATCCAAACCCCTAAGGCGCCAGGAGCATCGATCGCCACCAAAACCAGAGCGACGAGCCGCGAAGTCGCCTCGGCCCTTCGGCCCTTCGGCCCTTCGGCCCTTCGGCCCGCGCCTTGGAGTTCACCGCGCGGGCGAACATCGCCATGGCCTCCGCCGCCGCGGTGCCCTCGTCCAACAGCGAGGCGTTGGCCACCTGCGGCGCACGGCGCGCGGCGGGCGGCGCTTGGTGCCTGTGACTCGTTGGGCGGGCCTTGGTGCGGATGGGTGCGAAAACCAGAAATCGCACCACCTAAGAAACCCTGGTTTCAGATTCGATTCCCCTGTACATAACAAACATTGGCTTCTTCGAAGTGGTGCAGGATTTCGTCCATCCACAGTATCACAAAGGTTCCCTAATAACCCAAGTTCCCAGAGCCATCACGTCTTGCTAATAGTTTGGGACTTGTAGATGGATGCGGCAGAAATTCCTCTTTCAAGTGTAAAAGTCCAAGGGTGGCTCGGGCCATTGGCTGTGGCTTTACTTATTCGGAACCCGACAAACCTAGCGCCTTTAATTAGAGACACCTCCCGTTGGGACCTTGCACGAACTGTACGGCGCCCAGTGCCCCGTGCACGCCGGGCAATCCACTTTAAGTAAGCAGCAATTCCGCATTCGCTTCCCTCTGCCTTTTGGCTCTGAGATTGTGAGTGATACCATCTGCCTGTTCCAACTTGTTGGAGCCAGGTCCTGTTGCCCCCGTTTTGGGGACCCGCTTAGCACATCTCCAAAAGGAAACCAAAACTTTCAGAGTAGCCAAACATGAATCCGTTCGCCGCTCTCATATTAATAAAGGTCCGCCAACAGTGGAAATTGTTTTCTATGTCCAAGTCGCCAATACTGAACCTGGCTTCTTGGAGGGCCCAACCTCCATTTTGTCTAGGGGAACGGATTTGTTCGATAGACCAACAAGGACCCTTCTGCTGCCCACAGGTTCCACCTTCCAAGCGAAGGACACGGCCCTAACCCGCCGTCATCCCACATCAAGGGCAACCCTTACCATCTGGCATAAGGATTCATGATATATTTTGAACATCGGGGAAAAACAACAACATACCCTGGTTGGAGAGTCTGACCAATTTGGCATCCAAACCTTGTACATATTTCAGTTTTGCTCAGACATCTTGGGCCCAGAAATAAAAGGGCTTTGTTTGGGCTTCGAACACGCAGAATGGCTGTAATTAGGGACCTTCATGGATGGAATTATTTCTTTTGCCCATTGGTGAGTTCGTGATCATGTTCTGCCCTCACTGCTCCAATCTTCACCAAGTTTGTACCCGTTGGGCTTTGAGTACACATGGCACAAGTGCACCAAAAATAATAAAATATTGAGATTCTGCTTCAACTTTTTGGCCAACCCTACGTCACGCTCTTTGGAGAAGTCCCCCGAGAACGGGTCCATTCCGAAGATTCCGGCGGCAAGCGCTTGCCTCCATGCCCGTGAGCTCGCAGACCAGCGTCTGGAAATTCACCAGGGACTCCAGGCCTCGGCTGAAACCGGCTGCTGGGGTCATGATCTTGATTGGTTTTACCTAGAGGGGGGAATGTAGCACCATTTTTTGTTTTTCCACAAAAACAAAAATAATTGGTTCAACCAAAAAATCGAAAGATGTTCTTGCTGCATGCCAGCATTGAAAGTGAGATAGAGAAACTGGATGCACCAAACATCAGGCTTTGTACAGCACTCTGGGCAGGTATTCGTGTTTACGTATCATCGCATACACTTTCAAGAGGTGCGCGTTTATCACACCCCATTGCACTGGCAAAAGCCAATGCGACACGTAGAACAAAGGTTTCAGTTGGCTGCGTGGCTTGTGTTTTCACTTTGGAGTTATGAGTTATGCCTTGTTGATGGGACTTCTTGCCCCTTGCTTCTAACTGGCAAGTATGCAAAGCGTCATGTGGACAAACAATGAGAAGCAGCAAAGCAACAATGCACATCCGGATTGTGATGACAAAGGAGGCGATTGAAACGTGTTTGGAATCACATGGCAAATTGCTTGCTGTAGAATACATTGTGGGTGAAATGAGCCGGTCACCCAAGCGGTACCGCGCACATTGACCGTACTTGTAAGGAAGCAACCTTGAAATGCACATTGGACCAAGCAAGCATGTTCGTGCAGGAGCTTTGCTCGAGCCATGTGCACAAACACGCAACTGTTATGTGCAAGAGCCAGTGGCTGGGCGAGCTAACAGAACAAAGATCCTATGCCCATTGTTGCCTCATTAAGGCATGATGTTGTGTGGCCACTCTTTGCTGCACAGTTCCATGGCTCCACGCGCGTCCCAAGCACAATAATGTGTGCAACCGCTACTTTCCACAGGCAAAGGTCGCGCAAGATTGCGCCGGGCAACCAAAAACTCGCGCCGGGCAACCAGTTCTTCCCGCAATCTTGCGCAATCTCGCGTAACGTGGGAGTTTTCCAGGCATGTCATACATTGAAATCCGTGTTTGGCACAAGGTTTTCCATAGTGCGAGGGTATGGAGACTCACTCCAATTCAATTAACAAGCAGCAAAGCAAAAGTTGTTGGTTGACAAAAAGCGTAAATCCCTAAATCTAGCTTTGTTTAAAAACGTCAGCTTGATGCATAACCTATTGCAATGTATTATCCAAACAGAAACCTGCCGCTTGCGCAAGATTGCGAAAGATTGCTCGAAAAACTGGTTGCCCGGCGCTTTTTTGTTGGTTGCCCGGCGCGATCTTGCGCGACCTTTGCCTGTGGCAAGTAGCTGTTGAACACATTTTGCTGCCTGGGGAAGCCTGTGGTAAACCAACAGCGGGTGTTGAGGTGATGCCGCAGCATAGTATCTCTCGATCGGGCGTGGGTGCCATGTGTTGGGCGTGCTTGCTCCCGTGGTTTGTGCTGCAAGGGTTGCATCTCCCAGCCCAAAAACCAAGCATGAATTGGTTGATGAATTGGGGCTGGCGCGGTCTAAGCTATCTAAGGGGCGGTTTTGCCCTGTTGCACGATTTTCGGCCAGAGTGATTGAGCTTCTCCCGGGTCCCATGGTCAAGTTCTGCTTTGTTTGGAAAACCGGTAAGTTGCGGCCATGTAATCGTGCGTGCTTCAGACAGCCCGTGCAAAATCTAGGAAAGTGTGTGTGTGTGTGTGTGTGCATGTACGCATCTGGCTCTGGAGTATCTGCGCGATGATGTGCTTGGCAGAATGCCCCCTTTTTAAAGCTTGCACCCCACGCACGCGCACGAAGAATGGGCTCGTTGGAAAACACGGGTCACGGTTTTGGACACGCACCTTGCCCACACACACACACACGCAAAAAGCGTTTGGAACACGTGCTCATGCTAGCTGATCCATTGGCCAATGCAGTTGCATCCTTTGGCAAGCGCAGGTGCCTTTTTCAAAGGTGTGCTTGTGCGCACGATGGACTGGTGGAAGCTGGCCACATTGTCACATTCAAGTCATACTGTTAACAAACGTTCCTGACCCTTGCATCAGGCATGCAACGCGTCATAAAGAGTGCAGTAAAACAGCAGGCAGCCGAAGCCCATTGACATCAAAAAACGCGAAGAGCGAGGATGCCCTTTAGAAGGTGTGTGATCTTTCCTGGCATTTATTCTCTGCAGGAAGTTTTAACAGCAAATGCTCACTACACCGCAGCTTAGACTAAGAGACCCGTGTTGGAGCCGCATCGCAAAAACTCAAACAACATCGTTTGATTCGGTTCGTGCAGACCTGTTAACTGTTACTGTAAAGATGAGCTTCTGACCCCAAAATAGTTGGTTCAACCAAAAACATATGAAGGAACCAAACAAAGCAGGGGAATAAAATAAATACATCTATATATACATATACTACATTTACCCCTCCAGGTAGCGGTTGCCAAAGTCAGACAATGGGGTTGTTGCCCCATCAACCCCATTGTTGCCCTTTAACCCATCACCTAGGGGGTGACTTTGATCACCCATCGGGGAGTGACTTTGATCATGGTAAAACAATGAGGCCGGTTTTGAGATCGACCATAGCGACAAAGGGGGCAGTTTCTTCGAGCAACCTGAAAACACCCAATTTACTTCTCGTCGCAAGATCACCCATCAGGAAAGCCTGGAAATTTGGTGTTGGAAGGTGTGGGGCAATTCCACCCCCAAAGAAAAACGAGACGGCGATGGTTGAGTAAACGGGCAGCCCTTGCAAAGCCAAAACCAGCGATAATTTCACCACGGGAGATCTAGATACGAACCGCCGGACATGCAGAATCAGTTGGAGCACGTCAAAAGGTGGAATACCTGAAACGGGGATGGTGCCCTATGACTAGTTGGGTTCCAACATTAGAAGAACAGCCCACTCCTTTGACGATGGTTCTCGAAAAGCCGCGGAAAAGGACAAATCCCAACCCTGGGGACCCGAAGCATCGAGTCAACAGCTCCTCAAGGCGCTTGAGACAGCAAAGGGCACCTGGCCCCCAGAATCTTAGGGGATTGTACCCACTCCGAGCAAACCGGTTTTGGATTTGCTTTGTGGTTTTATAAGGAAACATGCCTTCTTGTTGTCCTTCATTATGTTTTTTTGGGGGGAGGGAGGGTCCAGGTCCCCCTAAAACCGACACCCCCAAAGCAGCAAAGGACGTGTGGAGATGCCAAGCCACGGCCTTGGGAGATCTCCGCCTGGTAGGGCGTGTAGGCGGTGTACCACCCCGGGTTCTCCAGCAGGTTCCGCATGATGGGCCCCGGCACGTGCGACGCGTGGTAGCCTTGGACAAGCTTTGCCCAACACGCAACGTTCCCCAAAAAGCAAGAGATATGTGACACAAGGGCCAGAAACTTGGCGCTAGAACAGAACGGCGCGATGACCCGACCAATGTTCTAGATCGGAGCAACCTTGGTAAAAGGACTTGAATCCAGCCCCCAGTGACAGCGGATGTTACACCAGCCACCACTAAATAGGTCTTCCAATACAAAAGGTCTACTCTGAGTACCATATGCGTTTGGCCTCTCAACGGCGAACGCGACCCATGCTGCAACATCAGCTCCATGATTCCTGGCCTGCGCCAGTTTCGGGCTGCCACACGCGAAGAATTCCAAGCACCAGCATTCGCCCGTTTGGTCCATGGGTTCGATCCCCGAGACCTAAAAGGTGAGATGAACAGTTCAGCAACCCCCTGTGCCTCTATGCAAGGTCGTGTGATTCACGAACCAAGCTCGTCACAAGGAACCCTATCATCCTTTCCCGAGTAAAAACATGCGCTTCATGAAATGTATTGCTTCATCTACCACAAGCTACTCGAAGGATCTGTCCATTCGACAACCGCCCGCAACAAAACAAACAAAGAAGCACTTGAGAAGGAGCCTCGCAAAAGGGAATTTGGGGTCCTTTGGTCTCTTGGGCTACGGCTACAACCACCATGCCCTTTAAAACAAAAGCTCCCAGCCCAACTCGCGTTCATTGAGTTGAAGGTGGTCGCGAGCCGTTTCAGGGGCGGGGAGAATGCGATCCAGCAGCCCATGCCGATGTAGTTCTTCGCGATGATATTCTTGCTCAGCATCTCCTGTCGGTGGCAGCATCGCAAGTCTGGTGGTCTGCACACATTCAATTGGATTTCCCACATCTTGCGCAACAATCTGCATAATCGTGTCACTGGCAACATTTAGGTTTAGTCCCTTCCGCCCACAATCCAATGAAGCAGTGTTGAGATAAAGCCCCCTTTTGCCAGGCTCAGCCATTTGGCATACGAGGGCAGGTCTCAGTGTGGGCAAGCATTCTAAGGGAAGGCTGTGGAGACCAGGCACCTGAGAGGACAAGTGATGGTACCGATAAGGGCGTCATCTGTATAATCGCAAGTAGAAGTCTTGTTGTGTTTCCATTACACAAAGCATGTCAGGAAATAACCGTTAAAAAACAAAAATGAATCCTCGAACCCGCCCTCAAAGCGCTCTCGGTCCGCAACCGGCAACTCGGGAAAACCGCAGCAATGGGAAAAGTTCGCCAGCACTTGGAACCGAGGGGAAGGCTCCTAGATCTTGACTGAACCTCAAAACTCTGAATTGTCGATTATATTAAGGGGTTCTCAGCCCCAAAGCAATTTTGAGAACCAATCAACACCTTCAGCTTGAAGCACCCAGTCCTAGAATAGTGAGGGCTGCAAACTGCAACTCTTCTGGAAAGCCGTGTGGCAGCTTGCTTAAAACACCGAGAAAAAACAAAAATAAGAAGCCACCAACAGGCAAGAACAGGTAGCCACTACTTAAAAAGGCAAACAGGTAGAAATGGTAGAGCAAACAGGTAGAAAATAATGGTACTGGAGGTGAAACCACAGGAAGCCACCAAGTTGCCTGGAGCTTTGAACAACTCTTTCACCCGCGGGACCCGGTGGCGATACGTCAGTCGCCTTGAGGAGCGCCAGGGCGTCCGACTCCCCGATCTTCTCCCCATCTGGGAGCTCCATGGGCTGCTCTCGGCGCACCGAGGCGGGGATGGCCTCAGAGGCGCGGCCCCGCCAGGCGCCCAGATCCAAACAATCTCTGCATGTATATATATATACACATATCATATAAATTATATATATATATGTATATATAGGCCCGGGGGGTGAGCATATATATATATATATATCTATATTATTTATGTTTGTCTGGACTCAACCTGAAATAAGTCAAGGGATCCTCCATATGAAGGATCTTTATGCGCTCGGTTTGCCCCCAAAAAGCCCGCCATATGCAGAGTAAAACCCCAGCGACCCTTTCTGGAGGAGCCTGTCACCCTTTTCATGGGGGGATGTCGTAAAGTGATGATTGTTCGATTGTCAAGCGGAAATGTACAGAAGTGGCCCATTTGGGCCCTGCAAAACTGCCCATTTACGGGGCATCGCTTGGGGCAACAGTGGGTTGAGAAACACGATGTAATACTCTAGAGTTTCATATCCAGGTTACCTATGCTGCCTGGACCCATTGGGTTACAGTTTCCCAAGAAGCCAAAGGGCATCCCATTTTCTTTTGTGGGCCAAATGGTTGCCCTCCTATCTTCATGTCTAATGTCTTTAAAGTACTCTACAACCCCATGTCTCGTCGTAAAACCGACGCAGGAACCTGTACAATGAGTTCTCTCATGTTTCCCCCGCTTGGTGGTTTGGTAGCCAAGTGGTGTCTCTGATTTCCCCTCCACTTTTGTAGGGACCCATTCATATCCAAAACAAGAACCACCAATCCGAATCCAGAACCGCCAACTAAGCTCGGTTGCTTTCTGCTCCCTGCTAAAGAAATAACTTTTAGTGGCAATGGGAAACCCATTAGTTGGCAAAAGTTAGAGTCTTAACATCCAAGCAAAACGCAACCAAGTAAGTCCACCCAATGTTCTTCATTCAACCCACCATCCCTCCAAGCCCGTCCTGCTCCATGAGCTCCGCAAGGTCCTTGACCCCAATGACCTGCCAGCGAGCGCCAGCGAGAAGGGCGGATAAGAAAGCGACGGCCAGCCAGGCGAGGAACGAAGGGAGGTTTGAAGAAAGGAAAGGGAAGCCAAACAAGAAAAACAAGGTTCTGTACTGGAAAGGCTTTGGGGCAACCGTGGCGTAGAAATGAACACATGCAGTCTATGCATGTTTACACTGAGTGTTACAAGAGGCTTCCGGGAAAAGAAGAGAACCAACCTTGTTTAAATTTAAACACGTACGGGAAAATTTAGCGCCCAGCCTGCGGTGGCAAAGGCAAAGTTCAAAAGGACATATACATAAGGATAGCACCGCAAATTTGTGTGACACAACTAGGTCTCAACTTGCACATGAAAATCCAACCCGCGTATGATTATGGAAAGGCACTTTGTCAACCTGTTCCGCCAAAGTGTTCCAAAAAGCAAAAAGGAAACATAGAGAACCCTCTACACCCCACTTGATGTAGTCGATTCAAGTGCTACTCAACGCGCACCATTGTCAATGGTTCGGCTACTGAATGGGGTTCAAACAGCTCTCGGGCCAGGGTTCGACAAAGCGCACAATTTGCATAAGTACACAACCACTGCCAGCCGTAAGGAAGCCAACCTCTGTTAGCGTGAAGTAAATCCTCAAACGCCCTACGGCGATGGTGCCCTACCTTCAACATAGCGGGTGCCATTGGGCCACTGGGAATCCAAACAAACGAATCCTCGCACCTCTTGTTGACTTGGTTTGGAAACTTGGTCCAAACCAAGTGTCAAAATACAAACATCACCGCTGACAGGTCCGGGATGTGGCGCCTTGCACATCTCCTCCACGTCATGTGGCAAAGGCCCGAGGTGTCGCGCAGTGAAGGTGTCCGTGGGCGCGAACAGGTCGCTGCTGAACCTGAGCTCCCGGGGTTTCCCCCGCAGAACCTTGGGCGACACATAGGGCTGAACGCTCATTTCCCGAGAGGTTGGTTTTCAAGAAAGCTCCAAGTATCTTGCACTATGATTTACCCCTTAAGACTCCAAGGATTGGGGAAGTTAATCTTTTACAGACATATAGCCCATGTTACCCAAACAGTTGACAAGTTGTGTTTTTTTAAGAGGTAAGATGATCTTGCAACAAAAACTAGGGTCCAGAAACTGGGTGGTGAGAATGAGACATAAACAACCTGGTACATGACGACTGTATACGACTGGGTTTTGATTAAGGACCAAATTCCATCTAGGAGGGGGTATGTGCAGCAGCTGCAGGGATCCATGATGTGGGTCATGGATGTTGTGATATGGTAGTGTCGGGAGGCGAATGCCACATTCAGAAGCGTTTCCCGACATTATTCCCCACCCTGAAACGACAAAATGGGGAGGACATATAGCAACGCCTGTTTTTCCCGGTGAGAAAACATATGGCCGCGGAGGTGAGAAACACATAATCCCAAGGCCTGGCAATACTAAACTATAATTTTAAACCGACACACTAAGCCAATCCTGAGCCAGCAAAACCAACTGAGCCTCCAAACAGCCAACTTTTCATGACACCACTGCCGCCAGCACCCAGGAATACTAAACAAATACTAAACCAACTTTACACAGTACTGCGCCAGCTCAAGGGAGCTACTGAAACAATCCCTAGCAAGTACAAAGCAGTACTTACTAAGAGGCCACTTGAGTAGGCCCCCCAATTTGTTCTTAGGTTTTCCCTATTGACCCCCGCCACTTGTTTGGGGCCCCTTTACCAATCACTCCCTACATCAACTGGTTTTGCCCTTAAGTCATAGAGCCAGTTCATAGTTCGGACAAATGCTGCGCTCCAATCCCAAAGCCCCTTCTCCCCATTTCTCTCCCGCCTCCGCAGTTGCTGCATGCACCTGGCCTTAAGCCAGTGCTGACTGTTGGTGCTCAGCCGCCGGATCGCCATGTTCAAAGCACGCGGCGGGTTGTCACTCAGTCACGGGGATGGGGATCCAGGATCCGTTGCTCCGTTCGGGCCAAACGCTCACCGGAATTGGCGGGTTGGGATTTGTTGACGAAAGCAAAAGTAACTGTTTGCACGTTACCGGCGGCCTCTCTCAAAAGGGGAATTGAGTGGCCTCTGATTGGGTGGGTGAAGCAACCAATTGTTTTTGTTTTAAAAACTTGCGATTTGCTTTCGACCGCCCACCAAATCAACCCCAAAAGCTCAAAACTCAAAAGAAGCACATCCATCTCCGCAAGAGGGCCCAAGTGCCTATCAAGGTACCAACTGACCCAACAACCGACCTGAAAAAGCGATCAGTCCCCCAAAAGCAGCCACTATCAAAGTCACAGATGCAAGGTTCTGGGGAATCAATCCCAATTTCGGAGGGGTTTTCAAAGTGGTGGACCGAGGGAACCAACAATCTTAGGCAAAATAGGAAGCGCTCCCCTAAAATGGATGCTTTCCTTTTGGATTCCCTCGAAACGACAACCGGTCCACCATTTTGATAAACACTCCAAAGGTGGTTCATTCGGCTTCCCGAACAAGCCTGGTCCTCAGACCCCTAAAAGTTTATACCTGCAAGTGAGTCAAATAGAAACCCAACCACTTAAACAAACTAAACTGTACTAAAGCAACTCAACACCCTAAGGCACCGCACGATTCGCTGGAAACCGCCAAGGGGACCTACCCGTTGGAGACCCCCCCGCCCCGACCCGGGCGACGCGACGCATCGACGCGGCGACGCGCACTGTGCTTCGATGAGTTCGCGCATCCGCTGCTCCGCCTCCCGGTCCGCCTCTGTCACCGGGCTCTCGGCCACCGGGCGGTGGAGCTCCAACTTGGACTCCACCTCAACCTGAAAATCCACCCGACTCCCCTCGTTGCTTTTTATTTGACTTCTTTTCTTGTGTTGTGTGTTGTTCTCTTCCTTCTGTGTGTGTGTGTGTGTGTGTTTGTCCTTTGGTGTGGGGGGAGGGGGTCGTGTGCGTTTGAACAACAACACATCCTTTCAAGCTCACCTTTTGTGTTTAGAGATGCCCCATAAAACACAATGCAACAAGGCACGGAAAGGTTGGTTACTTCCTTTTTAAAACAAGTCTGCTAAGCATCCGTTACACTCCAGACCAGGGGAGCATGTACAAACCCCCAGGTTCCACTTGCAGAGTAAGATGGAACCCAGGCACACTTCTATTGGGTTTTGTGCAAACACATAACTGCTAGATTGGACGATCATAAACAAAACAGTGCAGAACACAGGTGGAACCCAAAAGGTCCTTAAAGGAATCCTTTAGGAAGTCACTCTGACATGCGCCCTTTTTGGGCTCCATCTCAACTAGACGGGGGATGGTTTTCCCACCCTCACAAGGCCTCAGGACGAAGCTAACGGTACTCTAAGGAAGGCCTCCAACGAGTTGGCCACCGCCGAAGCACCACCTCCCGCATACTGGGTCCACAAGGGTTGGTAGACACGAGCCCTGATGATCACATATTATCACCTGCATACTACGCAGGTTGGGCATGCAAACGCACCAACCCCCCCCTCCCCCCCAAAAAAAATCAAAGTTTGGGATCCGATCCGCTAAATGAGGTGGGGGGGAGGGGGGACCAAGGAACCCCGGCCGACTTTGATTCCACAACAGTTGCCCCTACCGGAGATCCCTGAATTTCAGGGGTCTTGGAGTAGAAAAGTCCAACCCCAGGATCCCATCAGACACGACTTGGAGGCGCTAGCTGCGAAAAAAAGGGAAGCTCAAAGAGGGATTTGCAAATCCTCCTGCAGATTGACGTGGAACCTTGAAAGCCAGTACTGTTACCTCCTTTTGAGGATGGTTTCTCCTTGTTGGGCTCCGTGTAACCAAAAAAACAGAGGAGTATTGAGCATTGGTGCAATCCGCTGAACAGCGGGAAACTTGTCCCCTTTGGACCTGGCAGTAAACTTGCGCCCATAGGCGAACGGAAACTCACTTTAGACTGTCCCAAATGGTGAGCTTTGAAAGCACCAAAAAGAAGAAATATGGGGAAACATGGAAAGCCCTGCTGAACTGGTGCCCCTGGCGAAATACCTGGAAGATACGAGGGAAACCTACCCATGCCACGAGTGTGAGTTCCCAAGCATCCAGGGGTTGCATAGGATGCACCGATTCTTCCATGGGAATTTGCAACCAAACAGCTTTGCCACTGCTTGGTTTAATGAGGTTCGTTATAAGCCCAACCAAAGACAGAGGTTGGCGGCCAAGCCCAGTGGATTTTCTTTGGCTTAGAGATGCTCCGGGCTGAGGCCAGCGCAGGCTTGCGCCAATACCTGACAGGGCAGCGGACATGTGGGCTCATTAAATGGATTTGTGCCAAAGGGACCCCCCCCAAAAGAAACAAGGGTGGTGTTCCTTTTGGAGTCCCTACAAACCGACCAGAAAGGGAAGGGTACCTCCAAAAACACGCACACAAATGGGCTATCTCCAAATTCGCAAACTCAACTATCTGTGTCGAACGTCTGCCTATTCCAGCCTTGCAATTCTGGTCAGTGGTCACTTGTGACGGACATCCCAACACTACTTTCACATGAAGCTCCTTCAACAAAGCAACTGCCCAAAGGGCCCAGCTACCTGGTTATGAATCCTCACCCCACCGCCAAACATGAGTCACAACTAGAAAAGCCTTCACATTGGCCGGTCCGTCCAAAATGAAATAAACAAGGAAACCGTCCAATCCGAGGGTCTGGGAAGGTTGCCGTAACATGGGGAATTCTTGGCCTCCTGATTGAGAAAGGGTCCGGCCCCTTTACGTGATTCCCCATTCCCATCTCTGCAATAACTTTATCAGATTCAAGGGCATTCCCCAGGTATTTGAGGGGAAATGGGATGGATGACTAGAAAAGGGGATTTCCTTTGCTTTTTGGCCTTGCTCCGCAGGAAACGGCAACCATTGGCTAATTCACCCCCAACATTCAGCTATCAAAGCTCGGTGTGTGACTTGGATAACCGCCAGAGACCAAAGGAACCTTTCAAGGGGTACATGAAAGTGGGATCCTCAAAATTGCCCTAACAAAAACGTTGACGGTCTAGCTCACGAACCCGAAAAGGATACTTGGGCGTTCAGCCAAGTAAGTCAGTTGGCAACCTGTGCTGTAACCCACATGTTTCCGTGCTCCCTGCAAAGCCACTCTGGGCAAGACCACTTGCTAACTTGGCGTCTGAAGCCCCAGACCAACATGGAATCTCCCAGGACCCCTTTTGGGAGGGCTCGGTTCCAGTTTCAGGGGCCTTCTGGGACCCTTCCACGTTTATGTTCACCCCATACTAATCAACCCCTCACTAAACCCAGGGAAAAACACCCCCCAATTGACAAACTGGGTTGATTCATATGGGTATGGGTCAAAACTAAACCACCAGGGGACCGCAGGTTTTGGTCCTTGGTTCCATTTACCAGGGTTCCATTTTGGGTACCTATTCTTGACCCACGCCCATATGGGGGGAACCTCAGTCTGAGGGAGTGCAGCGTTTCATCTTCTCGCCTCAGGATCACCTCCCCCGCCACATCCGCCAACTTCTCCGCGAAGCTCACGAACTCCGTGGGGACGTCCATTCCAAAGCGAGGCGCGAGGCCGCCGACGGAGGCGGAAGGACGGATGGAAAGAGCTAGGTGCCGGTCACCAGGGAAAGGGCGGTTTCTAGCATCTTCCTTGGACCCCAGGTTTGTTGATGATCCAATGCAACCATTGTCTTTCACGTTGAAAAGGTTGTCTTTTTGTAAAGTCCAAGGTCGCTCATATCATTAGCTGAGGTCATATCATCTTATGAAAGAGTATTTTCCGCGCTGAGTCGCTGCTCATTCGTTAACTTTGCTCATTCGTGAGTTCTACTGCCAGGGAATTCACATGGCTGCCCTCCCGAAAGCCGATCCGTGCTGTTCTGGTGCTTCGTGTGCTTTGGGCGCTTTACCTGGTGTACCCGCACACTGTCATTGATCCAGGCTTCGAGCTGCCGAGCTTTGACTTTTGCTGATTTTTGGCAGTGGATGTATTGAGCCGCAAAGCTTGGTCCAGTTATCGCAGCATCACATTTGGGCGCTTCAATTGATGCAGTCTGATTTGTCTACGGCAAAAGCAGGGTCTGTTCATGAACTTGACATGTACAGCGCCTCCTATGTCAGTCCAAACTCAGCCGTGCGTGGCGCGGCGTCTGAATCATGAGAAGCTTCAACCCGTTGCATCAAGCCAAACTCTCAATGATTGGGTTTTCTTGAAAGTCCATAGTCGCTGAGGGCAGCTGCCAACGCATGGCCATCCCAAGCACGCAGCCACGCACTCTGCAAACAAGTTTCACCCCAAGTATGTCGTCCAAACATGTGGCCCTGCAAAAGACGGCAAGGGTTATTCTCAATTCTTACCTTGGCCAAACCTCGACCCCTGCCAAAAAAGTGATCTTGGCTGATAAGGGGAGGGAAAAGGAAGTCCAGAAAAGAAAACAGTCAGGCAATGCGTTCACCAATTCGGATCAATTAAGCAATCCAAATTCCTTAGGACCTTCATGGTGAGTGAGCTCCTCCTAGAGCCAGGGTGGATTGGTTGTCCGTTTGCCACCAAATTGATATCCCCAAACAGTTCTTACAGTCCACCTGTGAGCAGATGAGAAACAATCCAGCTCCACATTTCCAGGTGGCCAGGTACCGAGACCCGACTGTGCGCAGATTGGCCTTGCAAATGTCGATGCCGTATTCACCGTCACCACCTCGCAGCAAGGCAGGTCGGACTAGATTCCTCCATCCTTGGCCTAGGCCCCCCAAAACCTGAAAAATGGCTTCCGAAACGTCCTGGAATTGCACAACCCGGCAACTCTTCCCCGAAGGCCGACGGGCACTAGCAATTCCGGCCAGGTCGCGCTCAATAATTACCACCAACTGGGGGTGTATATGCGCTCCACAATAGGGACACCAAACTAGGTTCCCCCGCACCCTGAAAAATGCTCTTGCTTTCGTAGAAGGTGGTGCTTACCGCAGAAGGGCTCTGAGCACCTTGCTGGGGTCTGGGGACCTTATCTTTCTGGCAAGGAACATGTGTCGGTTTGGCTTCCCAAGCGGATGAAACATGGCCGCGGCAGAACTGCCTGTTAGGCTCCCATAATGATGTATCTGAAAGGGTGTCGTGCTCCTGTGCGGGAACATATGTTCCCATGAATTTCTGCTCAACAAGGAACCGAAAAAAAAGAATCACAGTAACAGTCCAACATGGGAAAGGCAATGCATCGTACATGGGCAAGGCCTACGATCACACATGCTTTCCGCCTGGATAGGCGATGGTTGCCTTAACAAGGAACACGGCTCGCTTGCCCTTCGCGAACCATTTTGTTTCCGTGAGCTCATGTCAGCTGGAGCGAATGACACATGTTGCTGAGTGTGTGTCTGAGGCAAGCAACTGAGCTGCAAAGCGACTCTTGGAAAGGCAATTTGTCCTTGCACACCTGCCAAGACTTAGCCATATCTCCGGAACCTAGGGCCACACACTCGGTCGAACATGGCAGATATTTCGGCGGAGTCCCAGCAGAAGCGTCCCTTGCCCCCCCAAGAGATGCAACCGATCTGACCGGACTGCCAACTGCCGCCTCGGCTCACATAGCAGTGGGCCAACGTCTGGTGGCTGCCGGCGGCGTTCCTGATGCTCCAAACCCATTGCCTCTATGAACCCAACCTGGTTATAAATGCGTCGGCTGTAAGCCTTGTGAGCCCATGAAGCCAAGTAGAACCAGCTCATATGGCAACACAAATCAGTGCCTGGCTGATGCGGGCGAAAGCCACAAAATAAAGACGTCCAGCCCTTTTGAGGGGAAAAGTCCCAAGAGCCCACCAGGATTACTTATCCAGAAGCAATAGCAAAAGAGCCACACACGGATGCCTGGTAAGGCTTGGTAGGGCAACCTAACGCTGCTTGCCAGGCTCAATCTTAGCACTCCCTTAGCCACAACATGCGCGCTCTTTGCGTGCTTGATTTTAAAGGGAACCACTTCCCCAAACAAACAAATCCGAAAAAGTGCTGGGCAACAAGGATTCTCTACCTGCAGAGACTTCTTCGGTGGCCCGCCGGGCTGAACGTCTGAGGCCAGCGGCGGCGTGGGGCGCAGTATCACCTCGGTCGAGCTGCAAACCCTGGAATGTTGATTCCCCTGTAAATACCAACGAACAATGGTGTCTCATGGTTGCTTAGGAGGTGCAGGATTTCGTCCATCCACAGTTTTGGCAAGCACGCGTGGCACGACATGACATGGGTAGCTCTCCAAAGAAGGACAACGGGCACAGGCCTGGGTTAAGATGCCATGCTGGTTGCCGGTCTGCTGGTGTGCTCGCAGTTGAAGCTGGTGCTGGCCCCTGATCCACTCTTTGGAGGACACATGGACGTAAAGCATGTCCAACTGCTTAATGTAAAGAAGATGGACGGATGCATCTTTTGGACGGAAGGAACCACGACGCCCCAACCTTGCAGGGCATGCCGCTGGAACGGTCAACAGCTGGCCACTCCGCCAGGGAGCCAGTGGAGGAGAACATCAAACGCAGCTCCTTGAAACCCCAGCTTGCCAACCATCTTTAATCGTCGATCACCTTTGGGTAACCCATTCCCGCCCAACAAGATCCGTCACTTCCGAAACTGTCTGACTTGGACGACTGGCCTCACTATGTTACCATGATCAAAGTCAACCCCTAAGTGATGGGTTAAAGGGAAACCACCCCCATTTTCTGACTTTGGCAACCCCTAGAAACAATCAAAATCATGACCCCAGATTTGACCCATCCAAACAGCAGCTGCTCATCCCTCTTTGCTTAAGGGCGCTGCAGCAGGTTCTGCTCTCTGCGCCTGACGGCTAAGGGACCCCTCTCGCAGCTTTTGGAAGGAACCGCGGTGGGTTGGGGGCGGTTGCCGGCGTTTACGGCACTCCGGGGTACGCCGAAAGGAATATGTTCAGTCTGTTCCAGAAAAGGACTTTGAAAACCCTGCGATCAGAACATCAGCGCGATGAAACCCAAAATGGGGAATTAACTCCCGCCTGGGCCGAAGGAAAGACACTTGGGCCATTTTCTGAGCTGTTCTTTTCCAAGGTGCGCTCTTGAAAAACCAGCGAGGGAACTCAGCATAGCTTCATGCTCTGAACAAAACTCAGCTCGCACCATCTCACACGAAGTCTGCTTGACAAGCCGCTTGCGTTGCGCAACAAGAACATCATCCATTCCCTCCGCAGACATGCCACTGGACGAGCCTTTTGCGCAACCTGTGCCGTTCATGTTGTCTTGTGTTGCATTCTGTCTGTGCATGTGGTAGTTGTTCAAAAATGAACGGAGCGACATGGAAGCGGCATATTTGCTGGCGCATTGCATTGCTGGCAACACAAACTCCCCTTGCCCAAGCGAGAAACATCAGCCTGCTTAAGTGAAAGCACTGGGCATGTCAATCGATCATGTTGGCACAACTTGATGGCCGAATGACCCTGTCTTTGGCCCAGTCCCTCGAAGCAAGCGGAAGCCATGCAAAACACATGCGCAAATTCATTGAGCCTGTCACTACCTCGGCTGCACCCAGCCAGCAACCTTCAAACATCACATCATTTCAATGGAGATCCCAGATTGCCTGAACATCTTGCTTGCATGCATCCAGGAAAGGAGTTCTGGGCTCAACCTTTACGCTACCCTAACACCATGTATGTGTATACGTGTATGTCTCTATATCATAATCATACATGGGTATGTGTCATTGTTGGGGTCCACCCCCAAGAGAAAAGGTTTCCCCTTAAAACATGCTAAGACCACCCAAGAAGAATACCCTCCAAAAGACACCCACTGATATATTTGGAGGCCTCAGGTTCGATCACAGGGAACCAGAGGGCCTCAAGGAGTCCCGTTCATCCAAAGCCCTTGGCCTGCAAGTCGGTCGGCTTCAAGGTGGCCTCGCAGCCGCGACACGTGCAGAAAGCCGTTTCGCTGCAACAACCCGTTTCCAGCGAGAGCCATGATATAGAGGCTCTGGTAGAACAAAGGGTCACCCGTTTTTGCAGTGCGTTGTTTTCGCCTTTTAAGTGGCGAACCCACAAAATCGAAGGTGCCACTACTCCACTGAGGCATGAAACAATCCCAAGCCAACAGCACGAAGTTGGCTGGTTTCATTCCCGCGCTTGACATGATTCACAAGGCCCGAAAGGGATCCCCAAGCGACCTGCGGTCGCTCGATTTATCCCAGCCCAGCGTGCTCAAGTCAGGATGGCCGCAACTGTGGACACCCCTTTCGCTTTGGACCAAAGGGAAAGCAAAAGAAACCTCCATTCGTGGGCTCCTCCTGTCGTGGGCAACCCGGCGAAGTTGCGATGTTCGTGCCGGGACTATCTGTGTCGTTGGCCCAGAATGTAGCCAAGAGCTGGTACCGAGCTCGGGTTGTCGGAATGACCGTGATATCAAAGTAGACCATGTCCATGACTACTGCATCACTTATCAAGGGGGCCCCTTGGTATCACAGAAATTGGGCAAGGTCCGCAAGCATGGGTTGGCTGGTTGTTCAAGGGCGCCAAAGAAGCTGACCATTCCTCTGAAGCACCGGCGCGAAGTGGCCAGCCAGCCTTTGAGTCTAAACTATTCAACCCCATTGAATGCCTCTAGATGAATTGGGGGTTGGTCCCCTATTAGTTGGTAGATAATCACCCCGTGTCAGGGCAGGGATTCCTCAAACATAATAAGAAAACAAACATCTCTTGGACCGTGTTTGCGTTTAAGAAGGAAACCAAGCAACCCAACCCAGGCTACCCAAACCTGGGCTTCCCTGATTGAAGCAGCAAAGACCGGAATCCACGGGAACCATCATGAATACCTCATGTTGAACTCGGCCAGGTTGGGTTGCCCAAGTGGCAATCCCAAAGCCCATTGTCAGTGACATGTAGTGTTTCACCATTGTGACAACAGTTGGCACAACTTTCTTTGCTTGGGGGAGCAAAAGAAACTAAACCAACACTGGGAATTCTGCCATCTACTAAAATCAATGCACTCACATTGATTCAATGAGAGTTGCTGTATAAAACAATATGGCCCAAACATCTCATTGGCCTTGCCCACTCCCAAGCCGCTGGTGCCAAACTTGGGGCCTAGAAGAATCAAAAGAACCTGTTCCTGTGGTATCATTTCAGGGGCATAAAGGAAGCATATGCCATTTCGCATAGCACCCAAAGGTATGCTGAGTTGGTTGGTTCTGGGCTTCTTGCAAACAACCAAAACATGTCAGGGCACGTGCTGTAGATCTGCATTGTGCATGCAGATATGCATTCGACCTGCGGAGTGTTTCAACATGATGGCCAGACCCTGTGGGTTGCCGGCGCCCCGAACCAACGAACCCTAAACATATACCCTACCTGAATGCTAGACCTAGGCCCTACACCCAACCCCCAACCTGAACCCTAAACCTAACCTGCTGGGCTTCCGGACCATTAGCACTGCTTGGCCGCTCAAATCCATGATCTCTGCCTGGCCCTGGCCATCGCACCGGTCTCACGGCCCACGGCTCACGCCGATGGGCAAGCTGCGTCACACAAAACATGCACATGCAAAACATGTGGGGGGGGTCTCTCTGCTTTCTTTCAGGGAGCCCCTAACCCAAAAATGGGCCCCAATGAAGCGGAAGCCCTGTGAAAAAAAACTGATGACGACCTCATTCTCGTTGACTGGTTGTCTAAACATATTTTTGGGGGGCCTATACCTTGGCACCCCAAATAATTAAAGGGATCCTTTGATCATGGCAAACCAACTGGGTTGGGCTTTCAAGGGGATGGATCAATTTCAAGGATCTGTTTACCCCCAAGGTTGTGCAGCCATCACAGTCAGAAGGATTCCGCATTGGGTATTAAGTTCAATTGGGGGGCGCTATGTCCCCCCTGCCATTTGAGGAGAGTCTCACTACTCAGTACACTCCGGGTTGACATGGAACCAAGAACCTGTTTGTAGAGGAGTCTCCTTTTGGACCTCTTGTGGGGTTCCACGTTGGTCTGCAGGGGGGCAAACTTTGGGTGTGTCTGCATATAGGGGCAGCCTCCAGCAGCCTCCAACATGAAGGGAGGGGTTGCGGCTTAGTTTCCCTTCAACAAAATAAATGAAAAAGGGGTACTTTCAAACGCCAAAGGCAGAACTCATGTCTGCCGTTGAGCTTAAACGCCGAGACGTCGATCCGGCCTCACTGGGTCTCGCTGGCAATCGCACGGCCAGAACACATTCGCTGCCTGGCGGACTGCGACCTAATCGATTTTTTCCATGGAAGAAAGACACGCCAGAGGCTTGGTGGACGTTGGAAGGGTAGCAAATTTTGGTTTTATAGCCAGTTCAGTGGAAATTTCCCACTAAACCACAATAAGCAAAAATGTAACATATGTCCAAACAACAACCATGAAGGAATGATCCGCTTCGATTCGTTTCACGAGCCCTCTTGGGGTGCCCCCCGGGACCGCAAGGCAAGAGGAATCTTATGTTGGGAACGCACCTCTTTGAGAACCACTTTGTAAGCCATAGCTTGAGTGTAAGTCGCAATCCTGCCTGCGCTGATTTCACATCAGGGCCGGGGGAAATTCGGGGTTGGGGGAACCATTCAAGCGGACCATTTCTTACCCAGTGCTCCTGCCGAAGCGGAGCAGCAACGGAAAGCACAGGGCGACAAGCATCTGGTTTCAGAACGTTTTGGTGAACATACCGACAGCTGATCTGCACATTCTACTAGTGGCTATGCTTATTCCTTGCCAGCCCGGGCAAGCTTAGCGACGTCAGTGTCAAGCACCTGGAAACTCAAATGCAAGGCACAGATTGCCACTTCAAGCAATCTGAAAAGAGGAGGTGCCCTTTGAACAGTTAGGTTTACTACCCATTCGTTTACACAACACGTCCCAACCTATGTCATTTGAGAGGGCAGCCGCATATTGTCAATGAGATAATCGAACCTAAGGGACAGGGTGCAACTTCAACGTCAAAAAGCCTATCCAAAGCAACGGTGGCGGAGCAAAGCTCAAGGTAGGAACTCTGAGGGTCCAAGTAGACAATTGCGCTTGAAGGCAGGGGTCAAACGTACCTCAATAGAACTTGAACCCGTAGAGAAACAGCAGAGCTTTGGAGGGTTTCGAAGCTTTGGCACGCTGCTGAGAATTTGAATGAAGTTCCAGTTGCCCAGTGACCTGGTAGACAGAAAAAAGTACTTGGCGTTGATCCTTCTTGCAGTAGTGGCAGTAGTGGCAGTAGTGGCAGTAGTGGCAGTAGTGGCAGCAGTGGTTATTCCGCAAAACCAAGCATAGTTGTCAGGGCGAAAGCCCGCTGAGCAACAACCAGCGGTGCGCCTCCCGGAACCACAAGACCCTGACAAAGGTGGGGCGACTTGCTTCGGCCTGGCTAGTCGCGAGCGAAGCCTCCTGCAAAGACTTGAGTCAAAACAAAGACCTAGTACCCAAGCGGTCTACCCAATGCCATGCACAGGATTCAATCCAATGGGCAGCTGTGCATATTTAATCATGGGACTTCCCTTACTAACCCGGCATTTCCCTTGATGGTGGCTCACTTAACGTCCCCACCGCAAAAGTCTCGCGCGAAAGCCCGCAACAAAACGGGCATGGTGAACCTGGTTGATTTGCCCTGCGCTCGCCATGCCGCGACGTCAACCTAATCAATGATGCTTGCTATGTGAACGTTTTGGCCTATGTCTATATACATATTTGGGAGGACTTGTTAAGAAGGATTCCAGGATTTCGCATCCGGTTAAGCTACTCAATCTATACAAGCTGTCCTCCGGAAATGCTTTCTGAATGGGCATCAACCCTAGCATCACTCACTCGTGTCATGCGACTTCAAAAGGGCTGTGTCTGGTCTGGACGGGCCCTGTGCAGCTTTACGTCGGGCGCTTGAAGTACAAAAGTACAAAGTTCACCCAGTCGCGGGCTATCTTGGGTGAGCCCGATCCATCATGCTTACAACCTATTAAGCCAACGATTTGCGATGCCCATCTCCCAACGAGCTGCAGACATCCATGTTTGCATGCCTTGGGATGCATTGCGTGTGTGCTGAGGGAAAAATGACCCATCCCCTGTTTCCTCTTGGGAAGTTTAGACATGATATTATTCTATTAGGCACTGAAGAAGGCATCTGCAAGTACAGGTTGACACCGACCGCCAGCTCCCTCCCAGCTCCATCACATTTGGAAGAGAGGGTCAATCATCAACTTGCCCTCGCTCAGTCTTCGCAAAGAGTCAACATCCGAACATGTTTCATCTTGGCCGTGCTTCGACCCCTCCTGCCTTGATTTGCCAGAACTTTAAATAGCATACATTGAAGTGGCTCCTGGATCTGCACCCAACTGAAGGCCTGCGGGCTTCTTTTTCAGCACCCGAAGACCAAGTGGTTTGCTTTTTGGGGGAGCCCTTCTGGGAGCCCGTGGAACCTGAGTTGGGCTTGAAGCCATGTGGTGGACTCGCAAAGACATGGGGAACTCACCTTCACTTTTTTGGGTTCCAAGGGAAGACCGAGGCATGCAGCTGGACACCCGCGCCTGCTGCGCCTCTGGACCTCAGAAGGTCGCAGAAGTGCCCTATGGGTGCCTTGGTGCTTTCTATGATAACTTGTCTAACTTGTGACAACTCAAAAACATCATCAACAAGCCTCATGCACAAAATCCTGCACCACTTTGAAACCAGGCGAAACCGTGGTCTCGGTGATTATTTACATGCGGATCATCATTCCAGGGTTTCTTCGGTGGTGCAGGACGACTGGAAGTGCAAGTCACAGAGAGGTCCCACGTTTTGAGTCGCAGCCACCTTTTCAATGCTAACTAGTTGGCCACATTCTCCTTTGGCTAATCGGGATATCAGGAAGAGAAGCCTGCATAAATGCTTCCACTAACAGGCGATGTTCAAACTGGCAAAGCAATTGTTTGAAAAATGCTCTGCAGCAAACAGGGCTCCAAACATGTCCTCTTTAACCATCACCCCTAAACAAACGGGTCATGTCTACCGCCCGAAAAGGTGGCAGTGTTGCTTCACCCTCTCACAGCTCGGAGCGTTTCAGGCTTGGGTGCGGGCTCTGCAGCTGCATCTGGCGCAGGGGATAAGTACGTGGAACAATTCCCGCGGTTTGGCTGTGTCATCTCCCTTTACTTGCACACAAGGGAATCGTGCCATCTACTTTCACACTTGTGTTGGTGCAATGGAACGATGATGAAAGCAGTGCATAAGAGTGGATGATGGTACAAACAAAGATGTTTTTTTTACCATCCTTGACCAAAGATGCGGCCAAGAACTACTGGAGGATGTAAGGAAGTGCTAAATCTCGGCGTGGGAGTGAGGTGTAATTAGAGCATTTCTGGACAGTGGTCATCCTGGGCCTGCAACCAGCCAGCTCTCAGCATTCACAACCCGCCTCCACCGTTGACTTTGCAAATGATCAAACACATCTCGGATTGAAAAGGCGAAGCCTGCGAGAGGCCGTGCTTTTCTCACCGAGTTGAACGCCAAGTGGCCTGATGTAATGGATAAAGGTACGGCACACATTGTGCCCAAATGATCATTCTGTATGTTTGGTTTCAAGCCACAACCCCATTCAATTGATATAGGCCTAAGTCACGGGCCCCCTTCATTCAACTCACACGAGCACATTTAAGATGGAGATCGGCCTTGGGCCCCCCCACGTGCTCGGGAAGAGCTGGCAGGCGCCTGCAAGGCCGAGAAAGCTCACTGCAAAAGGGCAAAAACATGAAGGGCCCACCTCAAAGTGTAGGATTCCGTTTGGAGGGGCCCTTCATAAATCCCCAGCGGCGAGGAAGAAGCCTGGGTTTTCAGCAAGGATGCTGCAGCTCGTAACCTTGGGGCACGGTCAGAACCCCTTCATCATGTCTGACTTCCATGTTCACGCCGCTGAGCTGCTCAGAAGTAAAAACTGGCGCAGAAGGACCATTATGAGTAAAAACGTTAACACCCGAAGGGTCATGTTGGTGAACTTTGGACATCACCGGCCTTTGAGTATACACTGATCCCTCAAGAAAGGAAGGAACCTTCGCAGGCAAGGTCCAAGCAAAAATGAGATCGCTACTGCCCGGCAAGCGCGAAGAAGAGCGCTTAGGCTACCGGACAGCCATTTTGCTCGACTAGAAACCATTGTGGGCAGCTCATGTCCTGACTCTGCAAAATACAAAATGCGGACAGAAAGAAGCAAGCCCTTGAAGTCGCGGCAAGCGCAGCCCAAAGCTAAGAGTATGCCCAGTGCTTTCCTGTAATCCCGTTTTTTTTTTTTTTTCTATGACTACGACACCCAATGCTACAGGGCCTAGGTTTGATTCGGGCTGGTAGGGGTTGCCGGCAGCTGACCTCTCAAAGTGATGCAGCCATGGCGTATTCTTGGAAGAAGTGCTGACCAAAGCATCCATAACAAACATTGCAGTGGCGGTTCTTGTAGAAACGATTCTTCAGTGCCAGCCCCCGGGCCGCCAGGCCTCATCAAGCCTCAGCAAGAAAGGCGGGCGGTGGCTTGGCGTTGCTTGGTTTGGAGCAACCACCGCAGACTTCCAGTGGAACAGAACCTCCCCCGCCCCCAAACACAAAGTGAGCAAAGGGGGTATCACTACAGCTCTGGGCCATTAGCAACCAGCATAGCTGCCACCAGGGCGATGCAATTAGAATAGCGGCTCTGCGTTGCGGTTGCGAGCACAATACCCTCGCTGGGCCCATGTTGATCCCAGGAACCCTTGTGGCTTAGAGCGGGTCCTTAGAAAGAATCAAGTCGCAAAAGCAAGCTGAAGCAACACTGATCGCCAAATTCCGTCATGCTAACAACCAAAGAAAGAAAAACCAAGCACCAAATTCAGCCACCCAGCTTTGCTGTAGCTTTGCTGAAAGGCTTAGTAGAGCAGCGTATCCATGGCAACAAAGATCCCATTAGCTTACATACAAAAGAACATCACAGCCCATGTCGCCCAAGAAATAAACAGTCGCAAGCTTGTGCACCTACAGCATCCCAGGCTTCAGAGTGAGCACCTGCTTCAAATGGCTTAGTCACCTGTACGTTAACATGAACTCCTGAAAAAAAAAGCACCACTTGTCAAAGGACACTCCTGGACAGTAGGCCTCCTGTGCAGGCTCCTTGCGTTGAATTTTGCAGGAGGGCAATGGCTCACTTCCTGAGTGGGAATGGTCAACAAAAGTTCAGAGACGTGTTGTTTTGGCCATTCGAGTTATTATCCCAAGCAGTTGAACGTCCACTAACCCTCCATATGCTTAAGCCCCCTGGAAAAAATGAAAATATGTCCGGCGATGATACACTCCCTTTAAAGCCAACATGGGCAAATAAAACATAATATTGTTAAGCAAATAGAAGTAACTAGGGAGGTGCGCTATTTTTCAAAGCACGGGCTCCAAAACTCCAGGCCTCGCTACTTAGGCCAGGGCGGAGAGGGGCGAGAGACGGGCGGCAAAGAAGCCTGAGATGCGCCATGCATGCAGGTTTTCTCGGACACCAGCTGCAAGAACAAATGCAGGAAGCCAGACAAACCTCTGGCATTGGTGGACATTCGGAACTTCCTGCTTCTGCCCCAGACACGAATCAGGTGAAGCACTTTCAAAGGGGGTGCCCTTTGATTCTTTGGGCTGCACCCCGCCCTTTTCGGGTTGGACCATCACGCCCGCCCGGGGCGGATCAACCCTCCAACAAGGGCAAACAGGCTTGCAGCACCACCCTTTGGGTGGAGAAAGTTTGCTGGAAAGGTCAAAGGTAACTCCTCATGTGTCCTTCCTTTTTACAATGGTTGTCTACCATCCCCAAGCAAAGGACATCTCTGGACAAAGGCACACGGGCAGGATTGAGCCAACTTCTCCCTGACCCTACTCACGTCATGTGGTGCCGTATCGAACTCAGACCACTTGTTGGTTCCTCTGCCAAAAGCCGACAAAATCCCGTGGAAGCAACACGGATTTTGCAAACAACCCCACATATATAATCAGGGCTATATGCGGGGCCAACCGATTGCCAACATTCGGCGCCAATCAATGCTTTTCATGTTTGTTGAACTCCGCACACCACATTCAAGGAATTTTGGGTGCCAGAAAAAATGTCTGGCATCCCTTTGAGGGTCAATGAAACACATATCGACTAGTTCGCACCCTGGTTGAGGCCTCTTTTACCGAGCTCTACGCGGCCTCGCTCTCCCCAGGCCTCAGGAAGGCTCCATGGGTTGTCGAGCGTATTGAATGACATGGATGCTTCCCTTCCTGAACCCTCCACGAATTAACATGGAACCTGACAGGGACCCTGTCCCTTTGAAAGCAGATTTGTCTTGCAGGACATCCTTGTCCCCATGTCCGCCGACATTGCTCGGCGTGTCGGATACTTACTAGAGGATAGAGGATAACCCCCCCCCCTAACCCCCCCCCCGCCCGACGTCTATTACGTAGGTTTTTTTTTGGGGGGGGGGTCCCCCACGTACCGCGCGGCAATTTGATGACGTTCCACTAAACGTAGTCTTCGGGGAGCCGGTGTCGCAAAACAGGGGTCCCAGGCTCGATTCCCCCTGCCGGCTTTTTTGCTGGCTTGGGCTTCCTGCATCCTTTTGCCGAAAATCTGGAAAAACTCAATGTTTTTGGACGTCCTCTTTGCGAAAACGCTGGAAAAACCGTGTTTTTTTTGCGGGAAATACATACATACATGCATGAATGCATGCATGCATACATACATACATACATGTCATACATACATTACACACAAACATACATACATACATACATGCATGCACATACATACATACATACATGCATACATGCATTACATACATACCTACCTACCTACCGACATACATACATACATACATACATACATACATACATACATACATACATACATACATACATACATACATACATACATACATACATATACATACATACATACATACATACATACATACATACATACATACATACATACATACATACATACATACATACATACATACATACATACATACATACATACATACATACATACATACATACATACATACATACATACATACATACATACATACATACATACATACATACATACATACATACATACATACATACATACATACATACATACATACATACATACATACATACATACATACATACATACATACATACATACATACATACATACATACATACATACATACATACATACATACATACATACATACATACATACATACATACATACATACATACATACATACATACATACATACATACATACATACATACATACATACATACATACATACATACATACATACATACATACATACATACATACATACATACATACATACATACATACATACATACATACATACATACATACATACATACATACATACATACATACATACATACATACATACATACATACATACATACATACATACATACATACATACATACATACATACATACATACATACATACATACATACATACATACATACATACATACATACATACATACATACATACATACATACATACATACATACATACATACATACATACATACATACATACATACATACATACATACATACATACATACATACATTACATTACATTACATACATTACATTACATTACATTACATTACATTACATACATACATTGCATTACATTACATTACATTACATTCCATTACATTACATTACATTACATACATACATACATACGTACATCCATCCATACATACATACATTACATACATACATACATACATTACATACATACATACATTACATACATTCATACATACATACATACATACATTACGTACATACATACATTACACTTACACTTACACATTACATACATACATACATACATACATACATACATACATACATACATACATACATACATACATACATACATACATACATACATACATACATACATACATACATACATACATACATACATACATACATACATACATACATACATACATACATACATACATACATACATACATACATACATACATACATACATACATACATACATACATACATACATACATACATACATACATACATACATACATACATACATACATACATACATACATACATACATACATACATACATACATACATACATACATACATACATACATACATACATACATACATACATACATACATACATACATACATACATACATACATACATACATACATACATACATACATACATACATACATACATACATACATACATACATACATACATACATACATACATACATACATACATACATACATACATACATACATACATACATACATACATACATACATACATACATACATACATACATACATACATACATACATACATACATACATACATACATGCATACATACATACTTATGTACATGCATGCATACATACGAGAGAGGGAGATTGGGAAGAGAGAGGCTTGGGGGGATGGGGAGGATGGGAGCAGAGGGAGGGAGAGCACACAAGGGAGACAAGGAAGAGAGGAAGAAGGAGAAAAGGGAGAGGACAATGTCGGCGGACTGAGCCGGAGGCTCTAAAGTTAATTGCTGGGAGAGTAACTCTAATCCTGGATGGTTCCCTAGATTGCCTTACTTGGCGCATACTGTGGACAAAATCCGATAAGCAACAGTTGATAGGTGGCGTATCTACCAGTATTCATCCACCGCGATTCGGGCAGCATTTCGTCCTTTCGTCATATGGACCCTTTTTAGACCCTGCCGAAAAGGCTGGCTTTCGGGGGGATACCACAAGATGGATTTGACAATCCCCCCCGTGTAAGCTAGTGGCTCCAGGTTAGCAAGTGGCCTCCATCTTTCCGACTTTTGCCAACCAAAAGTACTGGCAACCGTCAGTCAACCTTCAAATACCCTCCCACCAATCAACATGGAACCTGACGTTTCGGGGAGCCTGAGCCTCAGACCTGCCTCTGCGGATTTGAGCGTGCCCAAGTCAGAACCAAATTCGCACAAGCACGAAAACGGTTTGACAAACCACGTCTTGGCCTAAGATGACCTTGACTTGAGCCCTGTCACTTAAAGGTGTTCATCAAGGAGGTGTGAAAACAAGGCAAATGGATCCGAAAACTGCTCAAATCTGAGCTCTAGGCCTAGCTGGCATCATGAAAACAAGTGTGTTTTCCTAGCATGGCCTGGGAGTTGCAGCGCAACTCATCTGCTGCCAAATTCAACCCCCATTTTGGGGCGGCTGCCCCTGCCGCCAAAGTCGGAGGTGCAACCACATTTGCTTTTTTTTTCTCAACTTAGCCCAACTCCGAGCTACACACACCTTACCCCTCAAAACTCCAAACCCTGGGGAAGTTAATATTTTACAGACATATAGCCCATGTTACCCGAAAGTTGAAAAGTTGTGTTTTTAAGAGGTAAGAACCATACTATGATCAGATGATGCTTCAGATGTTTCGAGCCGAAATAATATCCGAGAGCTTCAAGAAGACACGGCCTCACCCATTTCCTAGGCCCCCGGCCATTGGGGGAACCGAGGCGGTTCCTGCACCTGGGCCAGGACCCACCCCTGACAGGGGGCAATAGCCACATCGCATGGAACTGGATTTTTAGGAATTCCAAGCAAACTGGCCAGCACCCAAGATGGCAGTTGGAGGCCGAAGACAGTTGGAGGCGTTGGCTTCTCTCCTTGGATTTCTGAATGCAAGGAGGTTACACAAAAATGAAGCTTGCTTTTGGTTGCCCCAGTAAGAGGTCTGGCTATATGTAACCTGCTTACTTGGGTTGACACTCCAAGTCGGCAACAGGGCCCGCCTGATTTGTTCCAGCCACGTGCCTTCGGTCCACGAGCCTTTTGCTTTGCCGGCAAAGATGGACGAAACGTGCCCGGCTGAAAAACGTATCATTGGGGCTGGCTGGCGGGAGGGAGAGCGTGGGGGAGGGGAGGGACAGCGGGGGGGGGAGGGAACACCAAATAAGCCCTTAAAAGGCGCCTTATTCACGTTGTTAAGGGCTTGAGCTCCTCACCTCTCCCTCCCCAAGGCCCCAGAACATAGAAACGGCATGGACATGCAACAGAAGTGCATGGTTGGCACAGCTCACGGAATTTGTGTACCAGTACCGAGAGGCATGTGAATGGTTGCTTGCTCCTAGCTCCGGCTGCCTAAACGACATTGCCCAACAGGTTTCATTCAGCCTCTGCCCCGACATCAAGGTTGTTAGCCCAGGCGCACATGCGAAAAAGCACATGGACAGTGCTCGTTGGTTGGTCGAGTACTACGTCCCGGTGGTAAAAAAACAATAGTAGCCCATCTCAGGGTAGTGTGGCGAAACGTCCTCCGCTGGAGCTGGACCCAACGAGTGCGGCTGCATCATACACGTTGTGAAGCCTAAATGCAACGAAGGTCACCCTGGAGTCACTTCCTGAGTGCTCCAAAAAGTGTCAAGTCCAGGAAGCCAGGTGGGTCAACCGTGGTCACTCGCCAGCCGAGTCGATGTCCAACTGTGTCTTAAAATAGGGACCCCCAAAACATGGTGGTTTTCCCTATGGCTTTTCTTTGAGACGAATCCAAGAAATCCAAAAAAACAAAAAATGTGTGCCCACAAGACAAGTGTCGACCCCAATTCCCGCCAGGGCGCCAATCCCGACGCGCGGGCTGGCAGCGGCGGGCCTCGCGGCAACGGTCCCTCATCTCGTGGCTGTACTAAGTCTGCTTTTTCCAGATTCGATTTCATGGGCCTCGCTTCCTGAGTAGATTGGCCAACAGAGTCCTAAAATGGTCTAGGTGATAAAAGGAGCCCACCAAAGCAAAGAGGAAAGGCACAAATGCGCTGAACCACTGGCAAATTAAACAACTATACAATCTTTTCACCGCAGATGTTGTGGGTGATGAGGCGCCTTCCTCCCACAATCGAATTGGAGACTTCGCCCTCCTTCGCGCTCATGGTGCCCAAGCCTCCCCCGTTTAGCTGAATCACCCTCCGAAGCAAACTCGCTTTTCAGTGGCAGCATGCATGAAATAACAAGAACAAGGAACATACGATGACTCCTTTTACATGCTGAAGATGTTTCCCTGTCGAAAGGGGCCATTTGATGGTGTTCTGACTCGGGCTTGCCGCGCCAAAGGCCCGGCCCTTGGTGTCCGGTTGTCCCTGCAGTAGGGAGGAAACCTGCCCCGAGAAAAGCTTCTGAAATGTGCTTAGTGCGAACTTTTGAGTGGGTTGGGGCGGCGAGTCTCCCTCCTGAAAAAAGAACACCTTGACTCACCCTCTGCAAAAGGTCTCCAAATTGAAACTCCCTGCCGATCGATGGACAAGGGAGCTGAGCCCGGAATGGGCGCTTGAATCGGTCAAATGTAAGTTACTTTTGGTCAACAAAAGTCGACGGCGAAAGGATGCTTCATGGCCCAGCTCAAATGATCAGCGGCCAAGCTGCTGTCGCTCTTTGGCCTGCGCCACCGAAGCGGGGATGCTTTTGTCTACAAAATGGGGATATGGAAGCAGATCCTTCCAGAAAAGGGGGCGGGAAGGCACAAGTTGAACACCTCACCAAATGGGCAGAGCCAAATGGTGGGGCTTGGGGCTGGGCACTTGATGGAAACTCTTTCACGGACCCCGCCTGTCCATAGAATTGTCATGTTGCGGTGGGTGTGTTGGCTGTGACAGCTGCACCTGGGGGAGTGCGGGAGGTGGCTTTGACACCCTAATTTCCTGACGTTCCCCACGTACCCCAGTGCTTGTAGAGACCTATTCTGCAAGGGAAATTGCAACGAGGTATGAAAATGGACAACGCCTACAAAAGTTGCTTGGCTTGCTTACAGTGAAGCAACCCAAAAAAGGGGAGCATTCAACAAATGCTCTTGTGTGGGTGTGTGTGTGTGGGTGTGCGCGTGTTTGGGGGGGAGCCTTTGGTGGACATCATTTACATGGGCATTTCTGTCCGCCAACCATGTTTGGAGGGGTTCCGGATTGAAACACGTAGGCTCACAGCCATATCATCCACTACTGAAGCAAACCGCGAACTTGTGATGATAGGTCGGTTGCATCCGCTGGTTCATAGTTTAATCCAATGCATCAGCGCCTTTTGGCCTCCAATCGGCGCGCGGCATCAGTTGCGCATGTAGCCCGTGATCTCGGGTCATCTTAGCCATGCGCCGCCAAATGCTGCTGACGATCCAAAGAATGACTAGGGCATTGGTTTCCCAGTGCCCCCCAGGGTTGGGCAAAACTTGACACAACCAGGCTCCTGGCCCAAGGGCTAGGGAAAACGAGGCAATGAAAACGATGGAAACATCCAAGGCCTTGGCCCAACCCTAGTGCCACTTACCATCGAAGCATACCGCCGGAAGGCGCAACCCCGGCCCAAAGGCTACCAAGCCTGATTTCTTAACAGAATTGTCAATGTGCCAACAGGTCAGCCGTGCAACATGCCAGTTCCCGAAAGATCCTGGAAGAAGCAAAATGGAGCCCTTGCGGTCGATTGCATGTTTTGGGGCGAACCAGCTCAACAAAACAAAGCATGGGTTTAGAGGGGTGCCATAGCTGTGTCCGGTACTTTGAGCGGACTCGTTTCTCCCTTCGGGTTCGTCACCTTCCTGGCCTTTTCCTACTCACTATACAAGAATAGTGTTACACATTATAAATGATACCAATGATACTTTGATTTTGTTGGGTGTGTCGTAAAATCAGGGACCCCCCCAACAAATTGTGGGCTTCCTTTTTGCTCCCCTCTAAACCAACCCAAAAAAGGCATCAACAACAACATCATGTATTTGCAGCAAGGCCACTACACAAAAACGGATTTAGAAGGTGATGTTGGGGCACAAATGGGCACGGTGTTGGGAAGCCTTCGCGGCGCTTTGCACCTTCGCATGAAGAGCCTCACGCCCATTCGGCAGGCTCGGGCAGCCTTGGCTCGGTTGCAGGATGAAAACAGGGTTCCCTTGCCTTTCCTTTCCTTTCCCAACATATGGCCGTGGGTCAAAAATAGGTACCCAAAATGGATCCCTGGCAAATGGAAACAACGACTCAAACCTGCGGTTCCGTGGTGGTTTAATTTTGACCCATACAAAAATCATATCAGAGGGAGTTGCACATCCGCTTAACCAGGAGCCCAGGCGGCACCCTTGTCTTGGCTTTAAAGGGCAAGCCCCTGCCAAAACAAAATTCGGAAAAAGGAGCCCTCGAGGCGTACTTCCGGATGGGCCCCTCGAACCTCACCGTGCGGTCGGGGCTGAGGGGCTCAGGTGGACTAGCCCAATTTGTGGGCTAGCATCCAGTGCGAAAGAATGGCTACCAAAAGGTTGATTCGACTTGGAGCTGTCAAATCAGGACGGCATCGCTTGTACCCGATTGACAGTCTCAAGGCCCAGAAAGGCTCGACCACCCCATTGGAAACTCGCGGACTCGTGATGCCACTGCAGCCAAGGCGCTACCAAAAAGGAAAATGGAGCATACAACCACTACTAGACACTTTTTACGAAGGAAGTAGTGAAACCCCCCAAGCCAATCACCAGCCCCTACCCAAGCCAGCCCCTATCCAAATCACTGTCCACACCAAGCCATTGGCTGCCAATCACCCATTAGTCTCCAACCCAAGCCATTGGCCCTCTCTGGTTTCACCCCTTCCTGGCCGCCACCGCACCGAGTCGGCGTCAATTGGGTATTGCGGCTGGCAGTTGCGGCCTTCATTAGCAAGGAGAGCCCACGCAAGCAGGCTCAATCCTTGAATGTTTTCACCTTGACTGATGTTTGGAAACCTCGTTCCTTCTCATTTGCTCCTAAGTTCTGCGGGAATTTAAAAAAGCTGTTTCTCTCATCTGCTCCTTCGGCAAGGGCAACACCAAAAGAAGCAAAGCTGCACACAACTTGCGCCAGAGCCAAGGGCTGCCTAAAGTAGTCTGGCTGGGACGGCAAACGTCTCTGGCAAATGCTGAGCAGCTTAGGCTCGCTCAAACTGTTCGAGCCTGGTTGCCAAGCAAGCAGTAAAGCGGCGTGCCAATATGCAGCCGGTAAATCAGAAGCATGCGAGTTGTTTATGTACCGAAAGGCCGAGAACGTACTCTGTGCAATGCATGACAAGCTTCTGTGCGCCAGCTTCTGTCTCAGGATGCTGGCACATAGCCGGCGCTTGAATACAAAAAACCTTCGTCTGCTTTTGCGCATCTCAGGATATGTCAGGCAAAACTTCCACAAGGTCCGATTCCTGCGCATCCCGGAGGTTTGATTTTTCTTGGGACGTCACGCAAATCCAACGAGCCAGGCTACCCACGTCCTGCACCTGGCGGAGTGCAGGGATGGTAAACCTCAGAAGAAAAGCTGACCATGGCACACATGAGATCATGCCATGCCAAACGGACAATGCAAGAGCAAGTTGTGCAATATGGCGATCGTTTCTGCCTAAAACCTTTGACTTGCGGCGAATGAGAGAAATACACACTTAGGCAAGAATCAAATGGGCAGGTAGGTAGAAGCCCCCCATGCTTTCCCTTCTATTTCTTTGACGTTGGCTTCTTTTCGTCCTCATCGTTTTCTTCGATTTGCAGGGGAATCGCGACTTTGCAGTACAAACGTAACACGAGAAAGTGCATCCAGCTCGAGAGTCGAAATGTTGCCAAAAGTGCACTTCCACAGACCCAGCTCGAAAATCGCAAATGTTCAGTGCAAGTGTGGCTCCAGCCCGAAACCGCAACTTTTCAGTACATGTGCGGTACTTGTGCGGTAAACAAAGTACACTTCTGCAGCTCCAGCTGCAGATTTGCAAGTCTAGTTCTACAAAACGTTCTCGCTATGTTCTTATCGTTTTACAGGGGTGGGGACGCCTCACCACCAAAGCCCCCGTGTCTAAACTACAATTCGGGGGGTTGAGTCATACAACCCCCACATCGCCATCGACGCCAAAGGCGCCTTGTACCCAACTCACTTCCTGAGTGGACTGGCCAAACAAGTCCGAACTGTTCATTTCCTTCCAAAAATGAACTCAGGGAGTGAGACAAAATCCAACTTCTAGCCTGGGAGCGCGTCAAGGCCTCGGACCTGGTTGGAAAGTGAAGCGAAGAAACTTCGAAGCGAAGATGCGAGCGCAAGACGCGAATCGTGGGCGCAGGAGAAATTAATTCAAGGGGAAGACGCCTATCACATGGAACCAGTCATGCTTGGAGAGCAGAATTGCTTTTTATTCTTGGGATCCATGTTGATTTGGAGGGGAATTCTGGTGGGAGGATCCAAGTACTGCCACGATGATGCGCGAAAAAAGCCGCCCCTCGCTTTGAAGACCGGGACGGAGGGGCCGAATCTGCCGTGCTTAAACGGCGTGAACCGCTCCCTGTCCAACGCCAACTGGGCCCATTAAAGCAATGATGCCACATACTTTGTCATGGAGCTCACGAGAAAGTTGTTTTGGCACTTTAAGAAGAACTTGGTCTTCCAGATCCGGTTCCAATTTGGTTATTTAAAAGGGTGTTTGCCTGTGAGAGTTCGTGTTCTTAATGGCATTAGATTCCCAACTCATTGTGAGATCCATCACAAAAAAAGACAAGGGCTCTTCAAAGTGGGACACCGCAAGAAGAAGGTTGAGATGATTCTGACAAAAGGACCGTGCGGATTCATTTTGAACACCCCGGGCAATAGATAGCAAACACAGACCTCCAACCAGCATTTCTGGTAAATGACAATGAGAGGGATGTTCAATGCGCCGCCACTGAGCTCTCTTCCTTGATGTTCCTCTGCCCAAAGGACCCAGAACTAATTACAAGGTTTACCGTTTGAGGCCATGACTGAAGCGTCATGGACCCTCCCAAAGGAACACTGAAATTACAACACAAATCAGGTCGATTCGCTATGGGCAATCTTGTGAATTGATCCTGAACCCAGCAACATGCTCGCTTCAATGGGCCAAATTCATCAGTTCAGCGCCGGCCATTCCCATGGCCAGCGGAAGCCAATCTCTCTGGGGACGGGTTCTCGCTGGCCAATACTAAACAGTCGCCCAGTCGCCCAGTCGCCCAGTCGCCCAGTCGCCCAGTGACCCGTGAAAACAGGAACGACAACCAAAGGGGGAACCGAAACTCACAAGCGGGGGATGGTCCCTGCAAATTCACCTGGAACTCGGGGATAAGATTTCCAGAGGCTCTGGACTGGGCTGTTGGCTACTTCTCTCTTTTCCTGGCTCGCAAGCCCTTCAGCGCGCGGGTTTTCTCAGGCGGCACGGCAAACTGTGGGGCCGCCCGCGCTGAGTTCCAGGAAGTCCCGGGACACCTTCGAGACGCCGATGGTCTCCTGGCGCTGTTGAGCCGTGTCCAAGGGTAGGCGGCCAATGGGAGCGGAAAAGGACAAAAACAACAGAAATCGGAGGGGGGAACTCACGGATAATTTATCTAAGCAGTGTTTACCATACTTTTCTGGCTGCATGGAAAACGCCCGCTTGCTCAACCTTTTGCAATCCCTTTGTTTTGTGGTGAGATTCCTGCTGCAATTGCGCCGAAAACCAGCCAGCATGAAGAAACCCTTGCTAGCCGTGGGGCGTCACTCTCAGTGAAGGATTGCCACGGTTCTTCATGTGGGGTCAGCATGGCATCCAACTCCCGTGGATACCCTAACCAGACTCAACCCAATCAGGGCAAATCACGGAAGCTTGGAATGGGGCATCCACCGTACCTCAGTTGCTGCCCGGCACCCCTTCCAAAGCAGAAACAAGGGCATTGCGGAGTTCTTGGATAGAACATGTCGGATAAAATGCAAATGCGCCTTGAGTCTATGTCCCTTTCAAGCCATGAACAAATGCACCTCAGCTAAAAATTCACAAGGGGGGCTCGCAATAATAGTGGTCCCCTAAAATGGTTGGTTTCCTTCGAGGCTTTCCTCGAAATACCAACCAAAAAGATAATCCATCATTTAGCAACTCCCACATGTTTGATTCTGATCCGTCTTTAGTGAACCTTGAAATATGAGATGTGTTCAAACGAAACCGCAAGGCCACCGTGTACCCCAGGCCTTCCCAAAACTACGGGCCGTCGCTCAGGATTCCATCTGGGTGATAGGCTCAAAAGGAAACAACGCCATGCTCCATCCAGAAGCAGTAAACACAAACCCCAACCGGCACTCCACGAAGCGACCTAACGGAGACATGGGTTCTGGCCAGGTTCTAGGGCACATTGGATCCAGGCCACTACTCTCTGAATGAACTTGGAACCCAAACCATTTATCGCAGAGGGATCTCCTTTTCAGGTTTGGGGCAAGCTGAAACATGTTGTCAAAGCTCGCTGCAGGCCAAGATCGATTCAAGGGCCTTCGGAAGGTGGTGATTTCTCAATTGTCCGTAACCTTGTCGCTGCTGGCCAGTATTAGGCTACGATGTGCAATGTCACTGCTTGAGTATAGGATCAAGAGAGGCCAGCGCCGAAATGGGCTGCCAACCTCAGCGAAATCCTGGCGTTTTGTTGAGTTGAAGTAGGCAGGTAAGATATTTCTATCATTTGTGCATGGATCTATTTATCTTACGAACTTATTCAAGGCTGCAGATTGGCATCCCAAGGGCATACCTTGTGCTGGTTTCTGCGAACCGTGCCTTGCTGCGCTGCCTATCTCGGGTGATCTATTGGCCTCTTTTCACCTAAGTGCGGTCTCAGCTCAATCGCCAGGGCAAGCCGGGCTCCTTTCCCTTGCTGTAGCCGCTCCGGGCAGAATAGTAGATGTAGACCTGAGCTGGGAAAGCTAGCAGCTTTCCGCCAGTCAGTCTCCATGATCGCTTGCAGGCAGCGCGAATATTCAAGCATTACATACTCTTCATGTATGCTAGTCCTCCGTGCCGCATCGGGGCAGACACCCGGTATGATATCCCCTTGCATAACCTGACATAAGGAATCCCCTAAGAAAATTGCCTTTTGCATGGTGAGCTCGTTTTACCCCGCAACTCGGCAGCTCATGAAAATGAACGCTACCTGTTCAAAAGATTGTACCTTGGTGATGAAGTCGACCCTTCCATCTTCAGGCTCCGCTCCTGCTGTTCTCGTTGGATCGGAAGATCCATGTCCACTTCGACTGGGAGAAGTGTATGGGTGTTTCTCTCAAAATCGGCATCAGTTCCCCTATTTTTGGATTCCCTTGGAGCCACCAAGTTTGAGAAAAAAAGCAATACACCCTGTTTGAGGCCTCGCACTTACGGATCATGTACTGCACCCTTTTCCCATTGACAAGCATTTCAAATCCGACCAAGCAACATAATCCGGGTCGAAGGATGGCGCGAGCGTGTCAAAGGCGAAAATGTAAGCCTTCTTCCAGCCAGTTGTCCGCGTAGGCAGCAGGAAGTCAGGCTCTACAACAGTCCTGAAGGGGCAAAAGCCCAGACCTGTGAAGTGCCATGGGGAAAAGGCAATGCTAGTCTTGGTTGCTGTTGACTCTGCAAACAGTCTAACTTTTTGTGGGCTTGGTGGAAAACCCAATGATTTCCCAAAAAGTGAAAGTCTAAAGATCCAACCCAAAGCAGTCACGTAGTTTGCAGTTGATTTTGAAAGGAAGCCTTGCCCCTCTGAAGGTGTAATTAAAATTGCATGCGCAGAGTCGGAAAAGTAGGCAGAAAGCTCGCTTTGCCGAAACTGTTTACGGCTGGCCTAACTAAGCCCAACGCTCCAGGAAAGCATGGAGGCAAATGTAAACGCAAATCCGAGAAGGCTGGCAGGATTGTAGCCTCCAAGACGGCTGGCTAGTAGAACTGCCCATGCTTTCAATTGAAGACCGCGTTCCGCGACCAAACCAGCAGAGCCGATCGCATGCCAAGCCCCATAGCACAACCGCATGCTCAAATCCCCAAACCGCCAATCCGAACCTCCAATTACGGGTTACTTGTCGAAGTGGCCCCGCCAAATGTAACTCAGAAGGCGGTCATTGCACGAGCACACTGCCTGAACGTATTGCCGTTCTAAAGGAGAATTCTGTCGCCTTGGTGACAGGAAGTTCGGCGCAGGCTCGCGCAAAACTGCCCGTTCAAGCATGCTTCAACAACTGTTTGGAACATCCTCATGTAGGCGTTCAACGAATGTCAATCCATGTTGACGTCTCACGGGCAACTTACTCTCTTTGTTGGGCGCCTTCTTTCCTGAGAACCACCCAGAACCCCCGAGGAAACCTATGCGTAAAAAAACAAGGGGGTGAATTCATGAATCAACCCGCCACCGTGCCTCTGCAATTCTCTCTCTGGTCAAATCTGGGCCCACCCTCTCCCAGTCTCCCAGTCTCAGTCCAGGAGTGGGCGTCCGAGCTGGCCAGCAGCGCAAGGCTGGAGCCTGTAAACTCAAAGGCGCAAAGCAGGCGCAAGGCTCGAAGATTGGTCGGTGTTTTCGCGGAAAGAAAACCAGGCGAAAACATTCAGCGAGTTTCTGGTGCATGGGAAAAGCCAGAGGAAACCTGTTGTTGTGACCTAGTTCGGAGCAATGGCTCCCGCAGGGGTCCCATAGATCACGGTGCCCAAAGGAAAAAAACGGCCGATCCGAGCCAGACAAGATCTCAGGATAAACTGGATCCAACCAAGGCCGGCTATGACTATCTTGAATCTGCCCTTTTTCTGGTCCTGAAAGCTCTCTAAAAGAAAAAGGGCAAAGGAGATCCCAGTCGCATCCTAAGACCACTTTCGCACCCTAGGGCTATAAGTCCAAGGCTGGAAATAAATAACGTTCCCAATGTAAGAGATCATCATGGATGGAATCGCTTGTTTTACCCCTACAACGTAAGTTGGTATTTTCATGTGCCTAGAAAAACGCGCAAGACAAACCAAAGAAAGAAGCAAACAAGCAAAGAAAACCCCAGTCAGATCCACCCAAGCCAGGCGCTAGCAAGGCGCTTGTGACGCCCTTGCTACGCGTCACGCGGCACTGCAGCGCCAGAAGACGTCGCTGGGCTTTGGCGCTGGGCGTGGTGGGCGAGTGCGGTGTGGAGGGCCGCGTGGCAGGTGCATCCTCCTAGCGCGCCATGCGAGAGAAGCGACTCGTCGATTCCGTGAAAGACACCGGTGCTTTTCAAAGGACACATCAACAGAAAGGGTGACCATATGCAACAAAAACACATTGGAGGCCTTGTTGCTTGGTTGATCCCATGTGGAGTGTGGGGACCCCACCACAGCAAACGGAAAACAGGCTGCCACCGAACATAATAGGTAGAAACATGGTTGGAGAAATGGCCCCTCAGCCCTCAAAGGGATTGATTTCCTTGGTGTCACGATTGCGAAATTGCAGGTGGCCAGCTGGTTTACGACTTGGGAAACCAGCCCAAAATGAGCAATTTCCATGCAAACAACCAGGAAAAAACTCTGTCAAGAAACCCCCCAGACCACCTCAAACAAGTTTCCCCCTCAAAATCTGTAGCTTCTTGGTATGTCGATCTTTGGAGGTCAGTCCAAGTGTTCGAATTGCCCAGAGACGGTAGACACGCGAGCCCTTTTTTGTTGGTCGAATAGGGAATCCAAAGAAGCCCAGACCTTGAGCCTCCAGTGCGCACCTGTGGCAAATTCAAAGGCAACCCCCCAAAGAAGCGCAAGGCACCACACTACCCCCAAGGACAAAAGGAAACCTTTTGGTCCCCTCTACACCACCAAAAGAAGGGTTCCCGCACAAAACGGAACCTACCCACGTCAAAGCTGCGGAGAAACCAAACCTTGGCGCCCGAAGGGAAGGCTCTAACAAGGCGGGGCCCTCGCATCCTGGAATTCCATGTTGTCGAAGCCGTGGATCAGCTTGAAGCAGCCTGCGCCTCGAGCCGAGGCGCCCGAAAGCAAGGCTTCAAATCGGATCTTTGATCAGTGGATTGGCCAAAACGGTCATTTGCAGTGGGGAAACCATTCTATTTTCCAAAAAGCTATAATGGCCAAAAGGCAATCCAAACTGTTTGTTTGCTGCTCAAATGGTCCTGAAAAGTGGCTCAAGCCTAAGACATTAAAATTGACAAACTACAAATGACCGGAAGATACTGGGATGTTGACCCAATGCAGTGCGCGCCAGCTAGTTGCTTGCTGCACATAGTGTTTGGCGGTTGACATTCAGGTAGGTCGCCTGGGCTTTACAACAGCTCAAACTCCTTGAGGCTTCTCCAATTGTTTGATGGACAACTGCAGCACAGGGCATGGTGGTGGGACATATAAACTTTGTTGGTGCCAAAGTGGGTCATCGCCAGAATGACCATCCTATTATCCTATCACTCAGGGGATACGCCTGGTATCACACAAAAGCTGGCCCTCAATCCCAAAATGTCCCATCATCAGGGAACCAGCCCAAAAATGGGAAGGGAAGGGAGGCATGCAGTTTGATCTCCGGGCCTTTCACGCGAGCGCATGCGATTGGCGACGGCTTTGCCCCACTCCGGGATCAAAAGCTGCTCAGAAGGAAAGCAACCACACACCCAGCCTGGTTCGGTTTGAGGGCGCACAAGATCGTTTGTTTCCCAAGAGGGCACGGGAAACTTGGCTTGGTGATTGTGGGGCATGTGGTTTGACTTTCCATGTCTTCCCCGTAAACAATAGCAAACTATACTGATTCAGAGCAATGTGAAAGGGAGAAACTTCCACGGGCTATTGAAGACCGATAAAGATCACCGCCTCGCGGCTCCCTTTGGTGCGAATTGGAAATGGCTCAGGCCCACACCGATCACCTGTGGCGATCCCGCCGCTGTCCCGAAGAGTGGTTTCTCCTGGCAACGGGGTCGTGTCTGTGCGTGCATGCCTGCTTGCGTGCGTTTTCGCGTGGGAGTGCGGGTAAGGTCGTGCGCTCGCGCTTGCGCTTGTGCGTGTGTGTGTGTGTGTGTGTGTGGTGTCTCAGGGAACCCTTTAGGGTAGACCGGTAATGAGTAAACGAGCTGAAACCAGCGGAATCCATCTATGTTCAAGCCAACTTACCTGAAAAGACACACCTAGGCAAAAGCCATGAAGAGCATGCAAGTAGTTGACTGGCCGCCTTGCCTGGTGGGTGAAGAATAGGGCAGTGATTGCTCCCTTTTGATCGTGTTCATGCTGCATAGGGCAATGCGACAACGCTGCCTCTGCAAAACACAGTATGGGACAATTGCAGTATGATGGGCGGTACCATCTGCAGGAAGCAAATCGCATCTCTACTGCTTCTCTTGCGCAAACATATTTATGCCCGCATACATACGCATAGTGCGCTGTGTGCGTCTCAAAATCGGGGAGACCGCCCGACATTATGGTTTTCACATCGGTTTGCCCTGCAGGAGGTTGGGGCGACCGCTCAAAATGATGGCTTTCGCTTTGGCTTCCCAGTCAGACCAGCAACTCAGTTGTTCAGTGACCCAGGAGGAAAAAAGGAAACCCTTTTTGGGGAAGACCCTTTTTAGTGGAGCAGCCACCAAAAAAAAAAGGGGGGAAAAGGGTGCCACTGAACAACTAAGGCAAAAACAAAGACGCGCATTGAGAGGACCCGTGGACTCCTCGCCTGAAGTCTTCGGTAGGGTCCGTCGATGGACTCCGCCGCCGCGACGCTGCTGAAGAGGGGATGCAGGATGCCTCGTCCGAGAGGTCTGCCCCAAGTCGGAACCAGAGAGCGCCGAAAAGGGAGCAAACGTCGTAGAACCAGAAACAGAACTCAAGAACCAGAAACCGAACCAAAACAAGCATAACTATATTGTATGTTGCAACCTGTGGCTCTTGCAGCCCCCAACTAAAATGCGAAGAGAACAAAGAAGGACCAAACCCCTGTACATGTTAGGAAGACAGGACCTTGGACACGAAGTGAGCAAAAGCAGATCTTCGCTGACCGCCCCAAGACTTTCTTAAAACTGCGAGGAACAAATGTGACCCTTCCTCCTTGGAGGGACCCCCTCTCAGGTGCCACGTTAGCGGGAGAGAGGGTACTTCAAAAAAAAGCCAAGAAGAGTGAAGATGCTGTCCAAGAGGGTGGCGGAGGCCGAATAGAACAAGAGCCAGCGGTCCTCAGGCGTGCCAGATTTGTGGGGGGGGTGGGGGGCCAAGGCTTGAAATCTCAAAATGGGGGACTCCTTTTTTGGTTGGTGATCAGACGGAACCCGTTTAAGATCAATTTTGAGGAAACACATGCAGAACTGTAGTTTCGTTTGCTACTGAAAAGCTCTTACCCAACAAACGTCAAACAACTCAGGTAATAAGGCCATGAGCAGGCCAGCGCAATCCAGTTTGGCAGTTGTCAGCACATCCTGGCGTCAACCACGTTTCATGCATGGGTGCGTCTCAACATGGGAACCCCCAGTTGGATGGATTGAATAGACAAGCGGAATAACAAACACATTTTGGGGGGGAGCCTCTACTTTTGAGTCTGCTGTAATTCGTGAAGTGAGCCCAAGTAAAGGACCTACATCATGACCTGGTATTTTCCCCGGATCGGCGGAATTGCCTAACTATTCAGGGTTCCCCATATTTCCCTGTTAAACATCGAGAACGACTTCGAGGGATGCTCACCAGCTTGCAAAGCTGTCTTTTTTGCCTAGCCCCATTTCAGCTCGCTGCCTTTACTGACGGTAGAACCCGTGAACCCTTGGGGCCGACTCCATGTTCTGCCCATTCAAGGGCAACCCATGTTCCCTCCTAAGAAAATGAAAGATGCCCAAAGGGCCTGGACAGCAAGCTTTTGCAGACCAGGGTTCCTTAGAGGATACATCCAAAAACAACTTGATACATGAAAATCCGCGAGTCTTACTGGTAAAGACTTCTTTTTTCAACTAGCAAACATTTTTGAGGGACCCTGCAAACATGGACCAAAACGGGACACCAACACTGACCAACACTCATTGAAAGCCGCGCGTAATCTGCGAAATCCCGAGTCTCGCCCTGACAGTCGTAGGCAACGTAGGGGCTGCCCACCCGTGCAACGCACACCTTCCTTGGGGGCAAAATGCTTCAATCCATTGGGGCATGTGTCAGACTAGGCACTGGGACCCCCGAAATGGTAGCTTCCTTTCAAACAGAGATGAAAACGGCGCCCTCGCAAAACCACACGCTCTCACAGATGTGCTTAGTATCTCACTTGCTGGGTAATGGGCAAGCTCCGCCTACCCCCGGCTCGGTGAGCTCGCCTAATAATTGGACAACTGACATAGTCAACTTCCAGCCGCTTAAGCGGTGAACTCAGCCAAGAAGTGCGCCTCCACTGCTTCAGGGCCTACTTTCTGGGTCTCAACTCACTTTTTACCTACAGTCTTTCCACGCAAAAGGGGTGGTCTCGCAGAAGTGGGAACAACTTCCGAAGGCCAACGGCAAAAAGCGGCACCATGTTTGGTAGATTGTTTTGAAGGGGCACCCCCCTCCGAAAACAAGCCGAAACCATGGGAACCATGGGAAGCGTAGGTACCCCCGTCGAAATGGATTTGGACCACCCTCCCGTTCCATTAATCAGGTCATGCAGATGTGCAACCAATGTAGAGAACTTCTAAGGGCGGATTTCGGCACCCAGAAAAAAGCCGGGGCCGGGACCGGCACTTACTAACATTCACCTCGCTTTGATGGTCGGATTGGAAGGCTCCATAAAGTGTTTCACTCTTGGCTGTGCAGGAAAGACATGTCCCAAAAAAGTCTAAAAACCTTCAACCAAGTCAAGATGTGGCCCCTTTGCTGGGTTAAGGGTCCCTAATTTTCTGGGCCCATGGCAGTGATATCCATGGCAACGCGAACAACAGACTAATTGATCAACACAGATTTGCTAAAAAGGGGGCTGTCCCTAGGTTAGTGGGAATCATATGGAATTATCACCATTGGAGGGAACCACCCCGGGACCCCCTGTCTCACTTCCCGAGTGGATGGGCCCAAACAAGTCCAAACTGTTCATATATAGAACTAAAACTGTTTAAACCTCAACAGTGACCGAAGGGTACCCCCAAAATGGTGGCCAAAAAAGGCTTCCGTTGAAGATCACCGTTTCGTAGGTGCGGCCCTCGGTTGGTGGGAATCATATGGAATCATCACTCTTGGAGGGAACAATAACCCCCCTGTGAGAAGTCCACAAATGGTCTTAAGTCCATAAAACCATGTTCCTTTTAAGGGGCGCCCCTTTCATCCGGTTGGCCGGTTTGCACTCCAAAGCGTCTCCCACTCCAGCTCCGGCTCCAGGATCTCCTGCGCCTCGCTCCAGAGCCACTCCTCCAGGGCGAAGACTTGGCACGGGGGCCGCGCCGACATCTGACACACCCGGCCCTCGGTCTCGTAGAAGAGGTACCTCAGCTTGGAGACTGGATGCGTCAATTGGATTTTTCTGGGAGACCGAGTCCCATGTTTTCCAAGCCCAAAAGCATGTTGTTGATCTCCATCTAGCTTGGAAGGACCTGAGAAGTGCCACATAGGTTTGGCAATATAGTGTCTCCGTTTTGGCTTCTTGGGAGATGTTGATTCAATGGGCTCTTCACATAGGCTCTGAGGAGGAAGATCTCAGTTCTTTTGCGGAAAGGCCGCTGCCAGCTATTTCGGAAACCGGTTCTTCCTGTGGCCACGCCCCATTGCCCAGTGACCTGGGCAACAAGAAAAGAGAACTCTTTTCGGGGTTGACCTGTGAAGGTGGTGATGGTGGCGGCGGAAGATTGTGATGATCCATGCTAAGCTGTGGAGCGCGGTCTGGGCTAATGTTGGATGCGGCAGGGCCAACAACCCGAAGCCATGTCCAAGCACTCGAGTGGCTGGACATGGTCTTTTGGAAGGTCGCTCAACCAAACCAACTTCCCACATGACCAAGGGAGCCCCTCAAACCTACAATGTCCTTCCAGAACTCCTGGTACTTACCTCGGTCCCTCTGTAAAACCAAACTTGGATATCAGCTCCGAGTCCGCGTCCAGCTCCCTTACCACCAGAACGACAAATCCCATCGAACCTGAACCCTGCTCCGCTAAACGCGCCAACCAACCACCAAAACCCAGCCCTGCTCCACGAAACGCGCAACACCAACCAACCACCAAAACCCAGCCCTGCTCCACGAAACGCGCAAAACCAACCAACCAGGAAAACCCAGGCCTGCTCCACAAAACGCGCCTCTTCCAACCAACAACCAAAACGCGCCTGCTCCACAAAACGAGCAAAACCAACCAACCACCAAAACCCGGCCCTGCTCCACAAAACGCACAAAACCAACCAACCACCTAAACCCGCCTGCTCCACAAAACGCGCCCCTTCCAACCAACAACCAAAACCCAACCCTGCTCCACAAAACGCGCAAAACCAACCAACCACCAAAACCCAACCCTGCTCCACAAAACGCGCAAAACCAACCAACCACCAAAACCCGGCCCTGCTCCACAAAACGCACAAAACCAACCAACCACCTAAACCCGCCTGCTCCACAAAACGCGCCCCTTCCAACCAACAACCAAAACGCGCCTGCTCCACAAAACGAGCAAAACCAACCAACCACCAAAACCCGCCTGCTCCACAAAACGCGCAAAACCAACCAACCACCAAAACCCGCCTGCTCCACAAAACGCGCAAAACCAACCAACCACCAAAACCCGCCTGCTCCACAAAACGCGCCCCTTCCAACCAACCACCAAAATGCGCCTGCTCCACAAATCGTGCCCCTTCCAACCAACCACCAAAACCCAGCCCTGCTCCACAAAACGCGCAAAACCAACCAACAATCAAAACTCGCCTTCTCCACAAAACGCGCAAAACCAACCAACCACCAAAACCCGCCTGCTCCACAAAACGCGCAAAAACAACCAAAACCGCCAAAACCCGCCTGCTCCACAAAAAGCGAAAAACCAACTAACCACCAAAACCCAGCCCTGCTCAACAAACCGGGCAAAACCAAGCAACCACCAAAACCCGCCTGCTCCACAAAATGCACAAAACCAAGCAACCACCAAAACCCGCCTGCTCCACAAAACGCGCAAAACCAAGCAACCACCAAAACCCGCCTGCTCCACAAAACGCGCCCTTTCCAACCAGCCACCAAAACGCGCCTGCTCCACAAAACGCGCAAAACCAAGCAACCACCAAAACCCGCCTGTTCCACGAAACGCGAAAAACCAACCAACGACCAAAACCCAGCCCTGCTCCACAAAACGCGCAAAACCAAGCAACCACCAAAACCCGCCTGCTCCACAAAATGCACAAAACCAACCAACCACCAAAACCCGCCTGCTCCACAAAACGCGCAAAACCGAGCAACCAAAACCCGCCTGCTCCACAAAACGCGCCCTTTCCAACCAGCCACCAAAACGCGCCGGCTCCACAAAACGCGCAAAACCAAGCAACCACCAAAACCCGCCAGCTCCACAAAACGCGCAAATCCAAGCAACCACCAAAACCCGCCTGCTCCACAAAACGCGCCCTTTCCAACCAGCCACCAAAACCCGCCAGCTCCACAAAACGCGCAAAACCAAGCAACCACCAAAACCCGCCAGCTCCACAAAACGCGCAAAACCAAGCAACCACCAAAACCCGCCTGCTCCACAAAACGCGCCCTTTTCACCAGCCACCAAAACCCGCCAGCTCCACAAAACGCGCAAAACCAAGCAACCACCAAAACCCGCCTGCTCCACAAAACGCGCAAAACCAAGCAACCACCAAAACGCGCCTTCTCCACAAAACGCGCCCTTTCCAACCAGCCACCAAAACGCGCCTGCTCCACAAAACGCGCAAAACCAAGAAACCACCAAAACCCGCCAGCTCCACAAAACGCGCAAAACCAAGCAACCACCAAAACCCGCCTGCTCCACAAAACGCGCCCTTTCCAACCAGCCACCAAAACCCGCCTGCTCCACAAAACGCGCCCTTTCCAACCAGCCACCAAAACCCGCCAGCTCCACAAAACGCGCAAAACCGAGCAACCACCAAAACCGCCAGCTCCACAAAACGCGCAAAACCAACCAACCAGGAAAACCCAGGCCTGCTCCACAAAACGCGCCTCTTCCAACCAGCCACCAAAACCCGCCAGCTCCACAAAACGCGCAAAACCAAGCAACCACCAAAACCCGCCTGCTCCACAAAACGCGCAAAACCAAGCAACCACCAAAACCCGCCTGCTCCACAAAACGCGCCCTTTCCAACCAGCCACCAAAACCCGCCAGCTCCACAAAACGCGCAAAACCAACCAACCACCAAAACCCGCCTGCTCCACAAAACGCGCCCTTTCCAACCAGCCACCAAAACCCGCCAGCTCCACAAAACGCGCAAAACCAAGCAACCACCATCAACCACCAGGCCTGCTCCACAAAACGCGCCTCTTCCAACCAACCACCAAAACCCCGCCCTGCTCCACAAAACGCGCAAAACCAACCAACCAGGAAAACCCAGGCCTGCTCCACAAAACGCGCCTCTTCCAACCAACCACCAAAACCCCGCCCTGCTCCACAAAACGCGCAAAACCAACCAACCACCAAAACCCGCCCCAAAACCCGCCCCCAAAACGCGCCGACCGCCTCTCTCCGCCAAAGGGCACGACACTCTCCTCGCTCCGCACCGAAGGCCTCGTGGCGCCGGGAAGGTCCACCGTGAGCTCTACCAGCACCCAGCCACACAAACCGTCCTGGCGCTGGGCTCGGCTAAGGGGGTCCTACCGGCGAACTTGGGGGGTCCCTTACAGGAAACCACCAGTTGGATGGTTTATAGGGGTCATTCCCGAAATTCCATGAGAACCAATAAGAAAATGGCGGCTTTCTGGTTACTTTCCCTTGAAACCAAGCTTGAAAAGGGTACCTGCACGAAAAGCCTCACCTGTTTGGGTGCGTGTTTCTTGTGCTTGCCTTGCTGGTTCGGTAGGGGAGCAACATGAAGCAACATGAGTCTTGGGACTGAATCGTGCCGGGATTGACTGATCGACTTGGAGGCCAACCCCCACACGGCATGGTTAGGTGTCATTCCATTTCTCATTCATCTGAGAACCAGCTAGCCTTCTTGAACTTGCTTTTAAAGAAACCCACCGGCAAACGACCACAAGAATAAAGCTTCCCCCATTCTATCCCACAACTATTTAGGCATAATATGGACTATGAGGAGGGACCCTGTGGTGGGCATCAAATGGGTGAGGATTTTTTTTCCACCGACCATCTTGGAGGTGGGTTCCCGAGTAAGTTCCTAGCCAATTCGTTGGTTTGCATCCAACCGACCTAAAGGGGGCTTCCACCTTTCACCCCGTCCTTGGCGGCGAAGTGAAGGATGCCCCTGGCCACTTCGCGGTTCGGCTGGCGCATTTTCCCGGGGCGGCAATCGCTCACCCGGAAGGTAACAAACAAAAAGAACACCCTTTATGGCCCATTCTTGTCCCACATCTCAGAAACGCCTCTTTTTTTGTGATTCTGCTTAGCTTCATATTTAGTCTAGTTAACCGAAATATGAATTGGTGTTGGCGAGAACCCACGAAACCTCCACGGCGCGGTCGCAGGGGGTCCTGTGAAAGGGAAACCAGATGCCCCTCCTATGTGCCTTTGTCGCGTTTTCGCTGGCTTGTTTGCCACACAGGACACCTACTTGTTTGGTGCGTCCGCGGAGAACAAACCATGCTGGGCCTAGGAAGCAAACAGTCCCCCTCGCCTCCTTTTAAAATGACAACCAATGGCATACTGTTTAAACAATACTTGCACCGGCCAGATTCTGGTCAATACTCGCGATTTAGCGAACCTGTACTACGCAAAGGCATGTCAAACAAGATATCAGAATAGCGGTCTTCAGCTTGTGCCAACTGCAAACGAACCTTGGCAGTTTGATGTTTCGCCCTTAAAACTTGCTGGTGCTCGGTAGGGAACCAAGAAAGGTTTGGGAATAAACCTAGCTACAGTACCCCCACAGGGAAACCACAAGGGATGTTTTGTTTTTTTCCTGGTGGTCATTCCATTTCTCATTCCCTGCCGATCGAACCAGCACGAACATCAAAATGCTGTCAGAGCTTCCCAAGACGGGTGCCAAGCTCTGTGAGCTGGTTAAGCTCTTTGACCTTGACATCCGAGCAAAGAACTTGCCTTTCCATATTCATTCCAAAACAGAGATCATGGCTCATCCCGCAAGCGCTGTTCCTGTCCTCGTGTTTCCCACGTTGAAGGTGCACAAGGTTTGCCCAGTACAGGTAAGCTCACATCCATCACCAACTTGGTTTACCGTGACCCAGTTGCCCAGTGACCCTGGCAGCAAAAAGAACGCCTTCTTTTCGTGGGAGACCCACCTCAAACAAAGGAACTGGTGCAGCAGAAATAGACATACGTTTCCAAGACCGCCCAACCAGACACATGCTAAGAGTGAAGCAGAATACCAGCGCATTCCCAAGCCTAGCAGTGCTGGCCCAAAGGTGAACGTGGTCTCCGATCTCCAGAACGCAGGGAGAAGAAATGAAGGACTCCCGGCCGGGTGGTTGTAGGAGGGGATTCTGCGTGTAATCCTCCGGCCGGGTTCCGGAGGCATCAAGAGGGTCACAGACCCAAGCTGCCGAGGTTCTTGAGACCGGGCTTGGAGCAAGCAGGCTTCCACTAGTGAAAACACGACTGGCTGAGGTCTTAGCAAAACCAACACAACTCAATCAGAAGGCTCCAGCTAGGGATGCTTGACTTGAAGCCACGTGGGTCATGTAGGAAGCCAAGCAACTTAGGACTCAACTTCGCCAGACCTTGGCTCAGTCAGCCAGCCAGTCAGTCATATGAGTTACCAGTCCTACTGGCAAGGCCCGACTGCGCCCTAGTAGGTGCAATTAGTCCCCGTACATTTGTGTGGCCTGTTTGGAGTTGCGCATTGCCTTTTCGGAAGAAACCAAAGGGCAGGTAATGATTTTGTGCTGCTAGGGTGGAGCCAATCGTTGGCAGCACTCACTGCCAACCAATACCCAGACCTCGGGTGGTCATGAGAGAAAGGCGATTTGGGTGTGTCCCTGTTTGAGGGTTTTGGATTGTTGTCAAGAGAAACCAAAAGGAAAGCCACCGTTTTGGGGGTCAAAAACCACCCTTTTGTTGCTGGTAGTTGATTTTAACGTGGCCCACCGGAGGTATGGCCAACAAGGGCTAGAGGGAAAAGCCCCACCGGTACATCCCACCTGAGTGTGTCATAAGGGAAGGGGAACCCTGAACAATTGCTTTCACTTATATACTGGCAAAATCAGACAACTAGCCATCCTCTTTGCGGTTCCTTTCAGGAATGTGAAAACTGTCGCAAGACCTATCCAACACATCGAAGGAAGGGAAACCAGTCTGACACATGGCGATGGCCATGTCCTGAATCTCTGAGCTGCAGAGTTGCCAGCGCGAGCTCTTGGTTTCCGCGGCCTCGGACGCCGAATGCGCTCCGAGATTTAAAAAAAAACACAATTCACTGGTGAAGCTCGCCAAACAAGTCGGCCAAGAGCTAGTTGCAAAGCACATGAAGGGGGTGGAAGGAAACCCTTCGATAGGAACCAGGGTTTGCATTGTATTGTGAACCAGTCCCAGTTCACAATCGGAGGTGAACTTCTGAGGGGCCACCCCAATTTGTAGAAACAACAGCACTCAACCTGGTGGATACAAAAGGGGGTGACTCCCGAAGAGAAGGACTCCCAGTTGAATGGCACATCCCCCACTTGTCAGCCACAACAATACTGGGGTTTGCCAGTGGGATCCCATTGCCGGGGCGCGCGCACCATCTGTTTGCCCAGCTGGCTCAGCTCTTCTTCTCTGCTTGGCTGCCATTTGCAGCATCCGCCACCCATGGCGCACGCACGGGAGAAAATGCAGGCACAGGAGCGCAAACGCACGTGTCGTCTCTGGCCAGACGAGACGCTACAGTGTTCTGGTTTTGACATAGGGTGAGGGTTTGTGCAACTGATTGCCACTCAATTGTCTCACCACCTCATGATTCATGTCACGGTGGAGAATTCAGCAATACTGTGAGCCGAGATCGCCGATCGCAGCGTCGCGACTCCATGATGCGGCAAATGGGCTGTGCCACAGGCGGCGGACAGCCGAAGCTGTGCGGCCGCTCGGCTTCAGCGTCAATGCTTCCAAGCCCAAGCCAGGCAAATATACAATCCGTACCGTTTCCCCCACAAAGGCTACCCTGCACTCAGTGGAGCTTGCCCCTGCGTGCAGCTTCATACGCGGCGGCCTCTCAACTCGCAAAGCAAAAGCGTCCAGCTTTATAGTTTCTGTTCAAAACCTACATAGGGGCTGCGTTAACCACCGCCGCTGTCCCCCCTCCCCATGCATGTGTTCGCGCAGAAAGGCTGCGTGGGTGGAAGGCAGGGTGAGCATGTGTGTGTGTGTGTGTGTGTGTCCATGCTGGTTCCCCCAAAGGCTGCCCCAGAAAAAATATTCACGATGGGGTCCTCCAAAGCAGCTGGCAAATGTGATTCTCAACATGGACAGAATGTCGCTGCAACTTTTTACCCAAAAAGCCAAGTAGACCTACATCATGACGAGCTCGTGAGCTCGTACGCCGCGAGAACAAAAAATGCCCACGCCTCAGGTCTTCGGCCCCAGTGGCGAGGGCCAGGATGGCACACATGAACCTGACACTTGCGAGGGAATTGTTTCCCTTGAGCTCTCTCCGCATCCGCACACTTGTAACGCTTGCCATCCCCGGGAAAGGAACGGTAGACCAAACCAAAGCCCAACCCCGAATTCAAAGAACAAAACATATTATGGAGAAGCGACCTGAATCCTTCAAAGGAACTTCCGGTTTGGTCAAGAAATGGCAGAGTTTTTCTGCCTGCATAGGTCTTGAAGGCCAGAAGGACACAAACAACTTCACGTCAACTTAACAAGGAAACTCTCCTCCTGAAACTCTCGGAACCCCTCCTCCAAGGTCCAAGGGGGGGGGGAAGGCCAAGGTAGCGCCTGAACTCCACCGACACTTCAGGTCCCTTGGCACCCTTTGGCTTTTCAAATCTCTGACCCAGGCTTGCCCCGCAAAAGGAGGAGTCGGGAAGGGGCGAAGAGGCTTTTCAATTGTTTCAGACCCAAAGGGTGCGAAACAAACCGTTCTTGAAAGCGCCTATTTGGACACAAACGTGTGTGAGCCTCAAATGAACCTTTCTTTTCCTTTGATGCGACATGATGCCACCCTTGGTTCGGGGATTCGACTGGATTTCCAGGCCCCGTGGGCCAAAATTCCCCGCCCCAAGCGGCTAAAGCTTTGCCCGGGCGAGGCGCAGGGACAGGAGGACGCCGCAGAGGAACTGGAGCATGCTGGAGTCGTCCGGCGTATCCCTCGGCTCATGTGAGGTTTGACCTCTCGGGTGCCAAAAAACCGAGGGAGAGGAGCCGCTTCCTTGGCCCTTCCCAGTTTGCAACCTGTTGTCCCCACCTTCTTGGTTGTTGACCCCTCTGCAAACAGTTAACTTGTGGGTTAAATTTGGAAAACTCGGATTTGTCCCTAAAAGTTACAGTCTAAAGATCCAACTCAATAGCAAATCAAGCATTGCAATGTCAAGCGGAAGCCCAAGGAGCTCCACTCCCTCTTGCCCACTAATCTTTTGCCAGGCCACTTGCCGAGAAACGCCACGCCATAGTCCTGCGTTGAGTCAAAAGGGTTTATGGGGCCCATGGGGGGATGCCCAACCTGCAACTCCAAAACCCAGTTGCGAACCAGCACAAACTGGAAACAACAGAACCCATTCTGTTTGAGAGCTTTGGGTTTAGGATGTCTACAGGCTGACTCCTTGTTCAGTCTGTTCATCCATGGGTCTCTTCAAACATCCGAAGTTTCCCCCTGGCTGTTGGATGATGGAGAGAAGGATCCTTGAAAAGAACGGAGAAGCAAACGCTAGAACCTGGCAACTCATCGAAAACAAGACCTTCCTCTCCCAAGCCATGTGCGTTTGTCAGAACTATGGCCCCCTCTAGGTCGCGTTCCGTGCGGTCCTTTTAATCAGAAACTGGCCCTGACCAACACATGGGTGGTTTCCTTGATTTCCCTTCAAAACAAATGGGTACAGCCGAAAAGCGACACACCTAGTTCAAAGATCTGACGGATGAAATGCTTCTACAACCACAGGAAAATGCGAGGTTAACCTTGTGGGCCCTTGGTAATGGACAAAGCACGGCAAAGCCAAAAGGTCAAACAGTCAGCTTTGGACAAAGCTTGCTGTGCTAAACAGGGCCCGGGAAACATAAAACAAACATTCCCCTCTTGCTTACATTTGGGAGAAACAATAAATGAGCAATTTAGCAAGATCTAGCACCTGGCTTCTAGTTGGGGCCTGCGCAAATGAGGAGGGGAGCTGCAGGCCAATCGCCTGCGGCGAGCTCCTTCGACCTTTCTTCTACACACGCGCACGGAGTCTCCATCAGGGAGCCTCTCAAAAAAGCATCTTTCATCAGCCTGTGGGTAAAAAGGCTTATCTGTCTAAGTTGGGGACAAACAAGCCGCCATAAGGGCCTTGACCCTTTGCCTATGTGAAAGGGTAGTTCAAGGCTTCCGTGCGTGTCCTAATCAACTGTCCAGCCCTCCTGGAAAAACAAGGGACCTTCTTTGATTTGAATTGAATGGGCTTGAGATATATACAACCTACTGAAGTAAGCTGAAGTAGCTGGTACGAGTTACATATGTCCGTGAACCCCTGACCCACTTATAGCCAGCAGGGTTGGGATTCCGCTGACCATTGGGCATCTCTTTCGTCCTGCGGCAGCATCTGGTTGACAAAGAAGCCTTCCACTCGCACGCGGCCCTGGCGTCAGAGGTGCCTACATGCAACTCGCTGTCTTTTGCTCGCGCTCCGCTCTCTTGCGGGCGCTTCTTCGGCGGTTGAAACAGCACTTGTGCCTGCAAACATTCATATCCTCTACTCGGTCGAAAACTTTATCATTCTTTCCGGGAAGCCATCGAACAACATGGAGCACCAATGGCTGGAAATAATGGGGAATAAATGCCAAGACCACCTTTCTCAAGCTCCTCTTTTCTCGCAACGTAACGAGGCTATGGACCTGCCCAACGTCTCAGACTTCAAGTCCTAAAGTAGGAAATTCCTGAACAAGGGCTCCCTCCATAGGTCCTATGACCCAAGCACATGTCATTGGATTTCGTGTATCCGTAGCCAGCGGACCGGCTGAATGTCCAAAGATATCTCACTCAACAAAAGGCTGACCATCGAGTGGAATAGCTCGGTGGGCGAGAAGGGTTCTCTCGCTTCCGCGCTCAGTTTTGACACAAAACTGTGAATAGGGGGGGTTCTCCAATACTGATATCACGGAAAAAAAAAAGAAAAAAAGAAAAACAAACATGGGAGGCTGGCAGCCGGTTCTGATTGGCCTCTGGCTGCATGAAATAACTCCATCCCTTTTCCTCGCGTCTTACGTGCGAGAAGGCAGATGGACTCACTTCCTCAGCAGTCGGAAACCATCGAGGCTTTGGTAAAGCACTATAACTTGTTTACCAGCAAAGCTTGTTCCGCATCACTTCATCATGCGCGCGCTCCGAGCGCCCGGTCTCAGCTCTTGAAGACGTACATGGGGCCCCAGCAGGGGGCAACCACCCCCATGCCGGGAGCCCAGGAGGGCGAGTTCAGGAAAGCAATCCCAGGGCTGAAGACCTCGCCAGATTCACGACCGGAAACTGCCTTGCTCCCAAATCTTTGGAAACATGGGTGCCTCAGAAAACCGTTGGCCGATTTGGGAAGTTGTCTGCAAAAGGAAACTGCTTGTCACGTTTCTACACCTTTTGGCATCTTGCGGTTGAGCCCCATTTCTGCTTCAAATGAAGTTCTTGTAGCTTGAGGTTTGATCACCTTCAACCCTTGAGAGAGCCGAAGCTCCCTTGCTTAACTACGTCCTCCTATTATAGTTGCTCAATACCATCTGTCAACATCGCCGGATGAACCAAACATAAGTCAGGTTCCTGCTCAAAACAAAGCTATGTGATTGTGCTTGTACACAAATATATTTGCGGATACCCTTGGCAATTGTGGGAATTGTTACCCCAGAATAAGGACACACGCAACAGGGGTGAGTCAGACTCCAATCATGGAACTCCGGGATCCCCATGTCAGGCACCTTCACCACGCAATAGCGACACCCCTCGAAAAAATGGACAGAATGCAACTAAGCAATCCGGTTACCCTGGCATGCCAACACCTTCTTTTTGGCATCCACGGTCTTAACTTGAAGCCACAAACAAGAGGGTGCCAAGAGCAGTGAATCTTGGGGTAGTTTGGGGTGAAGCCACTGTTTTGCAGTCATTTCCAATGAGGCCAGCGCCAGCCAATGCCAGCCATGACCCCGGCTTTGGGCCCCAGATCATGTGTTTGTGTTGAGGCTCGCTACCCTTTTGCGGTTGGCTTGAAGGGACATCAACAACCATAACCGTTTCTTTGGGGCGCCCGAATTTCGAATCTTTATGTTGACACGCCGCCTTGATTGAATTCGTCAGTCCTATCCTGGCAACTCTACGCATCAGGGGTCTCATCACCTCCCATCCACCCATCCAGGATCAGCTTGCAACCTGAGTCCCATGAGCACATTCTCCCAAGAAGTAGGGCAAACTTATGCCAACTTAGGCGTCCTGTGCAACAACACACTGGGATACTGGTGAATGACTAAAGCCAACTAAAACCAGTGGCATCTGCATGTTCTCACCGTCCAATTATCATGGAAGTGGACAAGAGGAACTCGTATTACTTCCATTGGTCCATTCTCAAAAAGGGGGATCCACTTCCATAATGGAAATCCCAACTCCACGTTTGCAGACCTGATCCTCTCACTGATGCTTGGCTTGCACCTTACGCTACCAAACTGGTCATCTAGTCGGTTGGATTGTGCGAACAATGCCAAATACGGCCACCGTGAAAAAACACATAGACCTTGTTGGGAAACAGCCCCTTTTTCCAGCCCCGCCTTGGTCTCTGACTCTTGGATAATTCCATCACCGTTCAGGTCGCGGATGGCTGTGAGATTGCCGGCATGGGCGCCTCAGGCTGCGTGGGGCCTCGTATCATTCTTGTTGCCTACGCCTAACGCCCCTGAGGTTCCAGACCTGTACACCACTTGAACTGGGGGGAAAAGCGTGGGCCCTGCGCCATGTGCTCCATGACTTACGTTTGCACCCGCAAATGCACGTTTAGATCCCTTATCACACACACCCCTTTCCGTACCATTGCTAATCCATTGCTTAGGGCGGGGTCCAACCTGGACAGCTGAAAGCCACCCCCTGGGCGGGGGTTCATCTAGGGGTGGGCAGAAGTCGGGCAAGGCGGGGAGAGTTTCTGATTTGAAGCTTGAGCAGACTTGTGCAATCATCTGGGGTGGGGTGGAAAGGAGTGGGGCTGCGGGGTGGCGGTGGGGGGTTGGGGTGAATAAATACATTCGCGCCAAAAAAAGAAAGAATTCTGTTTTTGGGGATGCAGTCGCAGTAAGACAAATAGGGCTATGGTGGGGTCGGGGTGGGTAGGGGTGGGGTTGGGGGCTGAGGGGGGGGGGCAATGATTACACTCAGAGCGCTGCATGTTACAAATCAATGCGTGGTGGAGAGGGGGCGAGTCAGTCAGTGGGGCGGGGTGGGACGGGCTGAAGTGGGACGGGCTGGGTCGGGTGGGGTGGTCCTAAATGCGTTCATGGGAATGCGGACGCAGTGAGATCAATAGTGGGGAGGGGGGGGGGGCTGGGGTTTGGTGGGTGGGGGTGGGGTGGATGGGGTGGGGTGGGGCGGCGGCAAGTGATCGCGTTCATGGGGATGCGGGTGGGGCAGGTGGGGCAAATGATTCTGTGGATGGGGATGCGGTCGATAAATAGGGCTGTGGTGGGGAAAAGCGAGTGCATACCCGACCGCTTGGCTGAAACGCGAGCGCATACACGACCAAAATCCAAGTACACAGACTACTGTTTAACGTGATCGGAAAGCCTCGCATAGGAAGAAAGGGCGCGAGTTCGGGGGCATGCTTCATTCCCTGACCAGCAAGAAACAAACACAACGCCAACCTGACCAAACACATCAAAACATGGAAAGCACAACTGCCGGAATCAGACCTAAACACAAATGAGCCCAAAAGAGGTCCAAGGATGTCAACTTGGGGTCACACTCCGATTTGCTCGCAAAGGGGCTGGCGGCGTAGACGGTGCCATCATAGGAGTTGATCACCGGGATCCCCTCGATGCAAATCGATGGTTCCCACCGGTCAGCCAAATGTCGGAGAAACCATGAGCGATTCAACCATACTGCAAATGTTGCTATGACTCCAAAGCTGAATTAAGGAATGGATCCAAGTAAAGGACTTTTCCCATGGTGAGCTCGTTAAACCCCCAGCTTAGCTCGCTATAAGAATAGGCAGGGCAATCATATTCAACCGTTTGCTCAAGACATGCAACAACAGCACACCTGCTTAAATGACCTGCTGAGTTGACTGGCTAGAAACGAAAAAAGCCCCAGATCAAAATAAAGAACCTGGCAATGAAACAGCTTAACTTGTGGAAACTAAACAGGTAAGCTAATCCTTCCTTGAAGTTTGCTGTTCAGATGGCCTGGTTGTCTAAACCAATTCACCCTGCAAGAAACAATCGCTGACCGAACTCAATCAGCAGGGAGCCACTGATAGCGTCTGGGACCCCATCATTCCACGCCAGAAAAAAACAATCTTAGCAGAATCATTGTGTAGGACAAGTCTGGTACAGGAAGCTCTCCTTCAAACAGTAGGAGCCACACGTCACGTGGAAGCCGCCAAACGATGTCAAATGAGTTTGTTCACCAAGCTGAAAAAGGGATATGCGATGATTTGGTTTCATGGCAAGCTTCCCAACAGAACCGTTGGCTTCATGCCTCCCATTCAACGGGTGCAAAACTGAATGTAGGCTCAGGAAAAACAACAACACATTATAACACATTCCTACTATAACAGACAAAACACGCAAAAACGGGCTATATAGCACCCGGTGAAGCTTGGATATTTAGCACAAAAGATGATGTTCAAAACCACCCTGCAGGGCAACATAGGGAGCCTTGATATATATATATATATATATATACATATATGTGTATATATGTGTTCTTTTGAGTCAGGGCGCCCTCTTGTTGGTGGTTTGCAAGCTCAAGGGAAACCAGCAGGACACCTCCCGTTTCAGGGTCTCCCGTTCCAAGACACACATCAATATACTGCAAGGCACGAAAACAACTTCGGGCAAGAGCCGACTCACGATAAGACTTGAGTCTAGAAGGTGAGCGTGTTCTCAATAGCAAATCGCTTTACTTTTCGCACGAGAGAGGAATCCCCGTGTATGATGTACATCGCCTGATTGCGGCACAAATGCCCAGAAAGTGAAACCACCACGAATCCCTCCGCGGCGCTGACACCGTACCATACCAATGAGGGGTCCCAGCTCCAGTTCAGGATCCCTTACATTTTGGGGTCGAACCAATGCGGGATCCTCCAAAAAACACGCCCGAGCCAGGGGCTTCAGAATCACCTGTTCCGGTTTGCCCTAACCTAGGCTTTACATGTTGCGGGCTTCTCAACACCACTCTTGGGTCCCAGTCAGAGTTTCCCTTCAAACCACCAAATAGCCCGGGTAATTTTGAGGGCGTGATGCTAACATGGGCCCGGCAAAACCCGCAAAGCCGCCTCACGAAAGAACACCCCTCCCAACTCCCGCCTGCAAGTCCGGCAGGCAAATCGGGTTTTCGATGCCTAGGGCCGAGATGGATCTGGGCAGGCCAAATGTTCTTCGCGCCAGCCACCAGGTGGCAGGGATGAACATTTCTGAAAACTGGTTGGCGAATCCCAAGTCAAGTGAGCTCGTCATAGTGATTATGAGGGAGAATGTCAAACTCACAAAGCAGACGTGTGAATGACAGAGGGAGAAGGAACCTCTTTTGCGCTGTCATGCGAAATATTAGATTCGGGCAACATAGATTAGCCTGCTGAACCATGGGGCATTTACCCAAGGGAAAAGATGCGTTTCACCGGCATCCCGGGGAGCATGGTCCAATCCGTAAAGAACGGCAGACGACACTCAAAGTACGAGTGCGATAACCACAAATTATGCGGTTCTTGCCTGAGGCGAACCAGAATGCAGAGATTCAAGAAAGGAGCACGAGAAAAGATATCAATTCGAATGGGCGCGGAAGGATCCAAAAGGGACCTCGAATGCGTTCTTAAAAACAAAGCAAAACAACTTGAGAAAACAGCTGCAATCCTCCGTGGAAGTCATGATTGAGGCCTTGGTGATGTATTGTCTTGTTCCAAGGAAAACTATGGGAAATTGTAAACGAAGGGCGTCCTTGCCGGATGTGAATCCTGCCCGCCTCTCCACAGAGCATGGCGATGAAGCTCATGGCCCACGGTCCCAGATATGCATCAAAATTTGGGGACGCCCCGAAATGGTCGGCTTCATTTTGCCTTGCTTCCATTTTCTTGAGGCCCCTAGAAACACAAAAACAACAAAACAAAAAACATGTTGTTTTTTTCCCGGTGGTGATAGCTCCCCTTCAAAACCAACGGGGAAATTCACGTTGTTTAACGTCATAACATGATTAAACATAGGCCCAGCTATAGAATGTATATGTTTGCTTCCCTTTGAGTCATCGGTAAAATGCAAAATGTATCCTAAGTCTACCCCAGTTAAGCAAATGGACGCTTGACACCAAACAAGCAACGGAGCCCTCGGCCCCCGCCGCTTTCGAGGCGCTGTCCTTGAACTCGGGGACGCGCTCCTCGTCCCCGGCCGCCCCGAAGTGATTCCAGGGCTCCTCCTCGAAGCGCCACAGCTGGTCCCCGCTCTCCTAGGCGAAGCCCCTCTTGGTGTACCTTCCACCCTCGCCCAAAAATGTTTTCTCCAAAGGCCCATTTTGATAGCACACACAGCAGCAAGCACCTTTTTGTCTTTCCAAGCACTGCAGCTGTTCCATGCCATCATCGCCTGCCAAGTTTGTTCTGCTCCAACCCCCCAAGAACTGATCGTGTTGCAATGTTGTGGAACCCGCTATGCCAGAAAGCCCTGAGACCAAGTATCACCCAGTCAGACAAACTGCCCCTGCCCCTATGAGTCAACACCATGATTGTTGATTTAGACGCACAAAACACCCGTCAACCATGCCATGCAAGCTTGACTAGCCACGCAAGCTTGACGTGTTTGTTCTAAACTTGCGGGAACTTAACGGGAAACCAAGGATGTGGTTCAGATCCAATGATTGAGCTTTATGATGAAGAAGGAGCTTGTTACAATGGGAATTCATAAGGCATACTATGCTTCCCAACCAGCTTGCACTGTCAACCCCTGCCAATCCCAGCAACACAAGCCTAAAATTTGCTGCACCATCTAAATAAACTGAAGTTGGTTCTGTCAGGCAAAGGGAACATAATGGACAAGCAAACAGCTGTCTTCCTCCTCGTGTCACGAGAAATAATCAGCTGCACGGTTGCTTTTTGACACCGCCCAAGCCCATGGATTGGCGCCCTTGCGGGGGCTTGTCAAAGATCTCACGCAAACTTTGCCCAGCGCGCTTTGTGCCACTGGGCTGCTTTGTGTACTCACTCTGCAAAACTGAATCACGATCCAATCGCCGAGCTGATTGCAGAAAAACACACAAGTCTGTGCAGCCATGAAGGAACACGCTGCCCGGAGAAGGCTTGTCTCCATTGTGACATGTCCATTTGCTTCCAGGCCACCTCGCAAGCTTCTCAAAGGCTTGCTTCAGCGAAGGGAGCTCACGGGCAAACCGCGCTGACATCACAAAGCTCTTTGTCTCTGTGAGCACACTTTTGTGGTGCAGCACATCAGGGCCAGGCCGCCGCAGGTCCATGCGCGAAAATTGCGCCTTGCTCACCACAGTCGCCCCAAGAGCAACAATGCCCAAAGCCAAGCAAAGGGTGCCAGGCGACGGCGCCTGATGCCTGGAAAGGAGCACGCTGCTCAAATCATCCACCACCACATAGTCTGCCTTGCCAATTGCCTGACCCAGAAAAACAACTGGTGCTAGCAATCGATCTGCGTGTCCACCTTTGGTAGCAAACCACAAATTTGCCCACGCATCGATCTCCGCAAACGACAAGCTGGTGTCATCACTGGCATCGGCATTCGTGGATCCCGACAAGAGCCAGAACATTGAGGCGCCAGATTCATAAAGCCCTTCATGGGTCAAAGACATGACCGCATGTGTGTCGTCGAACATCTCTTTGTAGCCTCGAGTCACTTTGGAAGCCTTCTGGGCTTGCTTTGTCGCCTTCTCCGGTTTGTCTGCTTTGTCAGGCTTGTTGTCAGTCTTGTCGGACTTGTCAGGCGTGTCATGCAGTTGCAATGGGCTCAGCTGCGCCAAGGTCTTCAAGTCGTCCTTTCCCTCATGCAAGGTTGCCAAAAGCTTCTGCTTGCGTAGGAAGGTCAGCAAATTGAGCTGCACCTGAATTCAAGGACATGACGGATGAAAAGGAACAAAAAGACACAAGAGGATTCCACACTGCTGCTGGAAAGATGGCCTTCCAATTGCGGCCCAGTTGCCCACTTCTCCTGCTCAGCAATGGCCTTGCCAGCAGGCTTGCGCCAGTCCTCCTCTGCAGGCTCCGACGGCCTTGAAGGCATGCTGGTCATTCCCGTTGCAAGTCTACTACCCTGTGAGATCGAATCTGCAGAAGGCTGTTTTTGCAATGCAAATGTGCCTACATGCATTCACAAGCAATCAAGAAACCAGCACAAGACCAGTATTTTCTTTCTCTCGCTCACCTCTGCGTAGGAAAAAACACGGGGCAACCGCATCCAGCGGTTGCCAGCCGGACACACCTTCTGTTCATTGTCCATGTTCGGCATCCAGTCTTTTTCCATGACCTCCAAGCTGAGGTCCGTCAGACAGCCTTGGGCACCGTCAAAGCAAATTGATGCCCCTGCGTCTGCGTGTATCATGGCAAAGCTGTGAAAGGAAGGCTCGCAGTCAGACGCCCTGGAAATAGTGTGTCTGACATCAGCTGGTTTATCCGGGGTTTAGCCTTTGTCAGTGGCTACTGAGGAAACCTTTCATCTACAAGATATGGGAAGTATAATAAAAACGATGCCTTTTTCTTAGCGTTTATCTTCTTAAAACGTTTGGTTCATTATGTTTCATGTAGCTTGTGTCTTATTTGTTTTCCTATCTTTGCAGGTTTAGTAGGCCGTTCACCCCCGGCACCAACCGGATTTTGTTTGGCGCAGGAATCTCACTTGAGAAAGAGACCATGCTGTCGAAGTGTGGTAGCCTAGCGGCTACCATGTATACTTCTTCAGCAACAGCACATCGCCATTACTATCATACGTCAATTTCATAGTGACATGTGTCACGAGCGCAAAAAAAGAACCAGGCAACATCATTGCATTCTTTGAACTAGTCGTGAGTTCTTGTTTCGATTCTCGTCACTCATCAGTTTGCGGGAAGCTTGGGCATTTCTCCCATTTCATCTTGCTTGGAGGACAACGGCCGGGCAGCTACATGCTGCTCCAGTATTCTCACGTGAGCCGCCATCAGTGTGACTCGCATCATGAAAATAAGCCAATATTATAAGTATTGTTGCGCTCGCTGAAGTGATGCATTGAGGCTCAGAACGTTTCGTCAACCCGTGGGAAGCTTGCACATGTGTTTTGCAGCTTCCAGAAAGCCAGCTACACACAACAAGCTGGCTTGGTACATGGTGGCCCCTGGCGTTACCAAACTACGTTGCATGAAATTATAGCCAGTGCCAAATTCAAACTTGGCTGCCGTCAGCACCGACACAGACTCATCTTCTACAGGCTCAGCTTGGCAACTTTGTTCACCAGTCAACCTCCGTTGGCCCTACCTGACTTTTGAAATAAAGCTGTCTGTTTGCGAACCATTTGCGCTGCCAATGATTCGATAGCTTCACAAAACTGCGGCACACAGTTCAAGGCTGTCACCTGTGGCAAGGTGCGCCATGATGCTTCAAGTTTCAAGGTGCCAGCAGGAAACACGCACTGTTTTGCCTCCTTGCCAGCCCCATGAGAAGAAACTCTGCTTCAAGACAACATGTTGTTGCCTTCACCCCTTCTACTTGCATGTGCAAGTCACCCTTTGTCAATCGCTTGTCAGTCGATGTCAGTCGTCTGTGTCAGGCACGTCGGCCTCGTCGTCACTGCTCTCATCCTCAAGGACACACTCAGATGTGACATCCTTCCACAGGCCTGGACGCCCCTGCACATGCCGGTGGGCAGAGTCATCCAGCATCTTGTCCATCCATTCCTTCGCCTTGAGTGTGCCATCGAAGCCATGATATCGTGTGTTTGTGGCCATGCAGGCCAACGGCATCATGGTGGTGGCCGCAAGGTCAATGACTGCTGTCACATGAAGACCATTCAGCACCTCCTGCCAATACTCGAAGCTTTTGCACTCACGCCAGTGGAGTGGAACACCTGGCGCTCGCCATCTGTCAGGCGCCATCATCTTTGGGGTTTTCGGCCAAGCCATGACTCCTGCTTTGGCGTCGTAATCCACAAGGGGCAGGCCAGCAGCGTAAGATCTCTGTTTTTTTCTTGCAAAGATCGAAATGTTGCATGCAAGCTCCTCTTTTTGATGCCCTTCAAGGAAGACAACAAGTAGGCATGTTCCACAGCATGACCTCTTTTGTTCTTGTAGATGTTGCATGACTCGAAACTCATTGGAAGCTTCTGCTCCACGCAGCATCGGTAGCTCCTGGAAAGCCCGTCAAATACAAGACCTGTTGTTCCGGGCCGTGAGCAGACCTGATCTTGCATGAATTGCAAAAGCTTTGCCACATGCTGCGATTGAGGTCGTGCAGCAGCAGGCGCCCGCTTCCATGGCATTTTGGCCTTCTCACAAACTGCGTCGCAAGAGAGAACAATCAGGAGAGTCTCTGATGAGCTGACTGGCGAGTCTTGAAGTTCCTTTGTTATGCTGGAGACATTCAAGCCCGCTGGCGAAGGAACCACACTGACATGAAGCCGCTCGAGCCTCCACCTCCTTGAGCCCTCCTTGGTAACACTTGAGTCCTCGCTGGCTAAATCACGGCACGCGTCTGCGTGGAAGCACATGTTCTTCTCCGGGCTACCTGTTGATGAACCTTTTGCACCATCCGAAGCACTGCTCACTGATGTCAAGAACTTGTCACACAGTATGGAGAGCCGAAGGCCCTGCGCAGCAGCTGGCAGCTCAGCAGCTGTAAACAAACTGCCCAACATAGTGTCGTCGAAGTGGGCAAGGTCTTGGGACAAAGCACCACCCAGGCACAGCATGAGCAGCTGTGCAAATTGGTGTTTCACTTCCGCAAACCGACCATTGCCTGGCTGAACCAACCCAGAGTTGTTCAGCAAATGGAGCAAACACTTCTCGATCTTGGTGGTCCTCAACTCAGGCGAACTGGTGTCGGTGTCGGTGTTCAAGGCCTCGCCCTTCTCGCCTGAATCTTGCAGGGATTTCTGCCTTCCTGCTGTCAAAAGCTTTCCACAAAAGAAGCTCTGCATGCGCATGGGTTGCTTGAACAACACCAGAACTTGTGACAACTCAGCTTGAAGGTCAGCGTCAGGCGAGCTGGCAATCAATCTCTCAGCGAGAATGAGGATTTGCAGGCACACACACATAGTGTTCCCCCAAGTACCTTTCCTTGCAACTCGCATGCACATGTTTGTAACTTGGCCCGCTCGCTTCAAGCCAATATGCAAATGAAAGGACAGGGCTTCCAATATGAAGGTCATAATGCGGGATGCCGGAAGCAAAGCAGTCGCCATCTGGTTGCAACCGTGCATGAGTCTTCGTAGCTTCTCAGTCTGAAAGGACAAGAGTTGTCTGCCATGGGTCCTTTCCAAGGCCAGAAAAACCTGCCGCACATCTGCATTGAATAGGTCCAGAGCCATGTTGATCCCCTGCAGCAGTGTCAGATTGAGGGGGCGGCCATCTAAAAAGCAGATTTGCTTCTCCTTCAAGACTGCCAGAGTGTTCCCTGTACTCCCTTGTCTGACAGTCCTGGCTAGCACAATACGAAAATTTTCCAGCCAGCACACATATGAGGAATCTAGGCTTCGAAGCACACTGCACGATGAAACTGCTCTCAGCGCCAAGGCAGATTGAAAGCCTTGCCCATGCGGGTCATCTGCCGTCACATGGCCTGCAGTGGGCCAATGCACGCACGATGACAATTGGCACAGCGCCACTGGTGCATGGCACATCAGCAAGGCAAGGTTTTTGTTTAAGCCCCGCACACAAATGAATGCGCACTGTTGCCGAGCGAGCCATGCGAAGGACGGACTCCAACTTCTCAAGAGCATTGCCACCTTAGCTTCCATCGGAATGAGAACCAAACCAAAGAACATTGTACTGCGCTGCCAGTCAGACAAACGGCTTGAAGCATGTTCTCGTGCAAGAGCAGCAATCTTTATGTACATGGAAGCCAGACAGGCATGGCCATGTAGAAGCTCACACCCAAGAGGATACTGCTCAGATAAATTTGGAGCCTCATCTGGACAAACACCCACAACCAAGACTTGGGGAAAGAGCGCCCCTGCTGTGAACATCTGGTCCCCTGCTTCATGGAGGTCACGAAAAGTCAGAGCTCGCAAGCTGAGGTGTGCCTCACGGAGTGTAGGCCAGAGGGCACTGCCGCCAGCTTCATACTTGCCGTGCTGACGCAAACTGGCAGAGCACTGTTGAAAGCACCATTCCGCTTTGAAGCCTGAGCCGGTGCCACATATATGAGGCAAGCTGACAGAAGCATGCTGCTCATGAAAAGCAACTCTGCAGCCAAATAGCTTGTGCCAAGCCCAACCTGTGAATGCTGCATGTCAGGCATCGGCAGTGGCCCTGCACAGGGCAATGTGCCTGTCAGACGGTTGAGCTCTGCCAGAACCCACCCCACGAGTCCTGGCAAAGTGTCACTGGCACAGCACCCTTCATCCTCTGGCCAAGTCCATTCACTAACACGGCGACGTTTTGTTGCCATTGTCTGACTGAGGATGCCTGAGAAGGGCGCAGTGGCTGCAGAAAACAAAGGCTGAGTTGGGGCCTGGTTCAACTGCTCACGGGCACACGCAAACAGACCCCAAGTGACGTCACTAGGCCCCAGTTTCCATGAAGGGCTGTGCGTCTAAGTGCCAAGGCCTGCAACACAGCAAGGCTCAAGCTATGAACTTGAGACCCTGAGCCTTGGCAACTGGGGCCTAGTTCAAAACCCCTTTGATGCAACCCTAAGTGCGAAGTTCTGCTGTGAGGCAAGCAGCTGCAAAGGCTGCAAACCACCAACGCCTTGGCAGAGGCACCTTTTTCACCCAGCAGGCCCCAAAAAAAAACCTGACTAAATTTTGCAAGTTTAATTTGCACAAGTTCATTCATGGCAATGGCCACATGAACCTCCAATTGACACTGAACAGTCAGCCGTCTCATGATACAAACAATTGGCCAAGGGTTACTCTTGGCTTCTTCGCAGTCAGGCAGGGCTTTTTTGAAGCCGACACACTAAGAGATGTTGGCGCTGACCTCTTCTGTTTCTGAAGCCCTTTGGCAAGTGGCTTCTTTTTGCCTGTTTTCAGCCGCCTGCCAGCTCCGGATTTCTTCTTGACTGCCTTGTCAGGCATTGCCACCAGCACACCCTTTTGGCACCTCGCAAACTTAACGCAGTAAAACAAAAAACGCTCTCCCTTGCATGTGTCAACGCTGGCAACCAAGGCACTGTAGCTTGATGGTCGGAAAAGCCCTTTGTTCCACTGTTCTTGTCTTCTCAGAAGTAGTCAGACACATGCACAACAACAATGCAGCTGCTGCAGCTTTGACATGTTGGCAATTGCCAACTAAGCCTAGAAGTTGACTGTCAGACACTGAGGGTGGCAGACGTAGTTTGCCCATGCCGATCTGAAAGCCATGAAGAGCCTTACTCACTGCTGCCGGCGCTCACTATGTCAGTATGCACCCGACTGTAACTTGCAGACGCATGTGCGCATTTTAACTTGCAGCCAGGGTGCCAGCCCAACTTGGGGGGACAAGAGCCGTGCGGCGCTCACATTGCTTTTGTTCTGAGTCAGGCAAGCCATGCGGCTGTTTCTGGCCCAGGTGGGGCTTTGGCCGTGTCCAACACGGACCCAGCCAGGTGACTGGCTCACGTCTGCAACAAACTCCTGGCCATGCCTCACACTGTGTGTCTTGAGTGTGTCTTGCAAACATTTTGCTTGGGAAGCGGTCAGGCGTGGAAGTCGGTCTCCTAGCAAACGACGGCTGCAATAGATCAAGCTGACCGTTTCTGCACACATGACATGCACGCGCACTGGAAACTCCTGGCGGAAGGGCGCCACGCAGCGTGGCAGGATGAGAACAGCCTGCTTGCACAATGGCTTTAAAGACTGTTTTCGCCAAAGAGGTGAGCTGACCAGTTGTGGAGCACATGGCTGCGTCCATCCGAAGCATCAAAATCCAGATGCGTGGGCGCCGGCAACAGTCGTGCAGGTCTGTGGGGCAGAACTGAACCTTGGCAGGAGCACGACAAACGACCTAGCAATCCGCAACTGCAACTGTGCAACATGGACTGGGACAAGGCTGAGGCTACCGCCAGGACAGTGTGATACTTGGGGGCATGCCTCCGAAGAAGTGCTTCAATCTGCTTCCAGCATGTCTTCGCCCCCAAAACGTTCTCCAATAGAGCGAACCGTGGTGTTGTCTCACCAATGGTGCGGGCAATGGCTTTCCTGATGCACAACATCAAGGTCAAGATGGTAGTCCAACAGCAGATCGAGGCTATGTGAGCAAAGCCTGATTGCCAGCAAAGCTCAAGGGGGCAGTGCGATTTCTGTCTCGCATCCCTGATCGCTTGCCCAGAGTTGAGTGACTTTGGCAAGGAAGCCCTGCACAGTAACCGCCACCGGTCATCTTGGGCAAGTTCTTCAGGACACGTGTTGCGCAATCATCAAACCACCGACGTGGGCTGCCTTGGTGGCACAGGTTAGTGTTACAGTCACTGGTTTCAATCCCAAGCTGATGAAGCGGCCCTCAGGACTGCACCTTTGCACTGCACCCAATCTTTGGCAGGCGAAGCAATGTCAGACGCCCATTCTTGCACGACCTTTACGCCCAGTGTCTGAAGGGCCACGACCGGGGCCTGCCCAAACATCAACACCAAGCGAAACAAGCATCGGCAAATACAAGAAAACATTTCTTTGCTTCAAGTCTCCTGTCCTCCAAGCCCGAACAGTCGGTGGCAAAGCTGAGGCTTCTTGGCAGAGCGCCAATGTGCCCCTGCAAGTTATCCTTCGCCCATTTCTGCCGAGCGTGTCCTGCGGCCTGCAGGAATGCCGGACCCCATGGCGACATCTTTGCCCCTTGCTATGGCTCAGATTCAGGATTCAGCGCATGCCATGGTCTGCATGGGTTGCCTCACCTGTGCTCCATGCAAATGACCTGTGTGCACTTGACACGGCTGAACATGACCTGTGTGCAGTTTTGAGCCCAGCATGCATGCCAAAGCAAACATGATCCGTGGCTCTCAAGCTGACCAACTGCCATGCGATGCACTCCTGCGCAGCCTGGCACGCTCCTTCCTTTTCCCAATTAAAGGCACTGCTGCACAGTAGCCATGTGCAAAAACACCCCGCCCAGAGAGGAGAGCCCACAAGTAGTGAATTGAGAAAAGGCACATCATGGTTTCAGCTTTCTCTGAACTACTTAACCTCGCTTGATTCTCATGAGCTCTCGCCTCCTGATTTCACAATTCAGGCTTCTCAACTAGAAATGGATCCAGCCACGGCGGCAACCGTGCCTCGCTTCCAACTAGGCAACGAGCCCTGCTGCTTACCCAGTCTCGCACTTCTTGAAACCACCACCTCAGATCCCATAACAGGGATGAGCAAGCACATGTACTCAAAATTGCATGAGCACAAGTCGAACTGTGTTTTTTCGGGAACCTGCAAACCAAGCCACACCTGCCGTTGCAGCACTTGTTTCTCATCCTTCTCATTCTGCAAATCCGCCTTCAACTGCAAAAGCTGGGCCTGGGAATTCTGCAAGTCGTGGGTCAGGCGATCAACAAGCTCTGTCAGGCGCTGGTTTTCCTGGTCATGTGTCAGAAGCTGTTCTGTCAGGCGCTGCTCTGTCAGGCACTTGGCATCATTGTCACAGGTCAGACGTTCAACATGCTTTGTGAGAGACGAATTTTCCTCCCTCAACGTGCAGACATCCTCATCCAGTGTCTGCAAGCGCTTTACCTCCTCTGAGGAGAGCCGAAGCCGGATAGACCTTGCCCGGTTCTTCTCGTGCTGCTGTTTTTGCTCCTTGCTTGGCTTTGCCCGGCCCATGCTGTCACAGCTATGGAGCAAGTTGGGTGAGCAACACTCTGAGACTGGCCAGCTGCAGTGATACATGCAATTATTGTACAGCTTCCTTGCTACCCCTTCATGTCAAATGCAACTTGCCCACAGTGTCATGTGAGTCGCCCATGGCCTGCGGGGGTGTGGCCTTGCAGCCCAGAAAGGCCTTGGCGCAAGACAAATTCAATACATCTCAAACTGTAAGCATGAACGGTCAGCATCCAAACATCAAGACTTCCATGAGACGCCATTTTTCACTCCGCAAGATTGCTCCACAGGTGCACGGGTCTCTAGCCTGCAGCAGCTAAAAAAATCTGGCCTACGCCTGCTTCCAACAAAACTGGCATCACTCTCTTCGTGCACGTTTCTCTGGGCACTTCTGGGGGCCAGACGGGTCAGACGCAAGTGTCGGTGGCATGGCGATGAGCTTGACCGTGTCTGGGACACAAGCCTCCAAAGTATATGTCAGACGGCAAATCGGCCAAACACAATGGACCTGGGCCACAGGACAGTCTCCCTTCAGGATCCAGCAGTCCACCGTCTGCAACGGAGAAGCGGTCACAACACCCATGGACTGCATCTTTGCCCATGTGGCTGCCGTAAACTGCAGCCTCAGCAACGTGCATGGCTCAGCTGTCAGATGCACCCCGTTGTCCAACAAAGGATTCAGGAACTGCAGGCGGGGCTGCTCATAGCTGCACCAGAAGCCTTTGATTCCTCGCACTGCAGCCGCCAATGCCAGGAACCTCAAGTGCACAACAGCGTGCTCTCCATCTGTGTACAGGGGCATCCCAGGAGTGCGTTCTGTGAAGTCAGACGTGACCATCAGACTCTCTTCATGTCCTTCCAAGCGAGGAATCAACACCCGCTTCCAGAAGTCTGTGGAGACTGCCACGTAAAACCAGCGGTCTGAGTCGGCCATGGTCTGTGGTGCTGTGTCTGGCCTGCGCATCTTAGCAGGCTCTGTCAGGTCAGGCATGTCCTTCAAGGTCAAGTTTGAGGCGTTCACCACTGCCCTGATGTTGTGGGTCTTGAGCTCCTTGATTTCCAGGTCCTCGATCTTGAAGCCAAAGCGACCATCTGGGGTGCTCACCTTGGTGATGTTGCCTGGCAAGTACTCGGAGACCAAGGCCAAGAGGAGCGCTTCAGTCAGGTCAGCCGGAGTCATCTCAAAATCCTGGTCAATGGCGTCCTTCGGAAACTGCAAGGTGTGACTCATCCCCCCTGCCCTCGGAGCCCATGAAGTCAATGTCTGCCTGCAGGGTGCAATAGCATCATGGACATGTGCGAGAAACCTGAGTCTATAGTAAACAATTGCCTTGGAAAAAGAAGAAGAATTCCAATTGAAAAGCGGAACCTCAACTTGCGAGATGATGTGCCCAGCTCAGACAAGTAGACAGCCGAGTCGATTGCAGTCTCTTCCACCGGAAAGCACACGATTGGGCCTTGAAGATGCATCATGGCCCACAAGGCGTCCCGGCGGATCACCTTGTAGAATGTCTGAACTGGCATGGTCAAAGGGTCAGACGGCAGGGTCAGACGGGCGAGTGCCGATGGTCAGACGAAGGCTTGTGCCGGCTTGAGCCAAAAGCTCTACTTCTCAAGTTCTACCTCACAGCGACACACAAGCCTTCGTGAACTGCAGCTGGGGCTCTGGCACGCCATGGCCTGCCAGCCTCCTGCAAGGAAGGCTCAATTCTTTGGAAGCATGACTCGCAAATGCTCTCTAGCCAAGTTACAGGAGCTCATGAGAGTAACAAACTGCTGACCCATTGAAATTGCGCTCAGGTGTGTCGCACTTCAACAACATGCAGCGCTAGCACATGATTCATGGCACAAGATGATCCTTCCTCAACACATGCAAGGGCACGCGAAAGGGTCTACTACTACACAAACACACCGGAGGCACAGCTCAACCTTGCCGCTGGCTTCCGAAATTGACTTTTCAACCCTGGAGGGGGTCATGTGCCAGGCAACACTGAGCATACGGCGCAACATTGTGATGTTGATTTGTCGCAAACACAGCATCTGGCCACACCTGCTGACACTCATTAAGAAGCAACGGCGTGACCTGGCGCAGGAATCAGTGGCAGCACAGAACAGACAGAACAGGCATACTTACTTCATTGAAGCAAACAAGCTCGCACAAGCGCTCATATCCTCAAATTTATAAATGTTCCGGCCACATGCAATTGGAACAAAGTGGCGCAAGTGCGTCACAATCATCGATACCAAAGACACGCACACGCACACACATGTATAATATATATATATATATATATATATATTTATTTATATGCAAACACAACGCGGACATGGAGCAGGATCTCATTGAAAGCTTCCTGGATGAGTTGGCTTTGAAGCAGGATCGTTTGCAAACCTTGCTTCGGACCAAACAAAGAGGTGGGTGTAAAACGAAATCATTGTGTTGAGAGCCATTAACATGTCATTCTGCTTCACACGTCTTTGAGAAGCATGTGTGAGAGCCATCGAACATGTCATTCTGCCCTCACACTGGGAACGGACACAAGAAGTTTGAAAGGAACATCTGGAGGAAGAAACAAGCATGATGTAGTCAAAGTGGCTTCAAGCCCTGAACATGACATAGCCATGACATAGCCTCAGAACCCGGAAAAACAATAAGCCAAGAGAAAAAAGATAAGATTGGGGCTTGATGAAGCCTCCTGCAGTAAAGACGTGACGAAGCCTGGAAGAGGCTTGAGCCGCAAAAGGGATAGCAAAAGACCGCAACCGGGCCCCGGAAAAGGACCAAAAGAGGCTGAGAAGAGGACTGCAAAAGAAGACCAGGCCCCGGAGGACCAGGGAAAGACCGGGCCCCAAACCAACCCGAGCCACGGAAAAGGACTTGAAGAAGCCAAGAGGAAGACCGGCCATCGGTAGAAGCCATGAAGAAGACCAAAGCTGAGAAGAGGACTGGGCCTGGAAAGGGACCGAAGAGGAACCGGGCCCCGAACCAAGCCCGGGCCCCGAACCAAGCCTGGAAGAGGACGAGAAGAGGACCGGGCCCCGAACCAAGCCCGGGCCCCGAACCAAGCCTGGAAGAGGACGAGAAGAGGACCGTGCTTCAAATCAAGCCTGGAAGAGGACGACAAGAGGACCGGGCCCCGAACCAAGCCTGGAAGAGGACGAGAAGAGGACCGGGCCCCGACCCAAGGCTGGAAGAGGACGAGAAGAGGAACCAAGCCTGGAAGAGGACGAGAAGAGGACCGGGCCCCGAACCAAGCCTGGAAGAGGACGAGAAGAGGACCGGGCCCCGAACCAAGCCTGGAAGAGGACGAGAAGAGCCGGGCCCCCAACCAAACCTGGAAGAGGACGAGAAGAGAACCGGGCCCCGAACCAAGCCCGGGCCCCGAACCAAGGCTGGAAGAGGACGAGAAGAAGCCTGGAAGAGGACGAGAAGAGGACCGGGCCCCGAACCAAGCCCAGGCCCCGAACCAAGCCTGGAAGAGGATGAGAAGATGACCGGGCCCCGAACCAAGCCTGGAAGACTACGAGAAGAGGACCGGGCCCCGCACCAAGCCCGGAAGAGGTTGACAAGAGGATCGGGCCCCGAGGCCAATAAAAGGACCGGGCCCGCAAAAGGATGGAAGAGGAGTGGACCCCGCAAAAGGACTACGACAAGAACATACAAGAACGGGTCTCGAACCCAGAGATGCCCCTGCCTAGGCTACAATAGAACTTCAAACACGGGCCCCGCATTGGACCATCCCAAGAGAAGCAAAAGAAACCAGACCGGACCTGCAAGGAGAGAGGGCTCGGAAGAGGACCAAGAAAGGCAAGCAACTGGGAAAGGGTTTGGGAACAACGACAAGAAGGGCCTGCTGTGCGACATCGACAAGGATGTGAAGGCCCCCAGTGCGAGACTCGTGCAGTATGGAATGAAAAAACCCAGGACTGAGTCGGGGCGTGGAATGGGTTGTCCCAAAAAAGAAGAGGACTGAGCAGGAACATGGCTGGCCATAAGCCCAGAATCAAACTCCTTGCTTGATAAATAAACAACACCCCAATGAAAGGCTGATGACAAAGTCTGGTGTGAACAGTCATGTTGCCCCGAACGTCATGTCTCGACAATATGAAATCGTGAAATGAAAAGCACCGGAACCTCACGTAAAGCAAGAACCTACTTCCACAATCGACAGCCAAACGCTCCTGCTTGCCCTCTCCAGCACCTTCTGAGCCTGCAGGTTGGCACGCTTCGGGGCATTGTCAAAGAAGGCAACTCTTGGCTCATGTGCCTGCCATGGACTTGCGAAATCTTGGCAATTGATTCTCGTGATTGTCTGCCAGGCCCACTTCAGCGGAACATAATAGTCATGTTTGTTGGCCACGCATTCCCTGTCAAAACTCAAGGCACGGGCATTGCTTGCTGACATTGGGCTGGCGAAGTCAACATGGGCCTCCTGGTATGCCAATCTGTTGCACTTGGACGGGCACAGGGCAACATGCATCAGAATCATCATGAACAGGCCGTCAGGAGCATGCACGTGATTTGAACTATCAGGCCTGCCTGCGAAGAGCATGTCAGGCCTTGGCCCAGTTACAAAGCGCTCAATGGAACCTTGGCCAGCTCTTGCGCACGACAGTCTCAAAAAACATGGTTTCAACTTCCCAAGGCACACCCAACACATCCCAACACTAAGATGTGGACCATAAAGGTCAAGCACCGTTCTACGGGCAGGACCTGGGCTGGTGTTGCACATGCGTCAGACTTCCCACATGGTCAGACGACGCGTTGTCACACGCATGACGGCACTTAAGTGCCTTGAAAACGCCACTATTTCATGGCCTCCTTGCATGTAAGACCCTGCCTGCGACAGGTAAAGTAGACCTCAGTGTCAGCCATGTGCATGAGGTGTGTTGGCCAAAACCTGGCTGCAAGTGTTCAAAGCTTGGCCCAACCTGAGGGAGACCGTGCGTCAGACAGTGCTGCTTCAACTAGTAGACAAGCCAGCTCAGACCAGGGATGCGTTTCATGATCAAACCGCAGCCGTCAAGCCTGTCCACACAGAACAGCACAGAAGCATCCATAGAACATCTGAGTCAAGCTCCGTCAGACGAAGTTGGTGCTGTCAGACGCAAGACCTCGGTGCAACAAGCGTTCGCCGTCTCAGCGCGCAACCCCTGTGATTCAATGGCTGAAAAACCTCTGAGCCTCCTGCCGCTGTCATGTCTGGGTCAGACCCTGGCCATACCATGGCAGCATCTTTCCAACTCACACTCGCAAACACGCATGAAATTTAGACAGTCAAACCTGCCAACCTGCCAAACTCGAATGCCTGCCAGCAAGCAAAGTGAAACTCTGCAGCATCAACCTCCACGCCTCCAAAGCCGTTGCGGTCAGGCCTCAGGCACAACAATCATTCAACAGGAAACTTGCCAAAACTGTGACCCTGCAATGCTCACTGATTGACACACATCGGCTGCAACGCATGGCCGCTCACTGGGGCACATGTTTTCACCACAGCTTTCATGCCTGTAAAAAAAATGCAGCACTACCGCCGACACTGCGCACAATGGTCAGGCGAGGGGATGCGGGCAAATGTGTCAGGTGGGATGTGGTCAGACAGCTTGATGCCCATTGATGGAACTGTCTTCCATGTGCAAGCGAAGATATAGGCCAGCGGAGCACGAGGCAATAGAGGACCCTGGCAACAACAAACCGCAAACCTCAAAGCTAAAAAGGGGGATAGGGTGTTGTTTTTATATCATGAACCAAGGATGTTGTCTTTTTGGCATCACCTTGCCTCCGCGGACAATGAAGACATCCGCACTGGTGTGTGTCAAAGACGTCAACCACAAACGGCCTCTGTAGGGCACAGGGAGCATGGCCAACATCAACGACCCGTCCGCCAGCTTTTCGTTGACCGCACGGCAGGCATCTCTTGGCGTGAGAAAGCCTCGCCCATGCTCTTGGAAAATATCCATGAGCTGCAACTGGAGCTTCTCGTAGGCCAACCTCTGTCTGTGTGTCTTGCTACAAGGTGGAACGATGGCTTCGTGTGGGTGCACATCTAGAATGAGCCCAAAAGTCCAAAACTTTGCTGAACTTTGCAACGACACTTCAGGCATGGATGCTGCAAACACTGCTCGGATTGAATGGTGAAGCCGTTGTCTGTTGACCTGAAAGACGCACGCAATTTGTACTGTGCCCTGCAAGGGCTTTCATGCTTTGAGCAGCAAGAACCCAAAACAAACTGCTGATCAAGGGACGGGCGCTCGCAGCAGCTGTGGAGCTTCTCACTCTCCAAACATGTCAGGCGCAGCGTCCTGAGAAGAAGCAACAGCAAAGACAGTTGACGAACAGAAGAACCACTTGGCGACACTTGAACTACCAAACCACTTGTCTGGTAAGGTTCAGCCGCTCCAGCCCCAACGGCGTTTCTGGAGCAGGCTGCTGCAACATCCAGTTGGCGCATGCATCATCAGAGCCGCCCATCGCCACCAAGTACTCCTGCGCCAAGTTAACTACCGGCTGCCCCATGGCGTCAGACAGTCACGTCAACTGTCAGACGAGTCAAGTGTCAGTCACACCTTGAGCCCACACTTTGATGCAAAAATCAGCCGTCAGCTGGCTTGCGTCCCAGGCTGGTACAATCTCACTGTCAAAAATTGGCATGACTGTTTGCATTTGCTTCATGTGGGCGCAAAAAGTCCTGTCTACCCTGCAACGCCTGCAACGCCTGTGCAAATTCCAAAACGAGGCCCTGACGGAATGCTGGACAGCAAGTGCCCCACCAAGCCCGACATCGGCGTCAACCTTGCCAGCGGCAATGATGGCACACAAACACAATTACACAACAACCCTGGCCAAGCCGTTCCTGCCACCATGATGCTTCGTGCTCAATTCAGCCCACGCAAAACATGCAGCTAAGAAAGCAAAGCTCTTCCACTAACATTGGATATTTTTGACCAAGCCCCCTCCCAACCCAATGGCGTCCAAGGCCTGAGCAAGGCCAGCAGCAGCAAAGCACCTGCCAAGCTCATGAGAAAAAGAAACTGACATGTCATGATGTCACTGCTCAAAACCACACTACTCCAGTGGAGGCAGCATCCAACGGCATGTTTTCATTTCACGCTTGATGGTAAGCGATCTTCATCAGATGCCATGTCTGGCACAATACTGTACTGGGCGGCGCATTAGCGGCTCGGCCCTTTGACAAGGGATCATGCAAACTGGGTCTTTGGTGATTCGAAAGTTGTAGTGTTGAACTTGGCACTCCTTTCAGCGCATTCGGCTTGTCAGTGTGTGTTTCTTTTGCCTGAAACTGCCTGCCTTTTGACACCCAGACCCAGTTCAGCCTCCCCCGCAAACGTCAGGCGGAACGTCAGGCGGTGCGTCAGGCAGCATTGTCAGGAGCACGTTGCCGGCTCACCAACGACCCCGGCCAGCCGATTCCTCAGTCAACCAGCAGCAATCCGTGATGCAGAAATGCAACGGTCTGTGTCTTGAATGTGAACCATGCCAACACGCAAGCAAGGCGCTGGCTCCCACTGCCAGGTGTGGGGCTCCCAAGCGTCTCCCTGCCAACTTCCTCCTCGCCATGTTTCTCCGGAAGCCTTCCGTGCCGAGCTTGACGAAGTCGAAGCATACCAGGGCGTCTCCTCCTCTGAAGCGTAGTGGCCTCAATCAGGAATTAAAATGATGCCAAGGGCAGGCACGCACTCAGACATCTGACATCTGCTAACTGCAGACACAGCGACTGCACCTCAGCTCCTTCATGCGGTCCCTCACATGAGCCGCCACCACCGTTGAAGGGTACTTCCAGCGCCTGTGCTCCGCATCTGTGACCTCTCCTCAGCAACCACTGGGCGAAGCACAGTCAATCAGTCAGTCAGACAGTCAGTAGTCAGTCAGTCACTGTCATGGGTTGCTGCCAAAGGCACGTGTCATGCTTGGAACCAGCTCCAAAGCAAAGCTGAGCCCTCTGTCGCTGTGCTGCACCAGCGCCAGCAAACCCTTGGTGCCGCATACATGTCACGTCAAAATTAAATGTCAAGCTTCAAGCCACTTGCCACCACCTGCCCTTGCTTGAAAACCGAGCCACTGCGCACACAGTGCTGTCCAGATTGAGCTGGTCAGCCGCCCAGGCGAGGGAAGGCGCCAAGGAAGCCAACGTCTCCTTCACCACCTGGACAATAAACTTGACTCTGCGAATCATGAAAATTCCACTGCTTCTTTGTGCGCACCAGGTAGTCATGCAAAAAATGTGGGAAACGTGGGCAATGTAAAGCATGTTTCATCAAACAAGTATGTGAAATTTAGTGTTTCAAGCCAGGGCACTTGGTCAGGCGTCTTTTCAAGCGCCTCCGGCATGGCGGTGTCCTCCCGCATGGTGGTGTCAGGCTCGGGGCGGTCAGGCTTGGTGCCATCAGGCTCGGTGGGGTCAGGCGCGGTGTGGTCAGGCGCGGTGCGGTCAGGCGCGAAGTTGTCAGGCATGGTGCGGGTAGCCGTGGTGTGGGTAGCCGAGAAGCTTTCAGCGACAGGGCCAAGGCTAGGGTCAAGCATGACCAGGTCAGGCAGCAGGACGACAGGCGGAGGGGGATTCATCAGGCTTTTGGCCTCCAGCAGCCAGTCCTTGATTTTCGGGATGAGAAAGTCTGGGAGGTTTTTCCTGAAAGTGTTGAGGTCCTGCATGGAGACAGGCACCAAACTCAAGCGCAAAGGGCATTGCCCTGGCGAAACAAGTTGCAAGTGTCGTCAAGCCCGTCAGCCCGTCCTCCCTCCAGCTCGGCAGCGCTAGCTCCATTCGAAAGCAGCATGCCAGCAATGTCGCCAAGGCCGCCGATCTGTGTCGCCCCTTGGTGCCTCAGAAGTCGGCAACCCTACATGCCAAAACCGCCATGCAAAGCAATGAGAACCAGAAAAGACTGCCACTGCATCCGCAAGGCAAATCAGCTGCAGGCAGACCAGCAATCTGGTCGATTCCATAGCCGCCGACCAGCCCAGCAGCAAGCACGCCAAGGTGATGAAGCTGCTCTGGCATTCCCTCTGATTGGTCAGCTCCTCGAGCACGCTCGGATCGTAGGATGGATCTCCTCAGCTACATGGACCACGCTTGCTCACTCCGACACAATGCAACCCAGCATCTTTGATTCGAAGTGACCATACTCAGCATCGGCCTGCGCCCCAGGGTCAGACTCCCACATTTGGCGCCTTGGGAATGTGACTGGAGCTGGTTGACTGATTCGGAAACATGACAACCACCAGAATCATCATGTGATGCAGCATGATGCAGCCAAAGCACACGTCGATTGCGATGTGCGTGTGGGATGGCAGCCTGTGCTTCAAGAGCCCGGTCATGATCTCGCGGCCCTTGCCCTTCCCCTTCGCGCCTCAGGTCTAGTAGAACAAGTCCCAACCATGCGATGGCATGAACTGATCAACCAATCCCAAAACCAAAGCTCCTGTGATTTGAGCCCTGCCAAAACCATCCCAAGAAATCAACATGCGACACACCCACTGCGGCTGGTGCAGGCAAGCTGCAGGCGTACCTCTTCTCGGCTCCCCAGGCAACCACAACGCCAGGGATGCGTGGCAAATCCATGTCCTCCAGACCAGCCATGGGGTCAGCCGGGCGTCAGGCGAGCAAATCCAAGTCAGGCGACTAATGTCAGTGTCAGGCGTATGTCATGTGCCCATGGTCAAATGAAGCGCGATGCCTTGAGCAAGTAGGAGCCAGCACGCATCCAAGTCGGAGACTTTCAAAGCAATGCAAACGTCAGAATGAGTGCACGCAACCCAACTGTAGCAACCTAATTTGAAACTCATGAGTGAGCACAGCCCGCATCGCTCATTGTCATGCATGCAACGCACCCAGTCTCACAACCAACTCCCATGGCACCTCTAGCAGGCAGCCGCGCAGTGTGGCCGCAGCACGCCATTGCCGTGGCTTTGATGTGCACATGTGTTGAACCTGACCTGCTACAACTTCTCAATGTCAATGATAATGCTAACTGTTCTAATACATCTTCATGTGCATCATGTTGTTGCTCTACAACTTCAGTTTGCACGAAAACTAGTCAAACAACAAAGAGTCAGCCGACAAAACAGTGGACACCCTTGAGCACCCGGCCGGGCCCGTCTCTCTCCCACAAAGCGACATTCCGCAACCCCCTTTTTTCCCATTCCCCCTTACATAACCAAAAAAAGGAAAAAAAAATGTCCCAAAGGACCACCAAGCCCTTTTAAGAAGTTCCGCAAAGGGCAGCGCCGAATCTTATGGGCTGTTGGGCTGTTGGGTTGTTGGGTTGTTGCTTTTGCCGGGCTGTTGGGCTGTTAGGCTGTTGGGGTGTTGGAGCTTACCCCGAAGCGGGAAAAGGGCACACCTCTTCAAGAGGGAAAAGGGGACTACGTCTGGGAAACTGCTCGAATTGGATGACTTGTGCGGGTGCTACTTGAAGGTGAAGGGGGTTGAGAGGGGCCAAGTCTCTCCAGGCTGATGATCAACGATTGACAGACCAAAGCCCGAAAGCACCAAAGGCCCGGGGAACTGGGCTGGAATTGGGACCGGTAAACATCTGACTGACGGCCTGGCCAACAGGAAGATGAAAGCATGCCTCAAGTTGCGCAAGCTCAACCTATGCAGCGGCATTCAAAATGCAAACAAAACTCATTCAAAAGGTCAGTCGTGTCTAGTATTTGGCCATGTGTTGCTTTACCTGGCCAAGAAGGCTTGAGCTTCCAGAAGCTGTCCGGACATTAAAAAAGGCTACAAGGATCGGAGCATTCGCGTTTTGTGGCTGAAGTGCGGCAGGTTGCCTTCACCATCAACGCTCTTGAAATCCGCTGAAAGAAATCCCCACGGGCTTCTGTCCCTCAACCGGTTGGCAACAAAGTCCTGATGTCTAACAAATCAAAGGCGAGGTTGGGAGTGAGGGCACGCATGATACCAAGCCGTGGTCCAAACCTAATGGAACCTAAACTTCACAGCCTTGGCGGCAAAAACTTCGGTGTTTGCGGCCCCCTATCCATATTGAACAGAAACCAACAAAACTAAACAGTGAGGTACAAAAGGGAAAGCCCTCTTTTGAGGTGCAAGGACTCGGCCGCGAGGTTGCCATGGGCCACGGTTTCATTCAAAGCTTCCCGGACCCGGAAAAGAAAAAAAAGAAACGGGGCGCCGCATCCAGCGCGACCACCGCGTTCACAAAGGTCGGCACCCCCATCTTCTTCCGGTACTCCGGATCCTCGTTGTCGCGAATCTGTGGTAAAAACCCAGCGGTCAGATCTTCTTGGTTTTGCTTGGGGGTAACCCCCTTTTGCTTGGTCCATGGGGACTCTGGGGGGTTTCGGGGGTTTTGACCCCCCTGGTTGACCAATAGTGGGGGTGCGGGGCATGTGCTGGCTCGCCCCTAGCCAAAGGGACGGACGGAGGGATGAGAAACAACCTTGGCGACCAAAACGGGTTTACACCCATCCCCCATGATAAAGGGAGACAAGCAAAGGTGGTAACCAACTTACCTGACCAAAGCTAGCCAAGTGCCAGTTAAATCAGGCCTGCCCTTGCAAGACTCGCGACGGGAACATGTAATGTCAAACATCCCCTTCCGATTATGGGTGCAAATCATCAAAACGGAGTATCCTGGTACAAACAGCCGCTGTGGAATGCAAAACGCTATAGGCTATAGGGTACAGAAAGCGTAGGCATCGCTGCTGCTACCAGCAAGGGAGCGAAACTGCAGATTGCAACTTTCAAACCTCAAGGGGTCCTAGCATCTGGCAGTTAAAGGTCCGTGTACGAGGCATGGAACTCGCTCCCAATTTTGAATTGCCATGGCGCACAAGCTCCAAAATCAAGCAGGGGCAACTTTGACTAGCCTGAGTAATTAGCGGGCGCCCGAGCAAGCTCAACGATATCAAATAGCTTGGCTTACGCCATCTTGCACCTCCCTCGCTCGGCAATCAGCTGCTTTCATGTGAGGGTCCGTGGTCTTTAGTGCTCCCGGATAGGGAAACTTGCCGTGCAGTAAGGGGGTGTCCGGTGTCCCTTTTTGAGCTTGTCAATCGATTCGAGAGCGCGTGGATCCCATGAATAGGAACTCTGACTGCAAACGGGTCCAACTAATCGGCCGTGCGGCCGCCAAATATCTCGCTCTTTCCTCCTTCTCCATGACAACCTTGCGCAACACAAACCCCACAACTGACTGCTGACTCGTGAAAGTCTGCAAAGGAACGCAGGTAGGGATTGCTGTTGCCGGCCTTTGCTCCAGAAAGCCGGTTAGCAAGCTAAGAGTTGCTAACTGAACATCTCAAGAACATGACCCGGAATCCTGCGCTACGGCCCTCCATGATTCCTACACGAGCTGCTATCCGTAAAGACATGGCAACATATGCCAACCGCTGACTGCAGCAACAGACTCGAGGCATGACGCTTGCACATAAACTCATGCGCGCCATGATACTGATCCGCATCCACTGGCCAGAAGAAGTTTGACCCTTTTGGGCCTTGGCTAAAATGCAAACATCACCCAACGAAGGGTTTTAGTTTGCCAACAAAACGTAAGAATCTCGCTCAATTCCTCGCATTGATTGGGCCCTCCGGGGCCCTGCGTGTGCCTCCAAACGCATATTGCTTTGGGCTCTGGTCCATATCTGTGAACCTTCAGGGCAAGTGAGCCATGGAACTCTCCACATGAAATCTCAAGAGCGGACTTTGGAGCGGAGAAAAACAGGTCCTCGCGAATCCAGGAGGTTTCAAGTATGACTCCAAGGCTTTCTAGGTCATGCCAACGTTACTGCATACACGTCTGCTCATCTTGCCACTTGCGGCCCTTCACTTGGGACCATCTTTTGCGTTGCAGACCTATTAAACGGTATTTTTCACGGGTTCAGCTCACCAAATGCGCACATCGAGCTACTATGGGGCTTCCAAACATAGTCGCCTCCACCTGTGTTCCCGAGGGTGCCTGCCCCCCCCCCCACCAACAGGAAGCTCTCCCACAAGTGGCAACCAAAATGCTGAAACAGGCGTTTTGTGGTGAATTATAGGGACCCCGCTTGGGTATGTGTCAAAACAAGCGACCCCTCAAAATGTGTGGCTTCTGGTTGCATTCCCTTTAAACCAACCCCACAAAGGACACCCTTCAAAAGACCGCACCCGAATACAGCCCTGTACAGTGGCGTGTTTCTTCAAACTGGGGACACCTCAGTTTCCCTTGAAACCCATCCCAAAAAGCAGAATCTCGGGTCTGCCTCAAAAATGGCATAGCTTGACTTTGCAAGCTTTCCAGTGGACCAGGCTAAACAGAAGCTTCCCAAGTCCAACACAAGTTCCTTTGATTTGAAGAGTGAATTGAAACCCATCTGCGTGAATTATAATATTCACCCACCTGTAAGCTGGTTGGGTGGATATTCCCCACATAAACCACCATTTGTTGTGAGGTCGTGTGAGGCCGCTACAATTCACCCAGAACCCCTCCAACAAAAACCAGGTCCGTCCCCCCCCAAAAAAAAAAATCAAACCAACGCAACGCCTCAAACCCTCACGGCGGACGCTGGGAACGGCCCATGGCCGTGGCGCCGGCGTGCCGGGGTTCTCGCCGACGGCCACCACCACGGCCAGCGGCCCGGAAGGGCCCAGCCTCCCCACCGAGGGGTACTGCATGCCTGGCGCGAGCCGCCGAGCCATCGGTTCACTGGGACCTGCCACCAAAAAGAAAAGCGAGAAAAAACACGGGAGTCTATTTTTGTTGGCCACCCCATTTTATGTCCAAGCCCGAAGAGTTGTTAAAGTCCGTGAACTCAGGAAGTGAGCATGGCAACCCATTTTGAGTCACGGAGACTCCAGGTACCTGCTGCGTAGTTGTTTTGAAGGGGAACCAAAGGGAAATCACCCTTAGCCCTTTGGAGCGTTCGCTCAAAAAAGGCAACAAGGTCCAAACATGCCTGACATGGGTTCGGATTGGGGTGGGTTTTGTGTAGGGTTGGGTGGGGTTTGGGGTGCCTTGGACACTTACCCACACCTTGCCAGTACTTTAGGGGCCAACAGCGAGTCGAAGTACATCCTCGCAACATCACCGAAGGACCCTGTGGGTTAGAGTACATTTTGCAACCAAGGACTCCCCAAAAAAAATATCCGACAAGACGGCTTTTGCAGAACAAACTACATTCTCAAAATTTAAACAAAAGTCATTTAAAGGAAACAAGGCCTAAAGCAACGTCTAGAACCCCTCAAAGTGTGAACTTTGATGGAAATGCCAAAACCACAAGACTCCCCCAGTGATTCATCTTTACAAGCCTGGCAGACGACCGGTGCGCACCCCCCCCCCACACAACAGAGGCCTCACAAATGCCATGAAATGACCAAGCGCAACTAAGCTTGCAAACCACTGGGCGTTTAGGGCAGGAGCCCCTTTTGTGGATGATTAAGCCAATTGAATTGGCCCCTGCTTTGCAGACACAGCCAGCATGCAAAGCACTGGGTCGCCATGCCTTTGAACAGCTTAGGGCTTTAAGGATTAGCTTTTGGAACCAAAAGTGATTTCGTTTGAAAACACACACATTCCTTCCGTGGCAAACTTCCGTTGACTGGAGGGGCACAAAGGTCAAAAGCAAGATTCACCCCCAGTGGGGAAAACGGTCCGTCCCCCCTCCATACATTGGTTCCCTTGTACTCTCAAAGATAGCTGTGTGGGAAAGAGTCCCGAGCACCGCCGGAAGCGGTGGACATGATTCCCCATGGAAAACGCCCAACCAGAGCTTGGCCGTGAAACATAAGGAATCCTGGTAGAGGAAAGATACAGAGCCCCGGGGGTTCATGTTCAGAGAGCCCAAAGGAAAAGTCTTCAGGTGAAGTCCACGACACACGCGTGCGCGCCTAAGTAGCGTGGACCGAACTCCTTTTGCCAGAGTTTCTGCCCGTCGCTGAGGCGATAGGCGGCCAGGTGCCCGGTGATTCCTTCCAAAAACTGGAAAAAGGCGCTGGGCTCTTTTGAACCTTCAAGACGGCCATGGGTCAAAATCCTGTACCCCCAGTGAACATCCCAATCCCCACTAAAATAGGTTCTAAAATGGGTGGTGCACCTACCCCAAAAAGGTACCATTGGTTTCCCACAGCCGCATTTCAGTTTCGGAGCCTTTCCAAAGGCAGAGCCTTTCCAAGAGCTTTCGAACACTTGCGAAGTTGACTGGAAAAAGCGCGAGCTGGTGGCCCCTTGCGGGTCGCAGGGTTCCAGGTTCCTTGGCCGAATCGTGCAAATGGGCCGTTGGTGAAATCAAAAAACCCACCTCCGCCAACTCCCTGAACTCGCGGAGGGCTTTCTGGGGCTTCCCTTCAAGCACAACACCCTGGCGGCTTAGCGCCAATGTCGCCCTAGATTACTCAACCCAGATTGAGATGTTCCCAACGTGATCCCAACTCCGTCAATCGAAATCAACAATTGGGTGTATTCTCAACCGGGTTTCCATTCACCCACCCCCTAAGAAAGGGTCTCGGTCACGGAAGAAAAGGCCAAACCCAACTATCGATCCCTCAGCTTCCCTCTAAGCCACACCCATCGACCCTCAAGAACCCCAGTAGATGCCGTCCCCACCGTTTGGGAGCATGTTGACTTTAGGCCGAGCGAATGCTTTAGATATTTTGCTCGAGCGAAACAATCCGAGAATGGGTTTTGCCAGGCTGATTTTGGGGTTTCTCTTGATAGGGGCAACTCGAATTGGGTGGTTTTTGCTTTTGGTTCCTCCTTTGAACGGACTCCACAAAGGACGCCCTCAAAAAAGAACCCGAATACATCCCTGAGCTGGGCCCCTCCAAATATGTTGAACATATTTTGTTTTGGGGAGGGGGGCTCCGAAGGTGGCTACAAAATGAAATCAGGATCCCAGTCTTAACTCAGGCCCATTGTAAAATCTCAATCTGCTTGCGAGAGGGGAAGCAAAAGCCAGGAAGAGTCAACCTCAGTTGATTGCAATCCGGGCGGGGTATTTAGGCACTGACTAACACCAGGATCACGGCCGATAGGTTTGCAGACATAGTCCAAACATGTCTGAAAGGGGTCTGATCACGGAGTGGTTTGGTAGGGGTGGTCATCAACTCCCTCCCTTTCTCTCCCTCGCTCCCCTCGCTCCCTCGCTCCCTCGCTCTCTCTCTCTCTCTCTCTCTCTCTCTCTGTCTCTCTCTCTCTCTCTCTGTTCGTAGTCTTTGCATAACCTCCCGAACTAGGCGATGTCCCTTTGCATTCCTTCAACAATGTGGTCAGCTTTCGGGCCCAATTCGCTTGGGCCCCTCAAGGTGTTTGCGATTCAGGGGTTCGCCAAACTAGCTTTGAACCGCTTTGAACCCTGTGCTTCCTTTCAAGCCAGTAACTGCAAGAGAAGAAGGAAGAGAGAAGGATAGAAGCATGTCTTCGCAGTCATGCCTTGGCCATCGTGTGGCCTGCGGCCCTTGCTGACCGAGCCAGGCGCAAAAAGAGAAACTTCGATGGGCCTCCACTTAGGTGTAAAAGGCAAGTATTGTACGTCCAATGGTCAACCGGGCAACCGGCTTGGAAGTACCCCATAGCCATGGTTCTTATGCTAACCCGGATTTTTCCTTTCATCTGGATGAAGAAATGGGGTGGTGTTGGCAGTGAAGGATTCCAAATGGGGGCACCACCCCTATTCGTCGACCACAAGAAATCGTCGACGGATCGCTATCCAGGCCTGAGGTATTGCCCTTGATGATGCCCAGGGCGGCCTGCAAAGAGTTGTCGTCCAATGTGTTGTACTCGTGGTAGATGACCTAAGATGTCAGCGGAATGCCGAGCATCCAGCCCGAACACCCACCAAACATGCTCTGGGCATGGGTCAAAATAGCACCAAAATGGTGGTGTTCCTCGTGTTTTTTTTTGAACCCACCAGAAAGGGCGAACTGGAAAAAACAAACGCATCTCAGTGAGTCTAACTATTCCACACGACAAGCCGATCGACGGTGCATGTCCCTATTGGCTTGCCTAAGCATCACTTAGAACCTCTCACGGGGCCGATGGCCTCATCTTGCTTAAGGTGGTCATATATGGGCAACACAGGGTCCCAAGCAACCTAAACGGACTGCCTGGAGCAAATAAATGCCGTTGGAAAAGCTTGTTGTTCTGCAATATGGTTGCGCTAGCAGATAATGCTCAATGCCTTGGTCACCTACAGGTAACCTCTCTCTCCCAAAACTGCGTGAGTTCTCCAAAAAAGGCCGCTACGCCGGTTGAGCAAAAAAGGAAGCCATTGCGTCTTGACCATTTTCTCGAGAGCCGAGCGACTGAGAAACGCCAAACCGACCAACCCTCGCAGCCCGCCACGAAACCCTCCCCACCAACCCCCCCCAAGCCCTCCTGCCCATAATCGACCAGCGGTGTGTATCAACGCTGTGTTTTCCAGCAGCCGCATCCTCAAAAGCACTGCGCCGATCAGGGGGCAACGTTGGTCTCATACTACCCATTCCTCCTCCGCCACCCCGAAAAAAACAAAAACAAAAATGGCTTCCCGAGTTTCCTGCTAGTCGGGTGGCAACGGCAACGTTTCACAAACTGCCAAAAGGGTTCGACTGAAAAGCATAAAGTGCAGGAAACCAGGAAGTGAGCCAAACAGCTCGCCCGCGCGCTACTCCAAGGCACTCCGTTGGGCCCCAGCGCAGCACCCCCAGTGCCGCAGAAAATGGGGCTTCCGCTCTGGACGCCGGCCTCGGGCGAGTGGGGGGTGTTCACATGGCTGTGGGTCCAAACCAATGGTACCATTTGGGGTAGGTGCACCACCCATTTTAGTCTATTTTGGTGGGAATTGGAATGTTCACTGGGGGTACGGGGTTTTGACCCATGGGCACATTGAAAAAACCCTGCAGGTTCCCCTTTTTGAGCTCAAAACGAGCTCCCTCAAGAAACAAGCACGCCAATCTGCGATCAAATCGGGGAGTTCCGGACTCCCCAAATAAGCCACCTTCCTGAAATGCTTGTTACCCCGAATCGGAGAGCTCGTCCTGAGTTTTCGGCGCGATTGACCCGCATACCAAATGAGCCTGCAATAATCTTGACCCGAAAGCTAGAAATGGAAAGCAAGATCATTCCAGCCCCATCCCCGCTGTCATATTTAAAAATCCTTGATGGACCGATTGGGAAAGCTTCCCTGTGGTTTCTCTAAGTGAAACAAGGGAATCCTTCTTAGCGTTAATCCCATGTTTAGTGGGAAGCCCACCAAACATGTAGAGAGCGCCACTTCACAAATGGGCATTAGGCGCACCACAGCAAACAACCCAAACCAAACCCAAGCATGATGCAACTAAATGCTGCTTCTTGGCTGCTTTGTTTTTAGCGCACTTGCAATCTTTGCAGTACACCAAGCGCCAAACATCAGAAACAAGTTCGAAGAGCTGACCAGCCTTTTTGTCTTCATGTTGGACCTTGTTTAATGTGCCCCCCCTCAACTTGACATATACACCAGATGCGATATGAATTAATTGCGGTTCATGGGTGCAACACAGAGCTAAAAAATCAGAAGAAAAAACACGTTCCTCGACTATCAGCCACCAAGTCCAAGCACACAACTGATTCGGAGATGCTCTCAAGTTAGCCACCTCACAAGTTGAAAGACGGGCAAAGTCGCCCTACAATCTGGGGGCGTTCTTCTAGGTCCTCCAGTAGAGAGGTTAGAATAAGGGTACCTTATTTTTTTCTGTGGTCTAATTTTAGAAAGGGGAACCCTCCCCCAACAAAGAAACGGTAAAAGTTGGCAGCTAGCTGGGGGACCTTGTCAAAGTAGCTCCCAAGGGGGACATCCCATGGCTCTGACCGGTGCCTTCCACAGGAGCTTCCCCCCGAAGGCGATGCGGTACACGGTGCCTCTGTCCGAGCTCGCAGCCCGTTGCGGAAGCTCGACACTTTGAAGAACACTACACATCGCAAACTCAAGTTCGCCTGGTGTTGAACAAACAACATGTTTTTTTGTTTTTACTATTATTATTATTAGTTTTTTAAAACAACTAAAGACATACACGTAAAGTTGAAGGGCTGAAGGGCATAAGTGTTATGCGGATCCAGCCACCATGAAGCCAACACAATATTGTTCAGCACCTCCAAAGGGTCAATCCAATGAGTGGATACGCCGCTCGCGTTCAACTAGAGCAAGGATAGCAATCAAGAATTCGACAACCTGAACAGTGGGGCTCCCTCTTTTGGCGGGCAACTCGACGCACAGATTTGGCTGCTGATGTTGTTCATCGAGTTAGCCACATTACCAGTGAAGTGTTTGGCCATTTCCCAGTCAGCTAAGTGGTTTAAAGTTTCAGCATCACCAAGGTGTTTCAGAATATAATTCGGCCTCACAAGCTTATGCCAGAGTTTGGCTTCCAAGCGGAAGAGTAAACAAATGTGTCCCAATTGCAACCGTTGTACCCGACTCTTGACAAATGAGTTGTGATCTCCTTGCTTGGACCTGTGCATTGCTTTCCAAGTTCCACCCTACACATGCTTCCGGGAAAAAACAACAACAATACATAACAAAACGCTGCCTCAAGCCAAGCCAATCGCGATGCAGTCGCGCTAGCCTACAGCAGTTGCTTGTGAACCCGCCTCGCTGACTATCAATCTTTTGCATGAATAAACATCATTCACAAATAGGTCCCTTCTGGTCGCAAGGCTTAGCATCTGCATCCCTTGTTTGAACTGCAGGATCCATCTCACTCGAACTCTAGTCCGGCGAAGGCACCGCATCCAGAACCGACGACCAAGGTCTCATCCCCGGGATACGCCGGGGAAAAGTTCCAAATGAGTTCATCACCAACCTCGGAGGACGCGGATCGTCACCCAGATCCGGCGCAAGCGAAACCTTTGCTTCCTTTGGTTAGGCCTCCCTTCCCATACTTGGAATCCTAGCCTCTCCAAATGCATGACTCCACTTGCCCAGCGACCTGGTTGAAAATGCTGCCGGAACCACCGCTGGGAAACACGTGCTCTGTGCATGACAAACACATTTGTGCAAGGAAACATGTATGGGAAAGGTCATGGCTTTGCGGGGTCGCGCAGTAAGCCTCTACCGCCGATCCTGCGAGCTTGGAACTTGCGCAAATCGGCCCTTGCGCGCATGGCTTGCGTAGGTTGGACTCACAACGAGGCCCGTGAATCCCTGCCAAAGACCTTTGTGCGCGTTTGGCTGCGACGGGGGAAATGCAGAAAGCTCCCTCGAAGACGTGGCGCTCAATAGGGGGTCCGGAAAAGAAACGCTCCAGCCCACAGCGGGTCGCGTTCAAACTTACATCATGTGGGTGATTTGGCAGAAGAAGAGTTGCCCTGACATGGGCATGAACTGCTGGAATGTTCATGTGGGTGTGGGTCAAAACTAAACCACCAGGGGACCACAGGTGTTAGTCATTGGTTCCATTTACCAGGGTTACATTTTGGGTACCCATTTTTTGACCCAAAGCCATGTTCCAAAAGGGAGGCTCGCGACATACATCACCACCCTGGGAACTGCGCAGGCATGTGCAAACACAACATTTCCCCACACAAGGCTCCTCTGATTCCGCGGGCAACTCATGACTACGGGGCATGGAGAGACAATGTTGGCCGAGAAGGTTCTACTGGGATCGTCTTGGCGAAGCCAACTAAAACCAATCAGCTGCCCACGCCTCCAAGCAAGAACAACATGAGAAAGTCATGGCACCGCTGGAGATCTGGCTCTGGGCAGCACTGATGACTCATGTGATTGAACATCTGTCTGCACATTGTGCAATCCCAAACACCTGAAGAAAGGGATCCCTCAGTCAAGGACCTTCATCATGGTGAGCTCGTTCTACCTTCAAGTAGAACTTGGCATGGAACCTGGCGCTGAGGGCGCCGCGTAATCCCAAAGGAAGCTCCCGTCTTTGGTGCTGATGGCCATCCTCGAAGCAGTCAGCACGGTCGGACCCTTAACACATTGTAATATTTCATGTTGCCTATTTTAGACAGTTTAGTTATATTATATGTCAACATATTCAACATATAAAGTGTTTATACGGGTGAATTGCCACATGTTGACACCACTCCTTAAACCAACCTGCTCTTGCTAACCTCTTTGCCGGGGACCAAAAACGAGCGGCCAACGCAGCCACTCCAGCCCCTCCACAGATTTCCTTTGGAAGACCGCCAGCCAGTTGCGGAAAATGACATGTTCAATGAAATTGCTCCCCCGTAGTTCGTCCCTTCAGATTGTACACCGGCGCAATCCGAAAAAGAAAGCTCCAGGACCCACCAACTTCTACCCAAAGGTGGTTTGGTCACGTGGTTGTCGAAACCCTTGGCTGTGTTGCAGGGGTTCCTTTCCTTTGTGGCTTGGGCGGACCTGCTCGCCCTCTTTGCAAGGACCGAGAGGGGGCCAAACGCCTGTTCATCAGACCTTGCAGCCTGAGTGAGGTCTGATTGGCTCAGCTGTCTGAGCTCCGAAATTGACCAAGCTGCATCCAAGGAACATGGCATTATTGCCGCCAGGATTGTGCACCGATTGCGGAAGGATCAGCGTATCCTGGGATCGTGCGACACAGTGCCGAAGAGCTTGGCGTTGGCTTCAATGAACGCTCCCGCCCTAATGCGTTCATTACTCGCATATACGGGGACAAACCGTGCATCCCCCTTAAAAAGGATTACCCCTGATACAACCATTGGGTGCAGGATGGGTGCAGGTAGATTGCAAGAGCACCGCTTCCTGAGGTGGTTGAGACCTTGAATCGGCAATTCCCTGTCGCCTCAATGAGCCATGGGGCCCACATGCAAGCGCAGCTATGTCGTGGTGCTGAGCAGGGAGACGACCCGTCCTACACTACATGAGCGAACTGTATTTGAAGCACTCCGTTGCAATTTGTGTGGCGAGGTGCCATGTCCCATGGGAAACTGGAAGCACGGGGGTTCGGGGACAGGGGCGTTGGATCCTCTAACAGACTGGTCGATGAGGATATGACTTGTTTGCAGATACCCCTGTTGGTGGTTTCCAAGCTAGGCCAAAAAGGAGAACCACCATGCTGAGGTCCAAAGATTAAAAAGCAAACCCAAGTAAGACTCAAAGCCTGGCATTCACCTGGCCTACCCAAAGCCACGTAATGAACTTAATTACAGCCCGGCTTCGCTTGCAAAATGGTTGTCCACTACCCTGGTTCTGATAGTTCACGTGGACAAGGACCGCTGACCAAAGCAGTCGTCATATATATATATATGTATGTGTGTATGTGTATGTATTCATATGCACAAATATTTAAACTTCCAGGCTCATTTTCGCAAGCCTTGCCAGGCCGCATTCGCAACCATCAGGGTCTGCGAGTCACCGGTATATGACCGTCCTGGCGTGGGCTCCATAAACGGAGCGGAATGTTCCTTACAAGGATTCCCTTTACGGCTTATTAAGCTGCCTATGACACTCCTTACGAAGCTTCGTGGACCCTTTTCAAGGCGCCTTAATTGCAAGTCTCCTTATTCGGCTCATTGTGCAATTCCTTCTGCAGCCGCTTGTTTGGTCACTTGGGGGCTCAAACAGCTTACGAAGATCTTTATAAAGCTCCTTGTCAACTCTTGGATAGAAACTCACTCTCTCAAGAAAAAGGGGGCGGTGAGCACGTGCATAAAAATATATGCGTGGCAGGTTGTCAAAATGTATGTTCCTGAAACGGCCAGTGATTTTGGATTTCCAAGCGTGCCACCTGCCTTCAACAAGATTGTGAGCACGAAGCACTGACACGCGCAAACACGTTGCCGCAAGGCCACAGCTCTCACAGCAAAACGGCAAACCGCCGCGGCGGCCCAATGTTTTTTTGCTCCGAAGAGCCACTGCTGCTGCAGGTGTAGCTGGAAGGTAACTCGTGCAACTTTTTGCATTATAGCTTCTAGGAAGCTGACCAACTGTACTCAAGGCCAGACAGCGCTGGCCACAGAGGTTCCGCGTGATACTGTCCAGCTCCCTGCGCCTTGCACTGTCGCCCTTCTATCGCTTAGCCTCTCGGCTGTTGTCACGGAGGCATCCCCGCCAGCACCTCGCAGTTTCTTCCTCTCAGCAGCTGGGCCACGCTCGCGCCCTGTAACCACCTCGTTTTAGGACCAGCTGCTGAGCAGCTCCCACTTGTTTGCACCAATCACGCAAGCTCCAGCACGCATAAGTCAGTACAGCAAAGACACAGTAAACAGAGCCATCCATTCTTGAAAAGTTCTGCTCTGGAAATTGGCTCCATTACTCGCAAGTTCCATTTTCTGGCCGCACAAGGACAGTATAGGTTGAAGAAGCTAAAATGCTAGCGCGACACTCGCTCGAAGCTAGCGCATAGGTGGTGACCCGTTGGTGTTTACAATCGTGCTGCCTTGAAAAGCACTTGAGAACTCCTTACCCGGATGGATGTTCATGTACTTTCCCACATGTCTGCTGAGCATGGACTTTTGACAATTCATCATAAACAAAGAAAAAATATAGATACAAATATAATTAGATATCTATATATACGCCCAATTCCGGGTTTGCCCGGGCCCGACCCCCGCCGCGGCTGGCTTCTCTTGTCTGCAAGCCCCAAGCCCCAAACCATAAAAACTAAAACCACAAGCCCTAAAACCATAAACCCTAAACCTACGCCCCAAAACCATAGACCCTAAACCTTATCCCCAAAACCACTCCGTAAAACCGTAAGACCTAAGCCCTAGCCCTAAAACGCACGCCCGAACCTTAGCTCTAAAACCATAAACCCTAAGCCGAAACCCTAAAACCATAAGCCCTTAAACCATAAGCCCTTAAACCATAAACCTGAAACCTTAAGCCACGACCCCCCAAACGATAAACCCTAAACCTCAGCCTAAACCCGAAGACCGTAACCCGGAAAACGATTAACCCTAA